>VZTY01028187.1:705160-779699 GCA_013400935.1 Turnix velox
TCAGTACCTGAGGGGGTCCTACAGAAAGGCAGGGGAAGGAGTTTTTAACATCGGATGGGAGGACTAGAAGCAACGGATGGAAATTGGAGGGGGGTAGGTTTAGACTTGACATAAGAAAGAAATTCTTTACAGTGAGGGTGGTGAAATACTGGAACAGGTTTCCCAGAGAGGCTGTGGATGCCACCTCTCTGGAGGTGTTCAAGACTAGGTTGGAACTTGATGATCTTTAAGGTCCCTTCCAACCCCAACTATTCTATGATTCTATGATTTTCTTGGTATAACTCTTTCATTTTATTCCACGGTAACATGAATTTTCCTTCCCTTTTCTTCTTGCAATTTATAGTTAATCCTAAAGTTATAATTACATTTGTTTTAAATGCCTCTGGAAAATCTTATAGATTTGGATGAAAAACAGATACAATTATTATTGAATTCAGTCTGTGGGAGCAGATAAGGTTTCATAATGCATACTTTACTGATGATGCAAACTTTGTTTGATATTTTTAAGCAGTAATTGTAGTTGGCACAGCAAGTAGTCCAAAAGAAGCACTGTTTCTCACCATTTTCAAGAATTGGAATCTATTCCTTTTTTGCTAAGAGATGAACATACAACATAGCAATAGGTCTTGTATACTGTCTATGTGCAGTAAATTTGTAGAAGGAAACTATAAGCCCTGAATTTAGTTTCTGCATTCTCATCCATTCTTTGTGTCAAGGATACATTTAAAAATTATATAAATCTTCACTGTTCTATTGGCTTGATACGCTTATGCCCAAAGTCTGAGTATAACATGGAAAGCATGCACTTCCTTCATAGACATTCACATGGTTTTTCATGTTAGAGTGTTCAGAATTTTAGAATGTAAACGAGTAATCTGGTTGGGTGCCATTTTCTTCATGATGGAACATGCCCTTTTCTGAGACAGATGATACCTTCTGACTTGCAGACTTGTTAATGTCCCCTCAGTCTGCCCTTGGTGTATTTTACTTGAATCAGGAACCATTCATTTTGCTTCTGTGCTGAGAAATGCAAATAGTCAAATTTGACATGGTAGCTTCGATACCTATGTGTTGCTGCCATCTTAGGATATAGCCTGTAGGCATGTCTGAACACTACAGATAACACAGGGAGGAAAATGTAGGTGTGGGAGTGCACATCTAGAGCATTCTGGAGAAATAGCACTATTACATATGCTACTGCTTGCTGTAACTCAGAATATCATTCAAAGTAATGTTATGTTTAAACTTTAGTAATGCTACAAATAAATTTGCTGTTTTACCTAGGAAAGCAGTTTAGCCATATACTGTTCTGACACCTTCTTCACAAACAGATCCTCCTAATCATTTTAATTTTATGCTTTTCCTTAAACTCTTTAAAATTAATCTAATTCTACTCTGTGATCAGATCCACAGCTCTTCCCAATGGGGGTAGTGAGACACTGGAACAGGCTGCCCAGAGAGATGATGGAGGCTCCATCCCTGGAGACATTCAAAACCAGGCTTGATGAGGCTCTGAGCAGCCTGATCTAGTGCACTGCAGGGACATAGGACTAGATAACCTTTGCAGGTCTCTTCCAACTCAACACATTCTACAGTTCTGTGAAATGAGGCACTAAAATACTGGATCCTCTTACCTGTGGCAACAATAGGAACAAATAGAGGATGTGCCCTGCCCTTTCTTGTTATCATTTGTTTGACATGAGCAGCACAAGCTTATTTCTTTCTCACCTTCTAAACCTGTACTTATCAGTCGCTCTTTTTAAAAAATTACTTTCAAAAAATTCAGTTGTCTGTCCTTCAAACTACTGAGCTGCTAAGTACAGGCAAGAAAAACAAGGGGAAGCTGCTTAGATTTAAATATATGTATGAAGGAAAAGCTGAAGAAAGCTGGGAGTAGGAAGCAAGCTAGAGAATAGCTCGCAGTTAAATACTCATATGGTTTCCATGGATTATTAAAAAGCATATGGCTTTCTGAGCTAATAGTCTGGGTCCTCTGGGTTTGTGCTATTAAGCAAAACTGTCTGGGGATAGGGAAGGGAAACTGAAAGCTCTTTTCCCCAGACTGCAACTGCTTGCCACTAAGCCAAGCTTCATTTTATTCAGTCTGAATATTGGCTTAGATTTCTGAAACGGAAATTTTGGAAGTCTGTCTTGTTCATCAAAAATAATTTGAAGTGCCATCACAGAGGTAGAATTACTTCTTCTTGTTGTTTTCTGTATTTTATGATGTTGGCACTCTTCCTGAAATTGAGACTTGCAGATACAATAATGTTTTGGAAGGCAGAAAATTATAGCTCAACAAATAAAACTCATATTTAATGTGTCATTTCCTCAGTAAATGCAACTTTTCCTGGAAACTAAATCCACACTTTGAACAGTTGCATGGTTATATCAAGGACTTTTTTACACAACGTAAGCGTAGCTGAGGAGACAAGCTCCAGCGGAGGACTAGTCCGTGCTGAGGAACATAGTCTCGGCAAAAACGTCCCGACAAAAAGCTCGATTCAGAAGCTTTTGGAAGGCGGAGAAAGCTGCGAGGCCGGGCCGCGCCCCGGCAGCTCCGGCAGGCGGTACCCAGTGGGGGAGCGCGGGGCGGAGCCGCTGCCCCCGGTGGCAGATTCAAACGGGGCGAGAACTCACCAGCGAGAACTCACTCACCCCGCCCTCACACAGGTAAAAAGGGGCTCTCAGTGACGTAAACACGCGGGGTCTGGGCGTTCCCTGTAATTAACAAGGGCGGTGGCAGCGGCTGTGAGGAGTTAACGGTTATCCCTACCCGGTGGAGGCCGCGCTCCCACCCACAGCCGGAAAGGAGGTGGGAATCCAGAGATTCAACGATGACTCCTGGTGTGATAAAATGGAGCCGTGTTTTCATTCTTTCTCCATGTAATTTAAGAAAATAGGGTTTAGCCTTATGTGCCACACTGAAGTTTCATGTACATGAGCATCTCTGACCAAAGGCAAAGACTGTAAGAAAAAGCTGTAATAAGACCTTTTCTGATTCTTCTTGATTTTCAGCAATTTGCTAGATTAATGTAATTTCAGTAATATTCAGTGGCTCTCTGCTTCATTTATCCCATCTCATGTAAGCCTTGTCCTGAACCTGTAATATGCAGTATGATAGCTAATGTTGCTAACAACTTCCTAATTAGCAGATCATTGTCTGAGGTTGGTGATGTAAATGAAGAAGATTGGTACTGTGTACACTTACATAAATAGAAAGATTTCCTCACTGGTCTCAAAAAGATTGAGTAGAAACAGTAATCACTCCAAATACTTATTTTGAGATGAGAAGAGCACTTCTGGCATGAGAATTGTACAATGTTTCTGTCAACTACACAATGCAAACCTGGTATATTGACTAGTCTAGGGACTCTTCTTTCATGATTAATAGCAGAGAATATAAAATCAATTAAGCTTCAGAAATTCCCCTCAGAGACAGTAAAAGAAATTGTCAAGAAGTTTTTGCAAGCATTTTTTAGATCCATGAAGTCCTTTTTCTAAGTATCACTTTATTGCAAGTGTTCATATATTTCAAGGAACCCCTCGGAAGTTCTTATTTAGCTTATTACTGAGAGGTTCTGGTTTCCTTTTCTTAGATGTGTCAGTGTGCCATTCTGACAGCTGTAACAGAGCCAGAGACAAGATGTTATTCTAAAAATATTAGGCTCTTTTGAACTAAGTGATAGTGCTAAGCTCCTTAAGGGGACAATCTGGAATTGCTCAACTACCATGTTGCACAAAAAGCACTTCTCTTGTTTTTTACTCCAGGTAGCTTACATGTAAGAGGGTCTTTGGAGCACAAAGCTTGCATCTTTTTTACCTGACTCAATCTGACAAAGCAGAAATGTTGTCGTCATCTAGGGCGTAAAGTCCATCACCACAGAAGTTGAGTTTAAGGGAATGCATAGAAATGGCTGCAAAAGACAGGCAGTAGCTCAGCACTAGCAAAGTAAAGCAGTATTTAGAATTCAGCACCTCTTCTTCCTTAGTCCAGTTTAACCAGCTCTACTTTATCCGTGTATAAGCTGAAAATAATTGGCTTTCAATGTATAGCCTACTTGATGATGTGCCTAATGTTAGAAAAATTCTCTGTGAGTACAGAAAAAACAATTTTTTTTTGTTCTTGTTGCTTTTATTATAGATGAACCATAAGATTTGGGATCAAAAAATGCTGAAAACTCATGCTTATTGTGAATTTAGAAAGAGAGTCCATTTTAAAGTATACTTATTAATGACAAAATTACTTAAATTTGTCCTCTTTCAGTTCTTGTAACTTGAAGATGTTGATTCATTAAATGTTTTGTGGTTTAGTATAAAAAAATCCTTCAAAAACTTACTAATGCCTCATTCATAACCTAATAAAAAGAACTTTCTTGTAGGATTTAAATTTTCTTGGTTACTTAGAAAAGAGATTTACTAGTAATTAATTTTCATTAAGAAATGTAATGTGTAATGGTACCAGGGAGGAAACTTGAGGCAGACACTTGTACATTCCTTCAATTTGAAGGTTTATCATTCAGATTTGATCTTTGTCTCACCCTGTGTTTATTGTGATTACAGCACTCCACTCTTTCTGCATGTTACCGTTAATGATATAAAACATATTCCTGAAGAGAAAAGCCAGATCAATTAAGTCCTGTTAAAAATAGCTCTCTGGGCAGTCAGAAGAAAGGAGGGGGAAAAAAATAGAAGAAAGGAGGGGAAAAAGTGGAAAACTCACATTCAGAGCCAGTAATACAATCATAGTGTGAAATGAAAATGAAAGGTAGCATTTTAACTGAAGCTCCATTCTGTTTTCTCTTTTCCTACGTGGTGTTTTCATCTTTATGATCAAAACATCAGACATGCTCCACTTCATCACTCTGTCACTGTGATAGCTGAGGCAGTGTCTTTTTAATCAAAAATATCAAACAGCTTGGTTTTTATGTATCACTGAAGCTGGAATAATTGATTAAAGAGTGAACCCACTGGCCTCGAACAGTAAGCAGTGTGTGTGATTTGGTGACCGTTCTATTCTGTGTCTCATGAAGGTCAATAATGCTGAATCCTTTGTCTCTGAAAGCACATCAGGGACACAGAGTTCAGTATATAGACAATAGTCCAAGCAGTGAGCAGACCCATAGCATAAATGGCATGAAAAGGTTGTAACAGATTTGTAACCCATCTGCAGAAATACCAACATTTGCTTGCAAGAAACATTCTTGTACCTGGGCTTATTCAGTATGCAGAGCTTAGGAGGTTATGGATTCTGGGTCAGATGCAGTGGCTGTAAAGTCTTGTGATTTTTGAAATAGATTTTGTCCCATATGGACTAGTAGCAATTCTTCTCCATTGCAGGTGGAAAATTGTTTTCCTCACCCAGTAATTCAAATGGCATAATTTCACCCACATTGTTCATTTAGTTTTACACACTCAATTATTCAGAGATGGTAGATGACAACCTCTCTGGACTGATGAGATACCCTTTCATGTGAGAATTGACCCTGTCATTAATACATCCTTTCAATATATGAATTTATTGTGCACATTTATAATCTGTCTTTTGGATTTTCAGAATCATTCTACTGTCTCTACTACCTTATTCTGGCATTTCCCTTAATTGGGAATTCCTTTTCTCATGTTCACTAGATCAGCTAGATGGATTTGTCTGATTCCAGATTTGATGAGGGCATTTTTCTTTGCTAAAACATTTTAAAGTAAATATGACAAAACAGACTTCCTTCATAAGAAAAGCCTAATAAGAATAGGAAGCTGGTATTCTGTGGATGCTTTGGGTTTTCCTCTACACCCCTTTCAAAATGTTGATGATGGCTACAATAAAATTCAGTCTTAATTTTAAGATTCTTAGTGATGTATACAACCAAGTTATGAACTAGTGACTGTCAGATGTTATGCTTAAGAGTCAAAGTAGCTTAGTTTAAATCCTGTTTTCCAAAGTGACATTCGCAATTACCTTGTATCCTATTGTCTTTGTCTGAGACTCAGAACTCATCTGTAGCTGTATAAAAGCTATGTAGTGGCATAATGGCTCACAATGCCGTATGTGTTAAAATGTCCAACTTTCATAATATCTACAACAGTCAGCACTGTGGCATGGAGCTCTGTTATTTAATCTCTTTGGTGTCTCTGTCAGTGAAATGAGTCAAGGGTGACAAAAGGAAGCATCTTTGATATTTGCAGGATGTAAAGTTCTTGGAGTTCAATTTCTTGTTTTCGCCTAATGGTGCACTGCAGAAAAATCATAGAATACTGCAGGAGTAGGGGACACAGGGTACTCACCAATGATGCTGTGGTATTCACAGGAAATACTTAATGCTCTTGAAATATTTTTAGAATGCTGTGACAACTAAGACCATGGGTAATTTTGAATCCACATTGAGGAAAATATTTTGTCCTAATGTAACCCTCCTTTTACGACTCCTTTTACTATTTAATTATGGGGTTTCCTGCCTATGAAATTCCAGTATTGATTTTTTTAATGAAATGCAATGAATTTTAATGTTTTTGAGAGTAAAGCACAATATCATCTTAAATAGAGGCACATCAAAAGCAAATTACATATAATTTAAAAATGTAATTAGTGACTTACATGCTTTTCATATTAGCTTACTATTTAGATTTCTAAGTAAGATGGGAAATTCTTATCAGTAGTCAGTTTTATTCCTCCTGACTCTTGAGGGAAGGGCTTTGCTGTGCAAAAAAGTTCATTAGCAGTTATACAAACAAACCCCATGACATGCTTATGTTCTGTTGTTAATGCCTAATAAGTTATATTTCTATCTCCAAGTAATGACAGGGAATTCAGTGCAAAGACTCAGTCTATGAATGCCTGTGAAATTTAACATCTTTGTAGGAGATATGGACAGTGGGATTGAGTGCACCCTATGCAAGTTTGCAGATGACACCCTGAGGGACCTTGACAGGCTTGAGACGAGGGCCCATGCCAACCTCATGAAGTTCAACAAGGCCAAGTGCAAGGTCCTGCACCTGTGTCTGAGCAATCCCAAGCATAAATACAGGCTGGGTGGAGAGTGGTTTGAGTGCAGCCCTGAAGAGAAGGATTTGGGAGTGTCAGAAGATGAGAAACTCAACATGAGCCTCCAGTGTGCACTTGCGGCCAAGAGAGGCCAACTGAATCCTGGGTTGCAGAAAGGGGAGTGTGACCAGCCAGTCAAGAGAGGTGATTTTGCCCCTCTTCTTGGCTCTGGTGAGACCCCACCTGGAGTATTGTGTCCATATCTGGAGTCCTCAACATTAGAAAGACGTTGAGCTGTTGGAGCAGGTCCAGAAGGGGGCACAATGATGATGAAAGGGCTGGAGCAACTGCCTTATGAAGACAGGCTGAAGGAGTTGAGTTGTTCAGCTTGGTGAAGAGAAGGCTCAGGGGGGACCTCAGAATCACTTATCAATACCTGAAGGGAGCCTACAGAAAGACAGGAGTAGGACTTTTTAATAGGATATCTGATGAGAGGACAAGAAATAATAGATATAAATTGGAAGGGGCTAGATATAAGAAAGAAAATCTTTAGAGTGATGGTAGTGAAACACTGGAGCTGGTTGCCTGGAGAGGTTGTGGATGCCCCCTCTCTGGAGGTGTTAAGGCTGGGCTGGACAGGGCACTGAGCAGCCTGATCTAGTGGGAGGTGTCCCTGCCTATGGCATGAGGATGGAATTAGATGATCTCTAAGGTCGCTTCCAACACAAACTATTCTATGATTCTACCTATCATGATTCCTGCCTTCCTTTTCATTTTGCAGCCCGTGTTAGCTTTGCAGCACTTAGAAAACGCTCTTCCATTTCTACCCAGAGTCATAATTATATTGAGGCCCTGAGCCAGAGATAAGCCCATGCTAGCAAAATGCTTGTGTGTATCTTGGAAATGTAGTATTACAATAATGCTAACTGGTTTCATGTATTACATGTGATGCAGACAAACCCAGCAGCCTTATTCTTCCCCAGAGCAAGTGATTATCTATTTCATTCTCCAAAGAGTTTCCAGATTCGAGAATTATTTCATAATCAGTGAAAAGGATGTAGATGACATAAGTTACATGCCCAAGTTTCCAATCCAATAACAGATGTTTAACATGCATACCTAAAATAAATAGGATGATTCCTGTATTCTAAACATATTTTGCTGGATTGGGTCTCACAAGTTGAAGATAAATATTTTCAAAGGTGTGGTTTTTACTTTGACTTGTATGACTTACATGGGAAAGGAGATTAATATTAAAGTTTTAATGGCCATATTTTCTTGGCCATAGTGCAGATGTTAAACTTGATAGCAGCACAACAGTATATTGCTGCTTAATCTGTAAAAACAGAGAATTTTGTTGCTTAAACTTTTATTTCTGGTTTTGTCAGAAAAAAATTTACTTTGGTGTTTATAGAGGTTTTAGTGAGCTACTCTTCCTAAAATAGTCAATGATAGTTTCTTTTCTGAGCCCTTACAGAATTGGCAAGACTGTATATGGACGGTTCTTATCAAGTACTGTTTTTCAATCTTAGTTGGAATAAGGCTGATGGGTGGATATAATAAAGTGAAGACAACACTGATTTATCCTATGCACCCACCAAGTTTTCTGTTCTTCAGAGCAGACAGAGATAAAAAATAGTTATCTCACCTTCCACCAGGTGCAAGACAGCACAAGAGAGAAGATGAATATACAAAATGATGGGGAGATGGGACAGGGAGAAGGATGAAAGACAGAGGAATTTTATGTTAGTTCTACCAAAAATAGAATTTAGGCTGCTTGGTCTGAACTGTTTTCCATTAATGGAAGCAGAGGCATGGGACCAGAGGTATAGTACAGCATTCAGCTAGGATTTTTGTGATGTGTCTGTTAACGTATTAGCTACATTTTGTAGGGTAAGAGAAACCTGGTGATCTAACTGAAGCACAGATGTTACTGGTTCTAAAATATGTGGATTTTCCTAATTAACCTGATAACTGTTACCTGTTCATAAAATTTAAAATTTTTATTTGCTTTTAGCTTACACAGGTTTGTGTTCAGAGCAATTTCACAACAATGGATTGAACCTGGAATGATCCATCCTGTCAAGCACTGATTCTTAATGTGGAATGACTGTATCTTCTTGAGACTGACTGACTTTCTCATTTCTCTTCTTCAGGACAATCAGAAGGTAAGAAAAAGGTATCTCCACATAGGTCCCCAACAAAGAAGAAAATATCTTTCGTGATTAGTCAGGCAAGCATTTTGTGTGTCTTAAGATATATATGGAAGTACATGGTCAGAATTTGATGATATTTAGTATGAAATGTTCACTGAAAGAAATTAAAGATAGACAACATACCTTGGCTATACCCTAGGAGGTGCTTTTTTTATTTCCTATTCCTTCTGAAGGCTTTTTTAAAGAGAAGTAATTTGACATAAAGGAAAATCAGGATGAGATAATTACTGTAGGAAAAAAATAGATTCACTAATGTTTTGATTTAAACTTAAAGTTTAAATGAAGTCCTGACTTTCTAGTACTTAATTTAAAATCTAGTCATGATTATTTTGGCAGAACAGCAGTGCCTTGAAAAATGTTGATTTGACAGATGCGTATTTTATGTTCATTCATCAATATTTGAAGGAAAACTGGACAGGTGAGCCAGCTGGCATGGAACAAGGATATCGGGCTGCTTGGCCTGGAGGTTCTGTGCATATCCAGAACTTGAGGATCCCTAACTAGCAGCAGTGAGGGGTCTCCAGTGCTGCAGATGGCTTCATCTGTCAGCTCCCTGGCTGATGGAGACTGTGTGGCTGTCCTGTTATGAAGCAGCTAGGTTCATCAAGGCAATAATATAATTGCAATTTTCTTTGTCTGAGAAATTCTTTTGAATGTGAAATCAGCAGGTATATACTTAAATGGAGTAAAATAGGGGTTTTTTTGTTATTTTTTGTTAAGAGCTGATAGATTAAAGTCAAGCAAAACCATAAGAGCAACATTTTTGATTAGAGGTACCAATAGATATGATGAATTTTACTTATTCTGGAAGTGTGCTTTTCTGTGGTCATTAGGCCACAATACATTGTAAGTAACTGGAGTTACTGAAGAAGAATGCATAAGTGTATGACTAGTACCATTGAAATCGATAGTGAGGCCTAATTGCACAACATCTGCATATATATTAGTTCTTCCTTGTGTACACTCAGGGAATTCATATTAAGTAACTGGTGTAAGTGATGCAGAAAAAAAGTTCTGAGCCTTGTAATCTGAAAGTACAAAGGATACACAGGAAAACCTTTGAGAAAGAACATGGTATTTATGCTATTATTTTGATTGTATTTTGTCTAGTGGCTAGTAGCAAATGTTTGGAGAAACAAAAAGAATTCTTTCAATGCTAGTTAAAGTGCTCTTATATTATGTGCAAAATATGTAGTTAAAATGGCTTTTTCTTTTTTTACTTTATGTTCAAAATGGATTATATATGCCTGGTTTTGGGGTTAAAATTGAGATACATCTATAGTTATAGATATATATACACTCTTTCTGCTGGAAAGAAAACTGTGTATGTTCTTATTTGATATCCGAATTGGATTTTGTTTCTTTTCAATCTGAAAAAAATAGTGCTGCACCAGTAGTCATAGAAACTGAAAATCAGAACAGACTGTTAAATATAATCATCAGCATAATTTCTGACTATTGAATAATTTTAAGTTCCTGCCTACATAGGAAACTGAAAGAATGTGTCAGAAGAAAACTTTGTTATTAATTTATCAAATACAGCAACAGAAATTTGATTATTACTTGAGTTATAATGGTAGCAATAGTTAGGATATAAGTAAAAGGCTATTCTGCACTTGCTGTCCACTCTCTCTGAAATGGATATTGAAATGTATGATCTGATATTAACCTAAATCCCTCTGATTTGAAAGAAACTAACATTTATGACTTACAAACCAAAGAAGAAGTTAGAAGTAGTCTTCTGCAGTTAGATAAGAAATTTTATTGTGGGCATATGGACTTAACGTTATAATTTATATTTATCACTGAAGTATAAAAAATTGATATTAAAACTCTGTACCAAGTATCTACATAGAATGTTTGTGAAATATATAAATAAGAATGTATCAAATTTGTAATTTTAAAAACTGGAAATACAGACACTGATGAAGAAATTGCATATGAAATTAGTAATCATATGATTATCTGGAATTACCTGATCTGATGTGTATCCTTGACTGAAGAATTATGCACATAAATCAAGCTTAGTAAATAATTCATATCTTATCCTAGAGCTAACTAATCTAACATCTTTCTTTTTTGCAATCTATGCAGGAATGAGTGTTATCTTGAAATTACCAGTCTTTCAATAATAATTACCAATATCTAGGAATATGTTCTAGTTTGCAAACTTTTCAGTGCATAGTAACTATTACCCATTCAGTATTTGAATATCATTGGTTAGTTCAAATTGGTCACACAAACCTCCTTTTTCTGGTTTTCTCTACTGATTAAAGTAAGGCTTGGAGTGCATGCTTTAAAAAAATGGTTAAAATAATGTTGAATGTCAGGAATGGTCTTAACATTTTTCTTAAACTGATTCATAGCACAGTCTTCTTTTCATGGACTCACTGTCCTCATGTATTAAATCTCACAGTATAACAAACTAGGGCTAATTCAGGTCATAAAGATACAAAGTTAGTTTGTTTATGGCATAGAATATTCTTTAAACAGTGAGTTCCCACAGCTTTGGGAACATATTTCTCTTTTCAAGTGCTGCTTTTTCCTATTTCACATTCTATAGTAGAAAAGAATGGAACTCAGCACTTACTGGTGCTCTACAATACAGATGGCTTTCCAAATGCTACGTTAGCTCACACCAGTTCTGTGATGTTAATTATTAACTTCCTAAAATATCATTTTAGCAAAAAGAAGGTTCTGACACTCTTTGAGAGGTGAAGGAGGAGAATGGCTTGGCCAAAATCAGTGCCTCAGTAGCATGGAGTGACAATTTTCAAAGCACTTTCTCTAGGATGATGCTCAGAACTATATGAAATTGGCATGTCTTTTGCTAGGAGAATCTTATGCATAACAGAATTTGCTCTTTACCTTTTCTTTAAAATAAAGTATCTAGTGCAAAGCCCTCCACTCACTAGATTTTGTTTTGTTTTTGAGTATGAAAAGAACTGTTTGTGAAGAAATATGTCATGTATATTGAAAATATCTCCAAGCATTTTGTTGTCATAGCTGTTTAGCTTGAAAACAAGCATTTCGTTAACAGATTTTATCCACTCCCCAGGCTGCACTCAGGAAGTTCAGTGGAATGTAACTGACAGTTATGGGCACTGTTTCTTGAGGGAATGTATTCTACCTGTGGGCTTCTTTCCAAGGTGTTATTTCAGAAATTGCTTGAACTATAAAAACTTTTCATACATATGAGTTCTGATTTCCTCTGAGGTTGCACTTTCCTATGGTATGGAATCAAATATTCTAAATAGGGAGTATACATAACGCCAGACAATTTGTAAAAACATTACAATGCTAAAAATGTTATGAAGAAATGGTTTGTTGTTTGGGATTCCCATAGGGCAAGAGATCAAACTCCCTCCTTCAGTTGAAGACAGAGGAAACACTTTAAATTTTCTCAAGTCTTCCTTGTTAATGAAGTGCAATCAGTTTTATAAAACCCTTCATTGCTTCTGTGAGCTCTTTGAATAGGCTTTATTGCCTTGTTATAAAGCTGCTTGAGGAACAAGATGTACATACATTTGGTGTCAGTATGGCTTGTTTATTTTCAGTTTCTTTCTTGAAAGGGAGAGTTGAGGGTGAAAAATCAATTTGCAGAACTTTTCACTAAGAAAATACTGCAGAGAAATTATTCTGGTCCAATCTATTGGTCATGAAGGGAAGCAGCTCAGAGAAATCTTTACAACCAAGGGAATCTTAAACCCAATGAAGCAAGAGGATATTAAATCATCCCTAGGTTAGAAGAGGAGGCTTATAAGATTGGAATTTAGTTAAACAAGTTTGGTCTAACTTAGAAGTTGAAGATTTTTTCTGAGTTTGAGTTTTGGATAGAGTATGTAAAAATTTGGCCTTCCCAGATACAGAACTCTGATATTGTTGATTCAGGTGACTCTGAACATCTGGATAATACAAGTTTTAATCTAAGACATCTGCTGAACTGACTAGATATGTCTCTGACAGGTTTTGTGCTTAAAAATGTGTGATGTTGCTGTAGCTGTCAGTCAGAGGTATGAAAAGGATATTGGTATCAGAAAGAGCTCTAAAAATGAGATTGAGTACATTGACACTTGTCCAAGGACATCCATTGTAGATGGTTCAGACCAGTTAGGTTGTTTGGTATAGAGAAGTGATGAGCAGCTGAATTAGTTATCTTCTCTCTATTTTATAGGAAGGATTAGAGCTGGGGTGAAGCTCTTAACATAACTCTGAAATGCAGCAATATGATGGCTATGAATTGTCCAGTTAAAGTTTAGGTGGGTAGCATTTCCAATCAAAGCTTAATGTACCTTCTCTTACTTTTTCTTCCACTACCCTTAAAATTCTAGAGACCTTTCAGACCTTTTCCAAACACAAACCAGATTATATTTAGCCTTAATCATTTCAAACATCTTATTTACAGCACAGCACAGTGGGAGGAATGAGTGCTCAGGAACAGAGATGACTTAACCCAAATTCCAAACCTTGGAGTCACTATCTCAACACACTTACATCCCTTTATTTGACAATGAATCTGTTTCCTTAATATATGTAAATGAGGTGGGGTAAGGATCCTGACTATGTCCTGTCCTCTTTCCTTCAGATAGTAATCTCCTTAGAGAAGAAATTTCTTTCACTGCATGCTTAGAGCAGATTGGGAACTCTGTCTTTTCTGGAGTATTTCTTGAGCAGGTCAAGGAGAGTATTTGTCTTGGATGACAGCTGTTTTGGAAATGTTAAGCATAACTTTAACAAATCTGGTTATATAAATGTATTGTGGTAGCTTTATGAAGTTTTTCTGATTTGTTTTCCTCAAAGGCAAATCCTTTATTTAAATTACAATTTAATGGGAAAAATCTATTGTAATTGTCTAGGCACCCTTCATAATTGACTTCTGCTTCCATTTTTTACTTCTCTTATGTTAGATGGCTTTCATCCAACCTATTCTTAGAGGATAACTCAACTATAACTCAACTATTGAATTATTTTAACAGGTAGTGTTTATGTTGGTTCTTTATACCATTTGGTTTTAAAGTGGTTTGTCATATTTTTGCAAAAATATATATCAGTGTTTTAGGAATTGTTCGGTTCCTTGTCAAACAATCTCTCTGCACCACTCCAGAAATGTTTATAAGGGAAACAACATAGCTACTGCTGTGCTTCTTGAAGAGATCATTTTAGTTCTGTTATGTTGGGCAAAATTCATTAGAAACAATGCTGGATTTCTGCCTGTATCTCCTTTATCTCTGGGGAGAAAATTATGTATGCAGAGAAGCATTTCCAATTATAAATTACTCTAGGTTTTCAACTGACTGATTGCAGGCTTGATATGCATGATTCAAAGATGAGAAGATTAAGCTAAACAAACCTTTATTTTAACAGCTGGTAAGCCAATGAGCAGTACAGTGAAGTAAGATGGTGACTGCTACCTAAGTGAGATTTTGCATGTAATGAAACAACTTTTTTGACAGTTTCCCACATTTGATAGATCAGAGAAGCAGTAAAAAAAAAATACCAAGACTTTCCTTTTAATTTATTGACAGTGGACAAGCTATCCCTTATTGTAGCTGGAAAACAGATTTCCTGCATGAACTTATGCTTTGGATGTTAATATGGATTTTGATTAAGAATTTAATCTTAAATAGATGACTTGTGTGAATATGAACATTATCTTATGTAATTGAATATCTGATTGAAATTACTAGTGTATTCCAACCTATATGTGTTTTGCTGTGTTAAACAGGCAATGGAGGACCACTAGTAAATGAAATAAAAATTTTTACATGACTTGAATATTTTCAAGTTGTTCAAATATTTCTCATACTACATCAGGCTGAGATTTTCAACATAAAAGTGAGAGGAGATAGAATGTGGCACAGTTGGGATTTGAACTGTAGAATTCTAGAGGGATTGCCCTAAGGTAGCCCAAGGCTTTTAAAATACTTTTTTCCTGGCTGTCCTGAGGGAAGCAGAGGGACAAGGAAAGACAGGGCCTGATACATTAATGCTGATAGTAAGGGATGGGAGTATAACTTTTAGTAGTAGTAGAAGTCTTGTTTTTCCATCCCAGCTCCTTGATGAGCTTCTGTTTCACTCAAGTGTAGCTTTTTCCTCCCTGGCAGCAAAGACAGGAGTGGGGAGAGATTCACCTGGTGCTGTAGTGGAGGGGGCTTGGCCCTAGGTAGCGTCTTACTCCCATCACTAGATAAGCACCTGCTTTGTCCACATTTAACACTAGTCTTGGTTGTACTAACCATTCTCTACCTCAGTCATTCAGGGATTCTCTGAGAAGTCAGTCAGTCAACATTGTTTCAGAGAACTCAAACCAGCAATCACTAAGTACTAATCTTGTAGTATGTACATAAGGGGTTGATTTTTCCCCTTTTTTCATGTATCCATCTCTTTTTATATCTTTTTTTTCTGTGCACCTATAATTTTCCTTTTCTCTCATATTTCTATTTTTGATTGTTTTTATTGAGAAGTATCTTCGTCTTGTTCTGAGTGCAATAAGGCTTGTGGCTGTCCTCTGATAAAGAATTTAAAATCATCCTCCCCTGTGAAAGACGAGTTCTGTCCTTACAAATTTCATTATTGACTGTGAAAAGCTTCAGGGTTTGTTGCTTTGGGAATTAAATTTCTCTCCCAAGCTCACTGCAAATTAGCGACAAAGTTTAATGGCTTTAAATGCAGAATCAATTAATCGCAGATGGCAGAGAGAGAGTGATACAGTGTATTAGTGTTCCTCCAAACCCCCAAATTGATTTTCTGCAAATATTTTTTCTTTTTTTCCCCTGTATTTATTTTTCTTCTAGGACATTAAAAAAAGGAACACATAGTGGTCAACTTTCCAGAAAGCCTAATGAAGCTTGCTTTTGAATAATTAATGAAAGTGACTGGTATCAAAACTTGTCAAAATTACAGCCTCCATTCCAGGCTCAGTATACCTACAGATAATTTGAAATAAACTATAGTTGCAGCACTGCATATTAACTATGCTTTTAATATTAACATAAATTTAATACTTTATCAGTTCAGGCTTGTTGGTCTTAGAAGTGAAATTAATTTGTTTCTACTTTCCTTCTGATTCAGTTTATTTCAATAAATTGCAAAATGTGAGCCTAATCAACCATCAGGCATTTATCTGAACTGCATTTAATATGTTCACTAGAGCTAGCACCCTGTGATAGCTGATGGGCCAAACCAGATGTTTTATTTGTTTACATTCTGAATGCACATAGGATAAATAATTCTAAACTCTGTACAGTGTGAAATGTCTAACAAGAAGAGTTGTTTCTCAAAGAATATTGAAAGAGGCAGCACAATAGCCTTGCAAATTTGTTCCAAGAACTAGATTTTTTTGTGCGTTCTGTAAAAGCATGAAGAGTTGGAAGAGAAAGCTGTAAGAGTTGTTCCATATTTACTTTTCCTTCTGTGTGGCTAATATGACAACAGAACATGCTTGTATATGAATAATGTGCCTTGAAAGGTATATAAATGCAACCAAGATAAGGCAAAACATTTCTCTGTAAATAAGTTTTGTTTATTTTCTTCAAACTGCTCTGCAGATTAGCACAACATTATGCTGGACACTATTTGTTGAAGATTTTTGTAATAATTTCTGCAATGAGATCTATGCATGTTGCATAATAATGAGTTTCTAGGTAAGGTCTAGCAGCCGGAAGATCTCGTGCTGTACGGAAAGATAGGTTTTTTCCCCCTCCCCCCATTGTTTTTATTTGATAGCCAATAGCGCTAAGTCTATGATGTAAGCGGATGGGAGTGACGTTGCGGACCTGGGCTATATAACGCCATGTCACAAGGGAATAAATGCCATTTTGCAGTCCACCACATTGGTGTCAGCGTCCTGATGGTCCGAGTGGCTGGGGTGGGGTCACCGTGTTGATCCAAGGATCAGGCCGCGACGCTCTTAACTGCGGCATATGCAAAAGACTTACTAGTTTAAGACAGGTGTATCAGGTAATTTAATCTGCTTTCTTTATAGTTTTAAATTGTTATAAGCTTCTGCCTGTTCTAACTTTTAGAAATTTACTGTAGACTGTTATGACATTCGCATATTTGATGATCACAATAGGATCTGGTGTTGCTTTTAGTGAAGAATTCTTTCAGGGTTCCAGTTTCATTGCTTTATGCCATTCTTTACTGGCTCATTGTTTGCTATAGAAAAACACTGAATCACATTTATACTATCCAGAAATAAACCAACTAAGATCCCCCTAAGCAGCCAATATATTTGTCAGTGCTGTGTAAGTACTTGAAAAAGCAAGACCTTTCAAATAAAAGCTGCAACTTCTCATTTTTGTGCCTTGCAACACTAAGAATTAGTTTTAAATTACACATAACCTTTCATGCAATCTATAGGTCAGGTAAAACAGAATGAGTTTGTTTCATTTAGTATTGCTGTGGCAGGACCATATTCTTGAGAGTATTTTGGTTATGTTGTGTTGCCCTTGTAGGCAATCAGACTCGCTTTGCTTGTGAGTCACTTCTGTGAGGCTGCCATCTCTGCAAGTTGGACAAACAGTAGATAATTTGATAGAAAGTGGGTTTATAACAACTTTACCTTTTTTTTCCAATACAGTAGATAAAGGTATAATGCATTAATTAGTCCATGATAAATGTGTATTTATCTACCTGTAAGTACACTGTGACCCTCCGGGTAAATACTACGTTGCCATCACTGTGTTTGATCTTCACTTTTTCTGTGATACTAGAGTATGAACACTGACTGTTAGTGTCAAGTTGCTGATGTGCTGTCAGTTGACATCGTAACTTTCCCTAGGGGTCACGGTCAATGTGTGTTTGGAACCTCTGACCCTAACGACTTTAGGTTAAAAGCATCTGAGAGCTCCTTTAACCTTGGCTCAGGCTGTGCTGTATGATGTCAGTGACCCGCTGTCAGAGAAGTTCTGGTCTCAGCTGGTGCTGAGTAGCTCTTGGCTACAGGAGATAATCTTCTGAATTTCCAAACTTAATTGGTGTAGGACTATTTTGACATTATTACATTGTTTTAGAACTTTTTGTTGTTTACTTAGCAGACTTAGACAACCCAGTTTAGTTTCTACAGAAGAATGTCAGGTGAAATGAAAAATAGCAAGTTGTGGGGCAGTTGAGAGCGTTTTATTGATATGGCAGAGTTTGCCACTGACTAATCTTCTCTGAGATGTTGTCCGAGTCCTTTTTCTGACTTAGAGGATGAGTTCATTTTATTTATAGTTGAAGTGATTTAATGGATAAAATTTTATTCCTGTTCTAATTAGTGAAAGTATTGCATTAAAGGTCCCATGATTTGATGCTGTTAGGGAAATTATACAAAATTATGCAGAAACTTTGCAGCTTTGTGTCTGGTGGGGCTGGGAAGAGGAAGAACGAGGTCTCTTGCGTAACAAAAATTTCTTAGCCTTAAAAATACCAGGGCAAAAAAAGTACAGCATGTCTTTGCTGATTCTCTGAATAGACAGACTGAATCCTTCACCAGTCACCCTAGTGCAGACACGTGTGCCCAATACAACCTTCATTGTCAACAGAAGCTAAATCTTAAACGACTATTCAGAAATGTATCAGTCTTGGTAAAATTCCACTTTCGTATTTTTAAAGTTTAACTATCAGTCTCTGCATTGTTCTGTCATAGGTCTGGAAGGTTTGAATTGAGTGAAATGATAAATAACAATGTGTACTGAATTTATTTTAACTTAATATTTTTATTATATGACAGAACTTGTCATTATTTCTGAAGTTTGTGCAGGCAGTTGAAGTGTTCCTGTGTGTCTGTGTGTACATATGTAGTTTTAGTGTCAGCTTGATACTTTTTGCAGAGAAGATTCTCTTACCCATGAGGTTATTCAACCGCTCATTTATGTATGCTTAGATTGAATAAAATAAACAGTGTATGTCTTCTCTTCCACTAAAAGTGCCCACAGCATGAAAGATGCTTTAATAGATGATGTTTGTACTTTGCAAGATGCAGCAAAAACTAAATTCTTCACTGTCTTTATAGATCCACATATACTAAAATGTTTTTTAAAAACTACAGCATCACACTTTCACACTTTTATAGTGTATTTATGAACTGCAGGAGGATGAGGTATTACAAGATGCTGTTATAAATTTTTCAGTCTTACTGGTCAATTTGACAGTGGGAGAAAAACTTCCCTTGCTTTCTAAAGGCTTTACAATGAAGTAATTGATGTGAAGCTTTTGATGTGAGTAGCCCCCTGTGCATTATGTTCATGTTACATTGGGTTAACTCCTTGAGATGATGTGTTGTTAGGACCTGATCTTCTGTAAATCAAGATCTTGATATGTTGATAGAGACCTGTAAAATATTATTCGCCCTGAGCATATGTCCTCTGTGGCACCTACATAGAATTCTATACTTCAGGCACCTTTATTATGCAATCACGGAATGGTTTGGGTTGAAAGGGCCTTAAGTACTACTTTATTCATTAGTTCTAGGAAATATGCCTAACAGTTTTATTAGCATATGATAAAGTCTTGAGATGAAAAATACTTAGTTTTTCATGTCTTACCATAACAACTGCTATGGTCTTGGTGCGCTACTAGAAATAGATGCAGTCCTTCATGTCATCATGCACAAATACAAATGTATATATTTAAGTAATTGTATTTGCTACAGTGGACTCATTACATGAGTCAGGGTATTTGGCTTCTGTAAAAGACGTTGCAAAGTTTGATCAGCCCTTACTGAAGTTTTCATAGTGTGGTTGTTTTTTTTTCATAGTTTTTCTTTTAGAGTAGATTTTTTAAAATATTGATACGAAACCTTTTGAGATGTCAAGAGACTACAGTGGTCTGCATTTTAAAATCTTTGTGTAGAATCTACACTGCAGAAGAAGTGATACTATATCTGCTCTGAGATAGAATCCTGAACAAGGTATACATGTATAGAATTAAAGTGAGGGGAAGGCTGCAAAAACTAAAATGCTCTCAAGGATGTCAGAGGAGATGAAGGGGAAAGGCACATAAGGTCTTCAGTAGTGCTGATTCCAAACTGGAACATCCATTGAGCCAACCTTCAGTCTCTTAAATATTCCCTGCTCCTTACCTACCATATTAATCGCTTTTGTTGCCTAGTGACTCATATTTCCCCTTTATTGTAGATACATTCCACTTGACCTGAATTGAATGAATTTGCCTGCATCAAAATTTTTGGTACTCGTGCCATATTCAAATCTAGATGTAATTAAACTGGCTTAATTTTTTATATTCTCAAGGAAGCAGTGATATTGTTCTCTGTGTGGCTTTCATTCTGCACAAATGTTCATACTTTTCAAGGTGGATTAAATAAATTCCAAAGTAATTACAAAGATTAGACTAGCAACAAACTGGAATCCTACTATTTTACATAATGGTACTGAATACAAATTTGTATAGGATGAGAGAGGAAGAATGATATAAGAATTAGAAAAAAATTCCTCTGACTGGATTGATAAGTAAAATGTCATTCTGGTGAAAAATGTAATATTCTAATGACAGATTCTCAGTGGGATGCTTACTATATGCAACTAAAGCATTAGTCATACTTCATATGCTTTTTTTTTTTTTATCCTAATCAAGGGTGATTCTGGTGGAGAGATGTAGCATTGCACAGAGCTAGTACATTTGGTGCCATCCTATGTGCTTAAAGCTTGGGAATATTTGCTCCTAAGATACCCTTGTAAAGAAACTCCTTTCCAAAATTAACATAATGAAGAATTGCTGAAAGTGTTCGTATTTTCTTAAGGATCCTAAGAGAGGCTAGGTTTTCTTCTAGCTGATTTTCTCATTGTACTGTTGCCTGAATCAAAAGGAAATTGTGCACACGGAATGTAGGCATTGCCTTGACAGAACACGTTGCATTTCCAACATTCAAAGAATGATGTAGTCTAGTGTATGCCTCAGAGGTTAACGGGAGGACTTCAGTTTAGTATAAACTTTAATGCCAATCTTGCCTCATCTCATGCCCTGAGCTGACAGAATCTCTCAGGTCCTGCTTTATGGAAAAAAAGCAATTCAGATATTGCAGTAATTCACCACTTTATCATTAGGCACTATAAATTATGTCATGCCTGATGTGGTTCTATTTGGTTTTGAGGTTTTTGGGTTTATTCTTGTTTTTACAATAGCTAATCCCATAAAATAGTGGTACTTCTAGTCATATGTGCTTATATAGCTGCTTACCCTGTTTGTTACTTTCCAGGAGTCGAGTTCAGCAGAACAAATAGAATTAAAATTATAGTACGTTGTTTTCCAATGGAGTCTTATTAAAATGTCTTGTGGTTTTTTTGGGCTTTTTTGCTAAGCTGCAGCTCTAGGTAATTTAAAGTAGCTTCCTTTTAGAAGCTTTTATGTGTTCCGAGAGTAAAACAACAGCTTGGTTTTACAAAGGTAACACATACTCTCTGATCTGCCTCAGAAAGGAATGATATGAGTCAAGTCCGTGGTCTTTCAGATGAGGAACAACATTGGTAGCTCAATATTACAAGAAAGATTGTAGAAATAGAACAATGTAGTCACTTGGAGTAATTATGATGATGTATCCTGGGCGTTTCTTCAACTTTTCTTCAGAATTTGTACAGAGAGAATCCCCTCTTTTGTTTCTTCCCTATAAACATGTTAATGTCATTCCATCTTAATAGTAGCATAATATTGCTAAAAGAAGAGTCTAAATTTACTGATTTTGCCAGACTCAATCCTCCAAAATGGTGTGTGGGTTTGTTTTTTTTTGGCAAAGCTATGATATGATACATGTTGCCTCCTAATCTTGGAAGAAGCAAAACATTAATGCAGATAGCCTAATTGTCATCTCTTCTATCTGGTGCTTACTGGAATGTTTAATGGTTATGCTTTTCACAAAAAATTCTTAATTTCTGAAGTGGAGGAGAGAACAGATTTGTCCGTAGCCTTTCCTATGTTGTTCCATTATCCTGATTGAAAGAGAAAAATATCCATGAGCTGTCCTCTTTCACTTGGAAGAGAAAGAGAGAAAAAACCCTAGCATCAGCAGGAGATGAGTTAGGAGAGAAAAAACAACATCCATCAAGTTTAGAAGTTTAGGATGTTTTTTGAGTGATTCTCTATGAAACACCAAGTTTACACCAGTTTCCATTCTGGTGTATCAGAATTATATTGAAGGGCACAGAAATACACAATTTCAGGGCTTCTGAAATTTCATGTACTTTTAACTATCCCACACAGAAATGTGACAATTCAATTAGAATTACAACTGGATAAATCAAAGCCAGGATGGGGAAATAAAGCCCCATTTCTGCTTTTCTTTTGTCTTATGCCATGAGAAGATTCATGGAGGTCATTGAGATCTGTGTGTACTGAGCAGCGAAAATCTCAGGCTTTAGAGACTATTTTGATTCAGAGGTTTAGAGACAAATGATGTATTAGTGGATTTCTTGTTCACATGAGTTAGAAAAATAAACATAAAGCAAATAATTTCTAATTCAGATTCATGACATAAACTCAGTTGATTGGATTTTCCATATAATTAGCTTTATCTATGAGACTATAGTGTAACACTTTTTTGTTATACTAAACAGTGAAATGTATCTATTTAATACACAGGAGTAGTTACATGGTTTCAATAATGAATAAAGATAACCTCGTTTTACAGGTTATCTGTTTTTTGTAAGAAGGCAAATGATACTATTAATTAAAATGCAAAAAAGTCAAATAATATTTGTTAGGTAATACGTAAATAATTTCCTTAAAAGTATTTATACCTGGGATGTATGCAAGCTAACAACTGTTATTTGTAAATTCTGTTCCTGTGAAAGTGTTACAAAGCTTACTGACAGGTTCTGAGCTATGTGAAAGTCATTAGTACTGAGCAATGACATATGCTTGATGTACCAAGTTTCTAGTCCACCACTAAAAACTAAGAGATGTATGAGAATTGGAAGGCTGAAGTCAAGTGTAACAGCTAAGCATGCACATCTTGAGGTTGCACTCTTTTAGGTAAGAGAAATATAGACATGAAATACATAGTTATTGCTAAACCTCACTGGTTATTTTTTACCACAAATAAACAATTTCAGAGGCTCAAATTTTTCCCATTTCCCTGTGTAAAAATGTTTTCTGTCCTGTATCTTTTCTTGCTGTTTGGGTATTGAGACTAATGAGCTCACTCCTGCCTATGTTTGGGTTTGCTAGAAACCATCTCTAGTTTTCCAGGCATTATCTAGTTCATTGAAAAGTTAGGATTTATCATCAATACCAGCTTCCTATATGGGTTTATTTAGCAGGACGCCTGGTTTGAGTAAAATTATACATAAGCATACAGTAGGTTTCTGCTTTCCTGGAATTAGCTAAAAGATTATTATATTAAACAATAAAATCTTTAGATTGTGAATAATTTAAATTTTCTGCATTGGTTAGAGACAGTGATTATTTTAATCAGTGAATTGTATGAAGCATTTGACTGAATTGATCTAAAAATACATTTAAATATCTTCTGCAGTGCCATAGGGATGTTTCTTAAGATGTCTTTTATAGCTTTGTCTCTTGGAAGGCAAGAATAATAAGTCATATTTTTAGTCATCATTTTAGGCTTTATTCTTGATTTGAAAATGAAAGTATGCAGATAAATTAAGGTAAAGTGCACAGAATGCGAAATAATGAGAAAATTATAAAATACAGACAATTACAAAAGTACATACTCTAGATAAGGGGAATGGGTAGCTTATCACAAGGACACTGAGCACTCACTTTTGTGTTTTAATCTGTCTGTTCCTCAGTGTCCTTCCATGAAAGGCATATAATGGTTCTCTTAGTTTGTTTCACAAACATTTCAGTGTAGGATCTGCCTCTCCCCCCAGTGCAACATTTAGCACAATGATAGTGTATTTTGTGAGACAGAAGCCCAAAGACAGAATTATGTTTTAGATGGAAAATCTTCACTGAACTTAGTAAAACTCCACAGAGGCTTACTGAGGCTTGGTATTCCATGCAGTTTGCCCACATAAGTATGGAGGGTTCGGGACATCTGTGTTTGCTTTCTTTACATTGTTTACAGCCTGCTTTGGTTCACAGGCTTTGGGCAAATGGACACTGCACATCAAGCTGTTTGTTTTTAGTGATAGTGCTTTTCTAAGTGGCATAATGAAATGACAGATAGTGATGAAGCAAATCTGAGAAAGGGCGAGTATCTGAAAATCTGACTGCTTTATTTTCAGCAGTTACCAATCAGAAAAGATAGACTCTTACCTAACTATATAGGAATTCTAATCAATAAAAAACTTAGCACCATCTTTATTGGCAAAGTTGCCATAAAACCAGAAATATTGCTTACCCAAAGACAGTTCGCAATGCCAGTAATGTGAATCATGTCAAGGAAAGAACAACAAGTCAGCAATCTATCTTTTTCTGCCAAGATGGTTTCATGCTGACTCACTAACAATTCTGTAGCCATGGATTCACCTGTTACTGAAGCACATTGAGTTGCAAGATGGATCAGAAATAAAAACTATCTACAATGTTGTTTCTCTGCTCTGAAGGGAATGAATAACTTCCTTACAGTGTTCTGATGTAGGTCAAATTCTCATAGACTAGATGTTCAGCAATCTGCAAAATGACAAGAAAAATATTTCCAGGTACATTTCTTGCACCAAATCTGAAGTCTTACTAACAATGTAGGAGCCTCTATGGGTCATAGATCCCACTTTGCTTTTGTGATGTAGGTCCTGCTCAGGTGATCACATTTCACAGCATTATAGGCTGGAAAACAGATTTTTGTATTCTGTATTTTGTTTGTTTGTCCGTTTCATCTAAAAGGATGTTGATTTTTAAACAGTACCAGCTGCTCTTCAGCAATTAAATCTGGCCAAAGATAGAAAACTTTCTGAATGGCAGCCCAGAAATATGCCTTGTGCTTTGAAACACGGCTGTTTCCACTGACGCTGCATGGTCTTACTGTCCGTCCTTAGGTGCTGGACATCCTGAGTCACTTTAGAACTGTCATTGCCAGGGTGAAGGATTATCCCAGCAGAGAATTTACAGTTCAAGTATATTCAGGAAGTATCTAAATCGGTTTAAGTAAATTTCCATTCCTTAATTTTGCCTGTTAGTTTTTTCATTCCCTGCATATGCAATCTGCATTTCTCCTTGTCTTCATTATCACAACATGGACAATATCTTTTGAAAAATGTGATTTCTTCCTTTGTGAACATTATTGTTCCTCCCTAACTGAGCCCATGGCACCCTCACATAATCTCTGTACCAGTTGCGCAAGACAAACAAGCAGTCTGGGAATAAAAGACTTCTCTAGTGAGGGAAAAATATTTATTACTCTTACAAAAAATGTTCTTACTGAAAATAAATATGCATATATGGAAGTAATAGAATTGCAGCAGAACAGAATAATAACATTGAGTATCTTTCTTTGTGTCCCTTTTTAATACAGAATGGTTGTTCTTCATACTAAGATTTGTCTTGTGAGCCTTTACCCACTCTCTTTGGAGATCCTGGATTTCAGCTTTGCTGCAGCTACTGAGACAGTAAGTCTCAGGAGAAAGCAGCCAGCTGTTGAGGCTGGCTTTAGATTCTTAGTGTGTAACTTTTCATATAGCTCACATCAGGCATATATGGAACACTTTGGAAAGCCCCACTACAGCAAGCCAAAGGGTCAGATTTTCAAAGGCTAAATCTTAACCAGTTCGTCTTTCACCCTCTGATGTTATTATAAGCTGCTCAGACCCTTGACAGTTGAATTTATGTGGCAATCTGCCTGCTTTTACTTTGTTTCTTCAAGTGCAGCTTAGCTCTGCTGACATTTTGAGTTCTGGATGTAAACATCTTTTTGAAGATTCCAGTTTAAGCTTTTTGACATACCAGGGATAGCTCTTACTTTTCTAGGGTTTATAAAAGAAGAAGGTGAAGTGGCAGAGGGTATCTCCAGAGAAAGCAGTGAATTAATTTATGTATCCAAATGTGTGGTAGTTAAAGAAAATACTACTACTAGAATAACTTTCTGGTACTATAAAAAACTCATGATTTAAAAAAAAGAAATTCTTTTTCTGGTAAAAGGCAAAGAAAACTTGAGCCTGTGTGCGCATTCATATTTATATATGTATTTGCAAAATGCATACTTAGTATCTTCTGAAGGGAATTCAGAATGTCATCTGAGTCAGCACAAATTGAAAGAATATCTTTAATATGCGTTAGTTATATAAAATTTTATACATTTATACTTCTATCCAATATTCAAGATAATGTTCCTAGACTGTCACAGAATTCCTCACTGAATCCCAATTTTATATGTTAGTCCAAAAGGCAGTTAGAAGGAAAATGTGTTCCACCTCTCCTCCTTAAGGAACTTGGGAGAATTAACTCACATTTTGATCATATAACTCAAACATGTTTGTGTTGTGTTTTGACAGAATTTTGAGAGAGAAATTGTGAGAATATCTGTTTCCAATGTGGAGCTAACAAATAGTGCAAGGATTCTATGTATTCCATAGTTTCTAGAAGAAGGGTTTACACAGACTAAGTGTACACCTAAGAGTACAGGCAGTATGCATGAGTACATTAGCAAGTCAGGGGGAAGGTGAAATAATTTTTTGTGACAGCTTTGCATTTGTCTCTACAGGGTTATGCGTTCAGCTGTGTCAGCAGTGTGCTCACAGTGTTTCATTCCTGGTAGGGCTGAGATTGAAATCGCTTATCTGTTTGCTGCTTTGAATGTGGATGTGGGGTTTTCCAGCAGTCAGCTCTCATGCAAGAGCTGGTGTGCAGCATCCAGTCTGAACTCTTTGCTACATGCTAATGACTGTGTATGGCTGCAGAAACCTTCTTTCCTGTAACATGCTCCATCTGCAGACCAGTCCTTGAACATCTGTTGGCCTCTGTCCCTTTCTCCAGTCATCTATCATAACCCCTTTGGGGTTTTTTTTCTGTATTTGGCTTTTTATCTTCCTCTTGTCATTACAAGATTTATTTCAGCTGCCATTTTCTCTACCCTTTCCTTGCAAATCTTCCTCTAATCTTCTTCTCTCACATCCTCTGTTTTTTTTGGGCTTATTTTCCTTGCCATGTGGATTTGCCAATACGGATTTTTCACTAGTTTTATCACCGTAAAATCCTGCTGTGATTGCAGCTGGTACACAGTAGTGTCTCTCTTCCCATGTTATCTTAGATACCACTGTGATAATTGAGGGTAGAAGTTGAGATTTCAGAGATCATTGTATCTCACGACAGGCTACTAAACTGGTGTTTTAAAAGGACAGACCTGCTTGTTTCTATGTATGGTTGTCAAAGCACCAGAATGGCAGCAGCTTCAGGACACTGGCAGGTAGTCAGATGAGAATGTCTGGAGAAGTTAAGCACTTCCCATTAAGTATATTGGAATGGTTTCAGAGGGATTCTTCTTACTTCAAGAAAGGAATATTATATTTATTTATATTTCAAAATTTTTAAAAAGCTGAACTTTATTCTTAGGACAATTGTAGCAGTTTAGCTATTTGCAGAGTTTCAAAGATAGGATCTGTCAAGGATTACAGCATTCCAGTAGAATTCAAAGTAATTAGATGGTAAAACTCTTTGGTATCTCTTCCTTTTGGTATCCTGTGACAGGTTTTCAAACTTCATTGTGTATTTATCTATTAGTTATGTTGTGATTTCTTGCTTTTATCAAAAGAAACAGGATAAGGATGTGTCTGTTAGCCAAATAAAAGTACAGTGCCAAACCAAACAGTTCTCCAATAAGAAATGCATTTGGCAATCCAGATGGTATAATGGAATTGATAGCAAACAGACCACACGTTTTCCAGCAATAGATTAGCCCATATGTACATAGGCAATCCATGTTTCACTTTGTGCAAGCCATTATGCAGAAAAAGAACACATTCTCACTGAAGATTGGACTAAATAAAGCATTTACTTTGTCTCCTTGTGAATAAACATTGCTGGATTTCCCCATTGCATTTTCAATGGAGTATTTCTAGAAGGTGGTTGGTGTTTTTTGTTTGTTTATTTGTTATTGCTGATTAAAGTTAGTGCTATTGTCACTGAAACATACCTTGTAGCCTGGAGGCTGTAGTGGTGAATTAGAGTCTATGAGTCTTAGCATCTTTTTAATCATTAATCTGCTGTTTGGCTTCAGTAAGTCATTTCAGTTTTCTGCATTGTGCCTGGTTTTGAGAATTAAGGAGAGAGATGTCTTCTACTACCTGTTAATATGCTACATATCATCTGTGTGTCAACTTGGTTGTGACCTTAGTGTCATAAAGTAAAAAATAAATCAATTTATCAGTTAATTGTAAATAGACTGATTCCTTTTTTGCAAAAAAACCTGTAAGCAGAGGTTGACAAATTAATGCAGTTTTTTCTAATTATTATCATACTGTAAAACTTGGCAAACTATCCCTGTTCACTAGTTAGCTATTCAGGGCGTATGAAGGCTGGTAAATATCAGAGTCTATGTAATAACTCCAACTTTTGTCAGACTAACCTGACTTTTGTGGTTTAAATTTTTATCATTCTAATAGCCTATTATATACATAATATAGATTCTTGAATGTGTCTTCACCTTAAATAAACATACAGGGGGGAAAAAAATGGGGAGATCAGACAGAAGAATTCTATAATAAAATTTGTGACTTGAGACAGAAAGCCCGCAGACCTCAGCTAGCATAGTAATTGAGTTCAAATATTGAGAAAATAGTCTAATATTGTGTCTTTTCATGCTGCATCTCTGTAAAAATGTCATCATTATTAAAGTAATCATAAAAATAAGTTCTCTGTTGCTATTTAGTAAACCCTACTATCTGCAGGAACTTGGCAATACCACAAATTTCATCTGAGGTAGAGTTCTTTGCACAGTGAATGCAAGCATTTCCATTAAGGCTGAAGATGAGCTACTCTGAACTCCATTTGAAAATATAGATTACAATTTATGCTAAATTCTTCTGGTTTTGCACTTTATCATTTTTCAATTCTCAGAATCTGCCAGATGTGCAACAGGGTAGAATGGCCTAGAAAACTTCCTGCTTTGAGGATATTTGATGGAATTGTTCTTTTCTGCTTTTTCATTTTCAAATACATTTATTTTCTGCCTAATTTTAAAACAAGACCACCAAGAGCTAAGCCAAGTGCAGCAGAAAGCAAACCTGGAAATATGTCTGGTTGGTGTCTATGTATCTAACTATACAAAAGGAAGATATACTTCCTTAAAGCCTGGGCTTGTAGTTCTAATATAATTATTGATGCATAATTTTTTTAAAAAAATTTTTTGAGACTACAGGAATATATTAAGATGTAAAGATGTCTTCAGAACATGCACAGGAGTTGAAGCCAGAGTTGTGTTTTTTTGGTAAAAATACTCAACTGGTTTTATATGCCCTTGAAAACTCTTAAGTGCCTCTTCACAATCTCCTGCTGGAGCAGCAAGTTCCTGCAGTGGAAGTTCTCAGCCTCTGTATGCCCAAGGAAGGTGAATCTCAATTCTTTTCTTCTTGCTCTGTGGCACAATTTGTAGTTCAGGCTGGAAAAAATAGCTTTCATTTGCAAATTTTTTCCATTTGTACAGACTGTGATTTATGATAGAACAGTGAAAAATTTTTCCCTTCCCTCTATTCTCATCCTTCCCTTACAACTAGAAGGCAAGATTTCATTTGTTTGATAATGAGTCCCTTTTCCTGAACAGTAGGTTAGCAAGATGGACCACAGATTCTCAGGACTGTAAATTGCACTCAGTAATCTTCCTTACATTTGAAGATATTGCAGCCAAGAAATATTTAGGGGTTCTCATGTAGTTCCTCAGTACTGATGCATTTTGAATTATTAGAATGCATTTTGAATTCTCTCTGTGGAACGTGAGAAGGAATGGGATAAAGTCCTCCCTTACAGTCAGCTATATGTTGGGGCATCTTTGTGGATATACTTTCAGAAGTGAGAATCCCCATTTCTTCTTTTACATTTTGTTCTCGAGCTGCAATGGATTCTCTGTGTTCACAGAGAGGCACAGCTGAGTTTCTCTTTGATGTTCAGCCACACAACCTTTGTGTGCAAGTTTTAGAAGATAGAAAAATAGAGCTGATGCTCCAAATGCTGCACAGAGCTTTTTGGTTTATCTCCCTATCCATTTATTACCATCAGCTGCATTGGGAAGATGAGTAAGAACCCCATCTTTATACCAGATGCACTAGCTCTTAGCAAAGAATAAAGCAGAACTTTGGATGAAGCCAAACATCTTCTAGCACAAGAATGTGTGGGCAGCCTTACTCGGAACATCCAAACTCCTACAGCTTCCTTGTGCCTCCATTTCTGTAATGGTTTTAATTGGCAGACAGTAATACTTTTCCTGCCCACAGGAGGAATATGAAGATTATTCCTAAAAAGCTTTGAAGATGAACAAAGTTGCCCCTGCAGAGCTGTCAGTGATTTCATTAGGGAAGTGCACCAGGGCTGAAAGAATTACTGATTTATTTTGCTGGCAGTTAGAATAATTTTTAGTGTTCACTAGACAAAAAAGTTGGTTTTCTTCACTAATGGATGGTGCTGTATTGTTCTGTAAGGCTTGAACCGAAGCAGGAGGTATGTAATGCGTGAGCTGTGTGTTCAGCAGGTCTGCCAGACAAACTGTTTGTTCCCTGAAGAACATTTCCTGAATCCCTATATTCATTCCTGGCATGTAATATGAACAAATTAGGACATTTCTGTACTAATACATGCAATGGAATATGAATTTAAGGCTCTTTCCTTGCATTAAGGAGGCAGTTTTTTTCTGAAGGGGAAGTTAAGTAGCAGTTCATACCTAACCATTCCTGTAGTCATGCACATGTGGGGCCTCAACTGTGCCAAGTACAGGGGAACAATCACTTCTCTTGTCCTGCTGGTCACACTGTTTCTTGATGCAAGGCAGGATACTCTTGGCCTTGGCCACCTGGCACACTGCTGGCTGTCAACCAACATCCTGAGTGCTTTTTCTGACAGGCCTTTCTCCAGCCACTCTTTGTTAACCCTATAGAGTTGCATGGAGTTGTTGTGACACACATGCAGAACCTGGCCCTTGGCCTTGTTGAACCTCATTCCATTAGCCTCAGCCCATCAATCCAGCTTGTCCATGTGCCTCTCTAGAGCCTTCCTGCCCTCAAGCAGGTCAACACTCCCACCCAACTTGGTGTCATCTGCAAACTTACTAAGGATGCATTGAAACCCCTCATCTAGATAATTGATAAAGAGCTAATCTCAGTACAGAGCTCTAGGGAACACACTTGTGACTGGCTGCCAAACAGTTTTAACTCCACTTACCACCACTCTCTGGGCCTAGTCAGCCAATTTCTTACCCAGCAAAGACACTGAATGCAAACTTCTGGTTAACTTTTTGTGTTCATAGCTAGCAGAAGGCAGCAGTATTAGAGACAGCACAAAAATCTTTTTCCATATCAGTGACTCAGTCTATCCAAGCAAGAATCTTTGGTGAATAATGAAGCTGCAGACCTGCTTCAGTGTTGAATGAAACTACGTGTAGCAAAAGTTTTATATTGCTCGTACCTGTATGGAAGATCATGTATTCCTCTGGCTCATTTACTTCCACTATGGGCTAATGTTTTGATGCTGAAGGACTTAAAATGACAATGGAGTTTATTACATATCTTGTGATCATTTTTATGTGGAAAAAGAAAACTTAAATTCTTCTTGCATGGTTTTCTCATTTTTCTCATGGAATTAAAGTATACATCTTTATTTAGAAACTCATTATTCAAGAGACATCGGGTTTTAATACAATTATCTTCAGAGCTGCAATTTTGCAAAGAAACAGCAGGTAGTATTTATTCTGTTTACAGCGGTTGTATTCAGCAAAGTATGAGAACCTCCTTGCTAAGGGTAATGCCATTTTGTGGCGTAAAGTTAGCTTACAAGTGGGGAACAAAGCAGAGATCCATTATTATATGAATAATTGGTTGTAGCAGTAATTGGTAGTAATAAAAAAAAATATTCATTATTATAATCTCGACATTTCTGCTGCTGAAATTTTTAGTGAAAATACAAAATGTTCTCACATGTATTAGAGATATGGATATTCAGTTGGTATTGAGCTCTTAGAGCAGGCTGCTCTTCTGGATTGCTGCCTAGTTAATTGGTGATTAATGAAAGCTACTTTTCTGTGTATGAATTTGGAAGTCTGCGTTCTTGGCACTGTTGAAGTATGTAAATGTCTTGCTCCGATAAAACATGACAGACAACACCTAAAATACAAGTGCTTTGTTCTGCTACCTGTCAGATCAAGGAAAAGGTCTGGATTCATAAAGCTATGAATTTAATTGGGAGAAGAGATGAACAGGCAAATACTCTGTATTCACTACTTTTTGTGACATCCTCTTGAGTAATTTTGCATATAGAAGGGCAAAACTGACAGATGGAATACATTGATATAATTACCCAAATATATAGAGCATTTGTAAATAAAGACTTGCAGTCTGTTTAAAGTAAACATATTTAAAAGTCAAATACACCTTTATATTTTTTTTAAAGAAGAAACAGTTACAGCTGGATACCTGAAACTTCAGAAGAGAGTGTTGGTATAAAAAATCTAATGATAAATGCTAGCAAATTCTTCTGATATTAGTAGGAATTGTGCGTTCTTAACACTTAGAATTTGACCCAGCATCTGTAAGAAGGGCTTCTTTCAACTGTAGGTAATTAGATGGTTATTCTTGCAACAAAATTTAAAGCTGAGCCAACCATGTGCTGCAATCATTACCTTGCAATTAATTCTTCAGAGCTTTCAGAAGTAGCTCTTGAAGCTGACAGCTGCAGACTGCAACATATCAAGTGCTTTATATAGCTACTTTAATGAAAACTCAGATGAGTGTAAGGTCAGTCTCCCCCCACTATGTTCTGATTAGATTTCTACTTTCCTTGAAAAAGTTGATCACTCCTGGCCCCAAACCAGAAGCCCATTGTGCCAGATGTGTAATAGAATAGGTGTTGTTTTGTACCTCTCATCTCTGAAAGATAATGACATGGAAAATTCATTATCTTCTGCTCTTTTGTAATCTTCCATCTGTTATTGTATTTGTGTGTGCAACTGGATAAAAAAGCTAATCACAAACCTCTGGTTTGTAAGAGATATTTCTTTTCTCCCATGACAACATTAGCTTATGCAGATGGGGCTGCTGAAGCAGAAATATTGCAAAGCAGTATGCAACATCTCTCAGCTTTATATGCAAGACTGGATTATTAATAGCATGGCGTCTGTATAAAGTAGTTGTTTTCTGGGCCAATTCAATAGTTTATTTGCTCACTTTGTTCTGTTCTAGGTGAATCTTCTAGTTCCTTTGAAAGCTGTTTTCATACTTGGAGCAACTTGTCAATATTTTTATCTCATGAAATTTAATTTGAACTCAAGAATTTGTCCCAGTGGATTTCTAACATTCCTTTCTGAGATGAGCAATTTGGAGACAGTGTATTTGTCACTTGTGGAATAGCATGTGTTCTAGACCACAAGAAAAGAAAAACTGCTTTTCTAATTTTGGAAGAGGGGGTGGAAACACAAAGATGGTTTCTGGAGATGATATGACAGTCCTGCTTGTGGGTCCATCGCAAAAATAAGTATGTACCAGATTTTCCTTTCAAAAACATAGGCAAGACATCGGTCTATGAGAGTGGAAGGAACAAATATCTGTGAAGTCTTGAGTCTTCTGAAGTGCCCATAATTTCCAAAGGGCAGAATTTCCATATAATATTTTTAAAGAAATAGAAATTACTTGAAGAAAAAGTGACAGCTGTAGAGGAAAGAGTCAATCTCTGCATTCCTTTTTGCATAGGATGTACCCGATGGTGCTATTCATTTAGTACTGCATTGTGTCTCAATAGGATGGTAGGTAGTGGTTAGTCTCTTGAGCTATTTTTCAGAAGGGCAAATGCAAGTGAACTTTCAAGAGCTATCTTAAAATTAGCTGTGTTACCATGGAGATACAGCAGATAAACCATGACTGGATATTTGCTTATGAGGGATGCAGAAAAGAGAAAACTGCAAAAGCAGGCTGAGGTGCAGAATGGTATTGGCTGGCAGGCACAATGAGAGAGGACATCACAAACTGTTCATCAAGAGACGAACGATCGAAAAAGTTTTGCAGCAAATAAAAGGAGTGATTGTAGATTGGTTTAATCTCAAGGGAGGGAGATTGCTGCATTGCTCTTTGGGGCCAGCCAATTTCAGTAGCTCTGAGAGCAAAATACAAGTTTAATGAGTTTGCTTGATCACCAAATGATGCTTGGAAGGTAATGATTTTATACGTTTTTTCCTATTACTTTGAATAAACACTAATTTGAGAAGCCTAATTGAAGCATATGAATAGTTCCATTGAAAGTAATAAGATTAGTCATGCTGGAAACCAGCCACGTGGTTAAATATCTTCCTGAACACTAACTCCAGAATCCAGATCAACATTCTGAAGGCCAACTGAATCCTGAGCTGCATCAAGAGGAGTGTGACCAGCAGGTTAAGAGAGGTGATTTTGCCCCTCTACTCAGCTCTGGTGAGAACCCGCTGGAGTGTTGTGTTCAGTTCTGGAGTCCTCAACATAAGAAGGACATTGAGCTGTTGGGGAAGGTCCAGAGGATGGCTACATAGATGATCAAAGGGCTGGAGCAACTCCCTTCTGAAGACAGGCTGAAGGAGTTGGGGTTGTTCAGCCTGGAGAAGAGAAGGCTCAGGGGGGGACCTCATAGTAGCTAATCATTACCTGAAGGGGGGCTATAGAAAGGCAGGGATAGGATTTTTTAATAGGATATGTGATGGAAGGACTAGGAATAATGGATGTAAATTGGAAGAGGGGAGATTCAGACTTGATATAAGAAAGAAATTCTTTACAGTGAGGGTGGAGAGTCACTGGAACAGGTTGCCCAGAGAGGTTTTGGATGCCCCCTCTCTGGAGGAGTTTAAGGCCAGGCTGGAGCAGCCTGATCTAGTGGGAGGTGTCCCTGCCTGTGGCAGGGGGATTGGAACTAGATGATCTTTAAGGTCCCTTCCAACCTAAACTATTCTATGATTGTCCCAGGCTTCCTTGGGGCCCTTTTGTTTTTCTGTAGTACCTCTAGTGGAAAAAGTATTCACAATAATTTACTAATACAAGAAATCGTTTGCTTTTTATGAATGCTGTCCCTAAGTTCTTTAAACTTGGTTAGCCTTTTCAGGTTTTTTCCTCAATACAACCATCTCCTCCATTATTTCATCTGTATTTTAAAATATATTCCAGAGCTTATTGAGTGCTTAATAGAGAAATCATCAGTTATTTATAGGCAACATTAAAAAAATTGTGGATCTATATGCCAATCAGAATGCAGAAGATATAAATAAAATTAATATAATATTCCTATTTGTTAGTTGGGAAGGTAGGTTGATATTTTAATTATCTTGTACCAAGTTTTATTATCTGTATCTTTTGTCCTAGAATGCATGTGAGTATAACTTAGGGTGTCAGTGAGGATAGTTCTTTGGTAGAATGCTCTTCCTGTCTTTTTTCCTATCTATTAGATATGTGCGTGATTGAGGATACTGTTTGCTCTGCAAAGAACTGCCTCTCTGGAGGAGCACCACTGAACCACTAGTGTTGATGCGAAATGTATGTGCATTTCAGATGCAGGAATGTCAGCTGTTTCAGTGGGAGCTGGATAGTTTTGCTGTAGCCATCCTCTTTCAAATCTTAGTTTTTCTTTTTTGTGAGGATATTCTTTATTCTAATTTCATGTCATGTGCCTTGATCTCTTTCCTGATGTCAGATCTACATATGTTTTGCTACATTCTCATCAAGAGGACATTCTATTTCTGTACATCAGTTATAATTTAAGCAGGTATAGCACAGCTTTCAGTCTTTGCTTATGTTTTTGAAATAAAATTAAACCTGCTAAAATGAAAGACACACGTTTTAAAGACACATCAAAGTGCATTAACTTCATTCTGTCTTTGAAGCTAATGAGATGTGTTTCTAGGTAGCATTTCTGAAGTGACAGCTTGTGAGTCCAAAACTGGTGGTCAGGAAAGGGCATAAGTTACTGAAAAATGGTACCACATCTAAGAAGATGCCTCCTGTATCTGGAAACTTCTATATGTAGACTTTTTCCTCATAAAAAATTTATTTATTGAAGGTTATTTTGGTTAGTTTGGCTTGTAAGCAGGTAATAAACCTGAAAACTCTGAAATCATGTCTAAACTGTACAACTTATATGCTTTGTAGATTAAATTTGTTTTCAAGTGAAAGCTGGTAGCCAGTTTGGAAATTTGCATTTTTGACAGCTTTGCACAAGAGTTACAGTTTGTGGTCTGGACTGAGGAGACAGACTGAAAACAGAGTCACAGTTTTTCACTAGTTTCATTTTGTGGTGCTCTTTTAGGCACATGAAGAATTTTCTGATGATTGTTGTGCTTCAGTGAGAAACCTAAGGAACTTACTGTCAATATTAAGTATGGGGTGTACATGGCTTACAAGAGGTAGATGAGCAAGTAATTTTGACTCAGAAGTAGTTATGGTGTAGGAGAGAAAGAATGCAATTTGCAATAAATGCAATCCTGAGAATATTAAGTAGAAGTTTTGTTTTATTTGGCACTTCAGGGATCTCCCAGTGTAAGACTAATGTTCACAGTTCAGCAGCATTGTTGTTAATCACCAGTGAGCAGAGAGAATAGAAAAAAATGTATTAAAAAGAAAGAGTTTCAGGAGTAAAATCTACTTAATCTATCAAAATTAGTGTGAAAGAGTGCTTTTATTAATCATTACATGAGAAATATAATTTATATGTTCTCATAATACATGAGAAATTTAATTTTCCTACAGAGAGCTTTCTGAAATCAGGTGAAAACAAGTTCTGATGTTTGAAACTGACAAATTGAGAATCAGAAGATTAAACATTTTTTTAACAATTGGACCACATTTCCAGGGACGCCATGGATTATGCTTCCCTAGACACATCTTAAATCAAGACTATTTATTATTTCATAATATATGAATTGCTGGATGAGTTTTGCTTTTGACTCATAACTCTATATCCCTGCTTTTTCAGTTTTGTGTTCCTCTTGATATGAAAGTAAGTTACAGGTTGGTTATAATGGTTTTGGATGTGGAATAATGGCCTTTAATGTCTTCATTACTTGAGGTCCTATTAGGATTTTAAAAGTCAGTTTATAGAAATAAATAGCTAAAATATTCCTTTTTCTTACTTAGGAGCCAAAACACAATTGCACACTCTTATCTGAATTCACTGAAGGTTATGCTAGATAGGTGTTTGACAATTTAAGTTTAAAGCTGGATAAACTTTTGCATATTGTTTACAAATTAGGCTGTAGAAAGCATCCAGTCAACATGGAAATGACAGTGATTGATGTAAAGTAACACACACACCATTAATAGTGACTACATTGCTAATTACGGGATTGACATCTCATTTGCAATGAGATGCCGCAGGTCTCTTAAAAGAGTTGGCTGAGTGTCATGTTATTTCTCCATTTGCCTCAGCTTGTAGTTTGATGCCCTGTAGTTAAGGTTTGACTAAAGATTCATTCTTATGTTGTAAAAATCTCTTGCAATGTAAGAAAAGCCCTAGGTTGAAAAGCAAAATGGTCACCACTTCCCAAGATTTCAGTCCCTCCTAACACTTTCTCCTCTCAAAGAGGATAAATTGTGCTACACTATTGTTAGTTGTTTTACTAAGACATTCTGCTCTATTTCCCTGGCATAAAGAAAAGGGAAATAGTGCTGTTACAGAATTAAGTTACACAGGCATCTGGCTTGATAGAAATACGCCTTCAAAATGGAAGAAACCCTTCTTTCTGGGAAAAGTAAAGTCCTGAATTTCAGAAGCTATGATGTGGAGTGGCCCTTAAAACAATAGCTAGATACAGCAAATGCTGTGGTTGGCTGAAGTGGGCTGTCTGGATGCAATCTCATTGGTTTAATGTAGCTGACTGTCTGCTGATTGAGGAAATCCAGTCACTTTGCCTGACCACACGTATATAAAGGATGCAGTGACAAACTTTGAAATAACAACAGTGCCTAACAATTTTAATCCTTTACAGGTCTTCCTGAGAAGGTGTGATATGACAGGAGTGGTAGGTGCCTTCAGCTTTGCGAATGGACCTCTAATTCCTTCTAAAATAGTATCTGGTTTACTCATTCTGGCAGCTAAAATATGATGTTGGCTAGTGGAATATATACCTATATCATTTTCCCTAAAAGCCAGGATCTGCCAAAACAATGTACCCTGAATGCATAAATTCTTTAACTATCCTTATTAATAGCATAAGAAATGGAAATACCATGCTGTTTAGTGAATTTCCTAGATTGAAATATGCTTATATAGCTGACACATACAAGACAGATTTATTAATGGTAGTGGAAAAACTGTGACTCCTAGGGTCTTGGGATTCTGAGTTTTTGAATAATTTTATGCTTCCTGAACTTTCTGTCCAGTCTTTCCTGAGATAAAGTCCAGTGGAACATGGCTTTAAGATTAGAGGAGGGAAGATAAGGTGCTTATGTTTGCTGACTAATGTTGTGAATATTTTTAACATGATAGACTGACACGTTCTAACCAAATTATAGCACAGAAGCTCTGTTTTCCACACGTTGATGTTGTTGAAAGCCAACCAACAGCAGCATGTCAATCTTTTAATCCCTATATGGGGATAAATATTTCATGGCAGATTAGCTAACATGTCATACCTAACAAGTTATTAGAAAACTAGGTCTGGGATTGGCAATATTTATGCTAATCATAGTATGGATTTATGATAAGGAGAGTACCCAATGGGGGTGGACCACTGCTAGGGAAGTTACTGTAAGGCTTGCACTTACAGATGAAGGTGGAAGAGATGATGTTTATGAAGTAGAACATATTGCTTGACCTGAAAAACCCCTATCTCCATCCCATAAAAGTGAAATGATTTTCTTCTGGGGCAAGAAAACATAGTATGATCAGGTTTTCATGGTAGAGGCAGTTTGTTATTGTGATTAAAGGATCATAAGAATAACAGTAATAATAAGGAAAAAACCTTTCACATATAGTTAGCTTGCAAACAGCAGACAAGCTATTGATCATTCTTCATGTTATTTTGCAAAGTAATTGCACACATTGCATGTATGCATTAGATTATTCATATGTGCATGACATGTATTCTTTATAGGCTTGGTTTTCCTAAGAGTCATGTGAATTTTAACTGAAATTAATGAGTAAACTGGAGCTGAATGTGAGTTTGTGTGAGAAAAAACAGTGTAGCTTGAGACATAATAGTTTATTGTTTTTGGAAAGAGCAATAAGGTGTTTTCTGCTGCACAGCTCATGTTTGAGGAGTATGGAGGACATGAGCAGTTTTTACCTGAAGCTGTGTTTGTGAGTATGTGTCTGTGTGCAGGAACAGACATAAAATTCATGTTTTCATTCAGTTTTGCTTAATAATAAACTACTGCCACTGATGTAACTTGGAGTAGTGGTAATAATGAACTTGTTTCAAAATGAGGTTCCTAATGAACAATTAATAATCAGTAATTAAGCTCTATCTTTAATCTCAACTCACTGGTTTGAAGAGGCAAGTGTTCCAAGTTTAAACTGGATATACCGAAATCAGTGGGTTTGGATCTTTCAGTGCTATCTTGTCCCTAAGTTACTTACTAATAATTTATTTTGTGGGGTTAGAAGATCTAATGTGCAGTTCTGGACAAAGAACCATAAAAGGCAATGAGGCCACCTTGTCAACCTTTCATAGGATAGAGGAAAAACAGCATATGTCCAGCAGGTGTGATATATAGCAGGTCTGATAAAACTTCAAGGCTTAGCATTTTGCTGAGTCATAGAACGGCTTGAAATGCATTGTGTTCTTAACTTGCTAAAAAATAATTGTCTTTGAGGATCACACTCCTACTTTCACCTAATTGTGAAGGTCATCAACTGCTGAATAAATGTGTTCATGTTCAATAAGAGACCAACAAATTTGATGGAAATATTTATAAATTTAAAAAATTAAATTATTTAAAATTTGTGGTGTTATCAAATAATTATGTTGTATTCTTATAGTTGAAATAAAATTTTAAAATGATTGCAGTTACTTTATAGCATTTAGATAATAATATAATGGTCACATACATGTTCTAAAAGGACACTTCTAATTAGACTCTTAAAAAGGGGTATTTCTGAGAGTATCTTTTTCTAGGCAGCATACTTTCTCTACAGAAGTTCCAAAGCTTGAAAAGCTACTGAACAAGAAAATTACAAAGAAGGCTGCTGTCTACCATCATTGGTATATTCCTCTGTGGAAACATGATAAGGGCCAGGGCACAGGAATAATGGGGAAATTGCTTCTATGATGTGAGGATTAAATAAAGTATCAGGTTCCAGCTCCAAACTTCTGTGAAAAAAACAAACTTCCTTGATAGCAGAAGGATGGAATGTAGAGATATATATGGCAATGAAAAATTAACATACTGGTGACCGCATTTATTCCTGAAAAGAATTTTGTTACATATACTACATAGAAGAAGGAAAATGAGACAGCACACTTCATCACAAAGTATTGAAATACATATTCATCTAGCTCTGAGTTTTAGGGATGCATCTTTTAATAGTTATTTCAGTATTTTGCGATTTCACCTCTGGCTACTTTGATTTGCCTAACAGGTTTATTTTTTATCTGTTTCTCTTTTGACAGGTTTTCAATGTATAGCTTTGATCTGGAATAACTGGGACAGAGGAAAGATTTTAGCAGTTCTTTTCTTATATTGTAAATGGCATTTCTTCACAGATATTACATTCATAGATACATTAAGAAACCTTTTTAATTAGGTCTAGCTGCATAGCAGAAGTAGAAGTGCAAGTACTCAAACTGTATAAATTATGTAGATAGAAGGACCAGCTTTTCTTTCCATTTCATGAGATTGACTGTTTTTGATAGGAGTGGCAAATGAGCCAGTGCAGCTTACAGGAAAATGTACTTAGGTTATGTTCTATGAGTGGTTAAGTATATCCATACCCATATTACTTCAGGTCTGTGCTTTGATTCTCATTGTCCTCAGTGAGCCAAAAATACATTATTTAGTGTTTTGCTGAACTTGGCCCAGCTTCTATGAAGTGCTTTGCCTTGGAGCTTCTCTGTAGGTTATAACTTTGCGTTGTTATCGAAAGGAGCAGAAGGCTAAATATTTTGTTAAATGTGAACTATAATGCATTTGAGAATGCAAGCATTCCAGAGGCCTTTTCCTTAGTAAAGCTGAAATTGAAAGGAACACAAGATATTCTCAATAAAATGGAAGTAGGTCTTAAAGAACCAAACACCATTTCTTGTTTATAAACAGATGGCTGAGAATGTTTCAGTGTTTAAAAACTAATTCCTAGGGCAGAAAATAATATATTTTCATTTTCTCTTTCCTAGAGTGCTAGCTATTTCAGATACAGAATAAAAAATGCTGTGGGAGCAGAAACACTGGCTGGATTAAAAAAAATACCTTTGCAACCCTGTAAATGGATTTTTGAGAAATGGAGAAACTATTAGAGCATACTATCTCTAACAATTCCCAATTTGATGCTTAACTAGGCCATTTAAGATTTTTTAAAGAGTCATGATTAAAATACTAACTAGAGATGATTGAAAAGTAGAATCTTTCCCAAGGGAAATTCCATGTTTTCTCCCTGAGCTATAGAAAAAGTCCAAATACCAAAACTTTCTGCTGAAAGGCTCAGCAAAATATCAAATTGACAGTATTAGAATAAAAACCTCTAAATTGAACCATTTTGATCTTTACATTGCTGTCTCCATAGAGATGGTCCCTGGGACAGGATGCTGAGGTGCAGCGGACAGGCTTAGTGTGGCTGTGCCATTGGCTGGCACAGATCTGGCATCCAAGCCCACAGATTGAGCAGGTGATCCTTGCTAAGCTGTGATGAAATTAAATAATTTTTGGAGTAGTGAAACATTTTGTCCATTTCACAACCAAGGGATGGCTGAATACTCTCAATCAGACAGGAGATGCATCTCTCAATCAAGATATCCCCCAGCGTGGGCATGTAAAACTGTGGTTTATCCACAAAACTGGAAGAATCAACTGGTAGAATCAACAGAAATTTTGCTCTATAGTGACTTCAGGGGTTTACTACATATTTAAATGCCTTTGTAAATGAAACTTCCCAGACATTAGGCTGGATCTAAGAAAGAAGTTCTTCACTGTGAAAAAGATGAGTCACTTGAACAGGCTGCCCAGATAGACTGTGGCTGCTCCCTCCCTGTAAGTGTTCGAGGCCAGGCTGGATGAGGCATTGAGCAGCCTGGTCTAGGGGGAGGTTTCCCTGCCCCTTAAGGTCCCTTCCAGCCCAAGCCATTCTATTATTCTGACTAAAAACATATAATTCATGAGGTGATGGCAAACATGACAAAGCCAGTGATAACTGCTTAAACTCTTACCACAGATCACTGGTTGTCTATAAAAAATAGATGAAGGGGAACTGTTTGCACATAAAGGTACATTTTTTTGGTCGTGGTCTGTTGGAGTTTAGAGAAAAACTGTGGGGATTGAAGCTGCAGCTGGATGTGGGATGATTGAGCAAAGGAGCTGCTGCCAGCACCCATCTTTGCTGCATCTGTGAGGAGTCAGGTCCAGAATTGCTGCTCCAGCTGTCCTATGGCCTCCCCACTGCCCAGTGGGTGTTGCTCACACACTGAGCCGGTACTGCTCAGGGCAGAGAGCTCTTTGGCTAGTAGGCTTACATACCTTATTGTAAGAGATTTAGGTATGATCAGAAAAAGGAAGCAGCTGTGCATTGTTTTCCCCTGAGGCACGATGGTCACCTGTGCTAGAGAGCTGAGCAGAGTTGCAGCTGTGAGGGGAGCCGGCCCCTCAGCAAACTGGGGGGCAGAAGGCAGATGTGGCTCTCTGTTCCTCAGCACTGGTGGATGTTCCAGAAGGTTCCTGTAATGGATGTTCCCTCTCAGGGGGTGGCAGATTGCCCTGAGCTGCTCTGGCTGGAGGATGTTGGTGAGTGGTGTTTTGCAGCACTTTCAACAACCTGAGATCAAGCTAGTGAAGCAGGTTCTGACCTGATTTTATTCATCTGAGAGAGAAGCAAGTACGCATGCTGTCCCAGCTGCGATGTAAAGTCGGGGGTTCTATTAAGGGCACTTGGGAAATCATTGTAGGAACAATCAGTTCCTGCATCAGTGTGTTAAAGCAGGACACAGATGGCTGAGTCAGTCTTCAGTGTGAGGTGCAGTGAGCCTTGTGCTCTGTGCATTCTGGGTGTAGGTATTTCTGTTAATCTTCCTTCAACAGTCCCTCTGTGTGACACCCCATATCTTATGCTGCCTCCAACCTACCCTCACTTATTGAAAGCTGCAGGTATGCTCTGTTTCAAAATGTATTTGTTAAAAATATGTACATTCCTAAGAATTTATTTGGTGTGAGTGACTGAGGTGACTGAGTTCCCTGAGGAGGTGGCAGCGTTCTCTCAGTGAGCCCTCAGGGCCCCATGCTGTGGACTGCATTCTGTAGACAGCTTTGGCCAGAAATGTTGTGCTCTTCAAGTCCCCCAGAGTCTTTTTCTTTGAAAAAGCCAATTGCTTTGGTAATTCAGTCCTTTTTTCTGCCTTCTTTATTTAAAAGCTGTTAATTTGCCTGCATTCCTCTTTTGCAGTATTCAGTATGGCTATAATTGCCCATATGTGGTAGGTTACTTCTCATTTAATTGTAATGAATGTTATCAGAATTACATACATGAAATTCAGAAACATGCCACTTGGTTATTTCTGTATAGATATATTAATGTCTTCGTAAAGTGATATAGTGGCATCCTGAATGTAGTCTACTGCCACGCTTAAGGTGTGAGTGTATAGAATTGTCTGCAGTTGAGTAGTCTGTGAAGAGAAGGAGTGGTGAGAAGCTGAGCTGTCTCTACATGTGTCTGTAGTAGTGAAAGTGGGACACTTTTTTATTTTTAACAAGTTACGAGAGCAGTAACTAATTTTTATGTAATTGTTGTAGATTTGTCCTCCATAAAATTGCTGAAAACATAAATTCTATTCTAGAGTAACTATTTTAGATTAATCTCAAATTTGGGGTGTGGTTCAAATGTATTTTTATTCATGAAAGCTATTTCTGTCTTCTTGCCAGCATTAAAGTAGAATGGAGATAGTAGTAATATATTTTACTGTGGCTGTGCAGGGACAGGTGTCTCTCTGTAGAATAGAGATCTTTCTCTTTAGCAGTGGTAGTACCTGCTTATCCTACAATGAAAAGATGCATAAACAATTGTATTTACCGCTTCATATATGTGTAGTGATTTGTTGCTGTGTTGAGATTTTATATACATTGAGGAAAAGGCTGATGAAAATAAGGGTTTTGCTTTTTTCTACACCTTTAGAAAGAAATATTAGAGTTTTGTAGCATTTTAAGTCTTCTTGCATGTTTCTGTAGGACTGCAAAATGTTCAGTTGTTACCTGCATAGTTGTGGATAGAGTTGTTTCAGGTGGTCTTTGAATAAAGGAAACTACTGTTTATAGGTACAGCTTCTAACAATTCACCATCTACTGTGGAAATAAACTTATAGTTTAGTGTATTTTATATGTTACCTCCATTCTCCTAGCTTTAACCAAAGGAAGAGTAAATGTGTTTGTTTGATCTAGTAAATGTGTTTGTTTGGTGGCCCTGCTAGGCAGGGGGGTTGGAACTACATGATCCTTGAGGTCCCTTCCAACTCAGGTCATTCTGTGATTCTGTGAAGAGTTAGTGATGGCATTCTGCAGTCTGGTTTGGGTGTACATCAGAAATGGAGAAGTGTCTTTTCCCAGAGAGGTCGCAATCTAGAAACAACTGTCAGTGTGGCTTCAAGAAGTAGGCAGCAGTGCATTTTAGTCAGATGTTCAGATCACAAATTCAGATGCTGCTTGCAAAGATTCTGAAGTTGTAGCCCAAAGTGGTGCCTCCAAAGTCAGTCTGAGCCTTGCTTTGTTGTCATGGAATTATTTATTCTTCAGCAATGACACCACACTTGGAGGAGGATAAGTAGTTTTTTATGGAGACTTTCAATAAAAGGCAAATAGTTGATTTATGTGCATTTTATGTTTCAGGTTGGATTGTTTTGAATTGATTGTTCCTTAATGTGCATCAGACAGCATCTTGATGCAGTTGCATGTATCATAGAGGCTTCTGATTCTCTAATTCTCAAGTTACTTTCATGTTTACTACTGCCAAATTATTTTTTCCTAAGCTGCTTTATTTAAATGTCTGTCTGTATTTAATGATACTGGGTATCTGATGATGTCGTTCTGAATCTACAGTTACAGATCTGGTATCTGTTTCTGTGCCACTTTGTTTAGTCACTAGGATCCAATCTACATTTCTCTTCTTTATGGTGCTGTTAGATTTGTTCTAAAATGTTTGATCTGTCCCCTTAGGTATTTATCTGCAGAGATGTATAATGTGATCACTGTGGTGTTTGAAAGTTTTGCTGGTACGCACAAAGACCATGCATTGATTTTGTCACTAGTGTCTAGCCTTTTGTTTGTACACCTCTTCCCTCAGAGGAGACAGAGATTCATTATGATAATGTGCTTCTGCATTCAGAACTCCTTCTTTAGAGAAGAAATTTGCTTTAATGAGGAGATTTTGTTTACAGTACATACAATAAGTTATTAGCAAATAAAACGTACCTCATGCATAAAGTGAAGTATGGATTTTTCGAGTGTGCTGGTCTTCTCTGGTAACTACCTATGCACTTGGCTTCACCTCAGATGATCATATCCTTACTGAATCATAGAATTTTTACCATCCTGAATTTAGTCTATTCAATTATTTAAACTGTTATTTCATTTTCATTCTAGTTTTTCTGGGTTTGTGCTTTGTACCACTGAATGAATTTAAGTAATCTACCATTTATTTTGATAAATGGGGAGATGAAAATTTTCTGTCTTAAAAGACTATTCTATAGTACCCCAAGGCAATGAGCCATTGTAGTTCATCTCAACTTAATGGAAAGCCTTATTGAAAAAAGAAGTCCTGATAGATTTTAGCACTGAGTATTTAATAGACTTGGCGTAAGGAAGTGTCATACCTTTACAAGTTCAAGAATGATATATCATTGTTGATTGATTTATATGTTTTTCTGTATTTGTGATTGGTTTGATTGTTTTTTGGTTTTTTTGTTTGGTTGTGTGGTGTTTTTCTGTTTATCGAGAGCCAAAACATCTCCTCCTTGAGGCAGGGTAAAATATTAATTCCAGCAGATTACTGGCTCTATCCAGTCTGGCTCTTAAAACCTCGAAGACTTATTTTTCCACATGTCAAGTTACCTCTCTGCTTCCTGACATGTACCTCAGTACAAGATGCTTTCAACTTCTTGATTACTTTCTCTTCGATATTGAAATATTGCCTATTTTTTGCCATACAGTTATCAGTAATATGTTCAGTAGTGATGAAATCCCATTTTCTTCTGCCCTGCACAGCTGAAGCAGGAACATTTTTTGAAATGAAATGTGGTATTAGAAAGCCCAAGATACGGATTTTTGGATGAAAAATACTAGCATTTAGGTGGCATTATGGCAACTGTGAACTATACTAGAGACAAGACAGAGCTCATGTACACTGATCACAAATTGAGACAGATGTCAGCTGGCTTTTAAATGCTCGGTTACCATTAATGACCAGTTTGTTTGTGCTGGCTACTTTGTTCTGCTCAGATTTTTTGTTTTCTATAGTTAATGGTGGTTTTAAGGGGATGCTGTCCCTCCAGGTAGAGATTTTTGTACAGATTTGAATTATAAAATACACACAAACATTCTTTCTGAATGATGCTTGAATATCATAGAATCATAGAATCATAGAATAGTTAGGGTTGGAAGGGACCTTAAAGATCATCGAGTTCCAACCCCCCTGCCATAGGCAGGGACACCTCCCACTAGACCAGGCTGCCCAGTGCCCTGTCCAGCCTAGTCTTGAACACCTCCAGAGATGGGGCATCCACAACCTCCCTGGACAACCTGTTCCAGTGCCTNTCTGCTCAGATTTTTTGTTTTCTATAGTTAATGGTGGTTTTAAGGGGATGCTGTCCCTCCAGGTAGAGATTTTTGTACAGATTTGAATTATAAAATACACACAAACATTCTTTCTGAATGATGCTTGAATATCACAAGATCCCAGTGAATTTCTAGCACTGAATGCAAACCAATCTGCTGTAGTTCAACAAATGTGGACAAAATTTGCTATGAAAAACGTGGAAGAGCTGAACTGAAGAATGATAGTATTAAAGTGTAATTTTCCTAAGGTAATTTCTTCTGTAAAGGCAGAAGTCCAAAAAGAAACTAAAAGTAAGTCTGCTTAGTTTTCATTTTGTGATCAATATCTGATAAATTAACCTGTGTATTATATTGGTAATACTAAAGTCCTGGTTTGCAGTAAAATAGAGTAAATTTTCTAGTTTGTAACTTCACTTTTCAGCTAGGCCTCTTCTGTCTGACTACACTCTGAAATCAACTGCACATTGTTCAAAAACTGTTCGCTTCCAGGCTTATAAGACCTGATTATACCAGGAAATGGTATGCAAGAAGCTCTTATTTTCATTATTTACTGTGGTGATCAAGGTCAGATAGTTTGTCATCTACCCTACCCCAGGGGGCTGGAAGCAGAAAGATGTAGAGGAGTCCCACCTGCAAGGAGGAGCGGACAGGGCTGGTGACCCAAAATTGGCCAACAGGAGTATTCCATCCCATCTGCCCCATGCTCAGTATAAAAGCTGGTTGGAGGTCTTCTTCACTCTTTCTTCGATGGCCAAGATCTAGGAAAAACTTTGCCTGTCCATCTGCCTTTGACACTGATCCGGGCACTCCTGATTCTAGATCCAGCTCCTGACTGAACTGGGCCCAGCCTGGGACTCTTTTTGTGTCTGCTGGGGTCGTGATCATCATCCTGGGAGTTTGATACAGTTTTGGTTACATTGTATACCTTTTTATTTTTTCCTTTTAATTTTATCAATTATTTTGTTATCTATTAAAGTAGTTTGGAGTTTTTCTAAACTCACAAATCTCTTTATTCTTTCCTCTCCTCTCTTTTGAGAGAGGAGGGGGCCCATTTTCATTTGAGGGAGGCCTTTTGGGCCCAAACCAGGACAATTATATCAGTAATACTGATTTTCTTGTACAATTTTACATAAATATATTATATGATTGTTTGAAGGTGTCATAAAAAATTTGCATAAATAGGCATAAACTGTAGCTGATGCCTTTCTGAGAGAAGTTCCAGAATATCTAAATGGAACTTTTTCTGGATGAGTATCTTACCATTAATGTCTCACTTTTATTTTGAAAAAGTGTGTAATAACTATAAGAAAATAAATATAAATCAATATTTATCATACAATCATAAAGAAATTTCTATGTCTAAGACAAGAGCTATTGACAAGAAGACATTATAGATAGGTTACCGTGTGTGTTTTCTTAATATTTAATAAAAGCTGTTCATGATAATGTCAATATGCAAGCCTGATAATTCGTGAAATGTTGTGATAGTTCGAATGGAAAAACAGAGTTCTAAGAGCACTTTGGAAAGGGAAAAATACCTTTTTTTTAAAAAATAGACAAATTTGTTACTCTGAAAATGGCCTTGGCAAGGTCCTTTCAAATGTTCTTGATATTTGAGTATCACTCTGCAGTAGCCTTTTATGTGAAAAACACTGAAGAGAATTTGGTTTGTTTAGCAGAAGAATGTAATAGCTCACATGTGTTTTATGAGGATGGACAGCTACTTCTGTTAGCACAGGAAAAAATTCTTCAAATCACTCAATTTGCACTTGGCAGGTGTCTGGTTTGTACCACACTAGGGATATTTATTCTTAAATATCCATATTGCTTCCAGGTTGAATAATGAACAGAACCTTATTAAAACAAGCACATGTCTTTCATCTGATGATGTATGATGGGAAGACTGCTTTCTCCAGTGTTAGAAAAATTCTGTGCTACTTTGTCTGGTTTTATCTCAGCTATGCAGAAAGGAAAAAAAAATAAAATGAAAGATGTCTTCATCTTTCATTCATGTTTAGTTAATCATCAGTCTTAGCTTCAGCTTGTGAATTTTACACATTCTGAATTTTTTTTCTTACTTTTTTTGCTTTAACAGAACATTATTTCCACAAAAAGCATTGCTCTTTGGCAAAGCAGGTATATTGGTGTGTCATATTGATATAGCAGTACCTTCTAGCCATCTAGCCACTGCATTTGGAAGTTAAAATGGCTGGGTGATTCTAACAATTAAGCAGTGGAAGTTGAACGATTTTGTGTGCTCTGCCTCCTTCCTTTTTTAGTTTAGTTGGCTACTCTGAAGGAGGTAGAAGCTGAAGGGAATTACTTTTACTGCATCAGACATTCCTTTCAGAAGGGAACGCTAGAGCAAATGTTGTGCAGTACAGTCTCTCTCCAGTGCATCTCAGAACCTAGAGGCAGGACAGAGTAGATACTAATATTGTTTGGTACAAACACATACCTTATGATTATTCTTCTATCAGAGCCCAGAAAGTTGATTCATGGGTGTTTCAAGTGCTGACACAAAGCGGTTCTAAAGTAGGGGAGTTGTGTTAGCAGTATGTCAGAATTAGTGTGTACCTGTGAGAAGTTAAAAAGTGTAACTTAGTGAAATGACACCACAAAACACATCTGGAAATTTACTTTTCTTAAAACTTTTTTGCACTATATTATTGCGCTGTATAGTACAGCAATACTAACCTCCTCTTTTTGTCCTTTCCAACCAACTGGATATGTTTGTGCATGCTAACTCATCCATGCTGCAGGTTTGCGTAGGTATCATAAAAGTTTTCTGTATCAGTCAGAATGGGGAAAGAAATGTATAATGTAAAGTCTATTTCGTATCAGCACAATTGTGGCCATTTTTGGATTTTAGAGTAGCATATCAGTAAAACTTCAGTTCTGCGAGTAGTCATACCAGTCCCAATTTGTACCTGTAGACTGGTGTGTTTGTTTACAAAAGAGCTGCCCCTAATGCTTTGGTTGCAGTTTTCATTTAATGTTTCTCAGATAGAAAGCACTTAATATAAGCATTTCAGTTATGTTCTCTTTGGTGCATGTCTTATTTATGTGTTAAAAATACAAGATCAGAGTTTGTCTTCTGAGGATTACAGATGATTCCTTTAGCTGAGGTAATGAGTTATGCTGCTCTTCTCACTTGAATTATTTATCTATCTGCTACTTTAGATGAGTAAGGCTGTATTGTTATAAAAGCTTCTGATACTTCAAAAAAATCTTTTAGTTCAATAATTAACTACTCAGAAAAAGTCTGAAAAATCTTCCTTTTTAGAGGAAGAGTATGAGTGGACATAGAACGTGATACTTGCATTTTGTATAATTGGGAAATTAATGCTCTGAATGTATTAATGTGTTTATTGTTGGTTCAGTTGTAGCTTAACTTCTGTCATCCATTGCCTTAAAGTTAAGGATCGTTACTTTGTTTTTATGGCAAACTTGTTATGAGCTTATATAATACTATATTTTTTATCAGTGGTGCTTCAGATGATATTCCAGTTTAGTGGTTTGACTTAAACTGCTATTTTCCCAGAGCATATATTAATGCATCTACTTATTCAAAGTTGTTGTCACACTAAGAAGAATGGGAACTATTGATAAGAAAATGGGGAAAAAAAGTATCAGCAAGATCAAAAAAGCACCTGTAGTTAATTATAAAGTAGCACTGAAGCGTAAGCCATCAAAATGCTTTAATTATTATTCGGGGCTAAAAAAGATATGAACCTGCATTTCGGTTAACTTTACACTAGAGTCTTTACAGTGTTTTCTTTTATACCTGAGACAACTGAAAGATGAATGACTTCTGGCCTAAAAGAAAGACAGTAGAGATAACATTTGTGAAAGGTTTCTACTGCACAGCAAGGTTAGATATTCTTCACATTGCAGGTGCCTCTTATAATGAGGATGATAAGTGAAACTCCATTAAGGTAGGATGCATTCATTCTGGCTAGGAGGCTTTACCATCTCCGCCACATTTCTTGCAGGGACCGTTTCATTACAACAGTGCATCTTCACCAGCTGGGAGAGAAGGGTGAAAGAGCAACCAGCTGCTTTCACTTTCTCAATTGAAAATCAAAGGAAACTTTCCTGTTCTTGCTGGGATACAGCAGATGGAGAAATTACGCTTTCTTTTGTTACCTCTTCAATCCAACAGACCTCCTCCCTCACTCTCCAGTGCTAGCATGGAAAAAGCATCAAGGAATTTTCAGATATTAACACTGAGAGTGAGTGATTAGCAGTTTACACTAGAGAATTGTGTTGGGGCACACAATAGATGCCATTTAGAAACAAAAATAGTTTTAATGGGTCTGTGACGATCCAGGGACTAGGAGAAGCTGAGAAACCCCAAGATAATTCTTTTGCAAGCTATTTACATTTATGCTGGTATATGGTGTCTTGAAAGTTGAGTAAAAGAATGCCATTGCATTTAGCTGGATTATCATTTTATTGGAAACTACTCCACATTTCCTTGTCTTACAGTTTCACAGGTGATACTTTGTCGGTATGGTTCTTGGTGAGGATGTACTTTTGCAGTAATTCTGGTACTCACAGTTTAGTAGCCAAAGTGATTGTCTCCTGCAGAACAGAGCAGTACTATTTACTGAAATGTGGCTTTATCAATGTAGCCACCTTGCTGGACTTTAACTTGTATGCAGGCCCATATTCACATTGCTTTTTTGAGTATCTTAAGGTGGTGCAAGTCTTGGGAGATGATGGCATTGGAAATAGTCCCCAATTGAAGAAGGCTGCTATCTGAAAATAGATTTTATTTGTTTTGGAACCAAGCAGAATCAAAGCATTGAAATTACTCATGTGTGGCTAACAAGCCAGTTAAGCAAAAAAAGAATCACAGTCTATCGACAACATCGCTGTTGCTTAAACTTCTTGACCAGAGAGTTTCAAAGCAGATTAATGAAAAAGCTATCAGCTATGCTTGTAAGCAAAAGGTTGTATGAATGGTATGTGGTAAACGGCCAGCAGGACTCCACATTGGACTCTTCTGTTTGCAGGAATTGATTCAGGCAATTTTTGGTTTGAATGAAAAGAGAAAGGGCTGCAACTGGCTACCAAAACTTTCATACTAATTTCATAGGCTTTCTCCTTGCCATTTCTCCTTCCAGTTACCTCCCACTTCTTCATTTTTCCAACCTTCTACTTGGTCAGATTTTAATTAACTGAGCAGAAGATAAAATGGCATCATGATGCCCACCCACTTAGCACCACTGAAGTGAATGATGATGCTCATGCTGCCCTCTGTTTCAAAGTGGGACCAACATTGTACTGCTCCTGTCTCTCTGTCTGCTGGGCAAATTAATGGGGATTGGTGCAGATTTTAAATCTTAGCAAGTTTCAGGTGCAAAAAAACAGAGAAATCCATCAGATATTGATTATAATGTCTAATTATTTTTCCTGAAATGGGTGATGCTGGCTTTTACTTTGAGGATAAAATATGTTACAGTTTCTGGGGATATAGTTTACCACTTATTTTTAAAGCATAGGGTAGTTTGCCTTAAAAAAGAAATTCAAACACAGCCCACTTTCAATTTTGATTTTTCTTTGTCAGGCTATTTTTCTTAACCTAGTTTCTAAGCTGTGTTAAAGGCTGTTCAGACAGACAACCAGTTAAAAGACTGTTTTGGACACCAACTTACTACTTGTACAGGACTCTTACACCCATGTATTCCAAGAATCAGAATTATTTGCTTGTAAACAGCTTGCCCTTTGTGATTCATGTTGGAGTACAATTACGCTTCTAAAGCACCCTTTAGTGTCTCATTATACAATAAAATGAGGGATGCTGAGTTTTGTAGCAGAGTGTAGAATAAATGACTGATGATAGATGAGATTATGGCCCTGATGGTGAGGAACTCTAATAGATTTTTCTGGATCCTAGGACAGATAACAAAGAATGCTATTAGAAGTGAAGCACATATGAAATGGGAGAAGTCTGCAATAATGTCCTGTCTATCTGTCCTAACCTTGAAACACGTCAGATGTAGGTTGCATTAGCAGAGTGAGCATGTTTTTGTATCTCCTGGAAAAATTGGAGGCAGCCTGAAGTATGAATTAGTAATGAGAAACATCAGACCACATCTCGAATGAAAGTGAGTGAGGAGCACTTTGCCAGAATTCCAGTGAAGGCATGTCCTGGTTTCAGCTGGAAAGAGTTGATTTTCTTCCTAATAAATGCTGGTTTGGTTGTTGCTAAGTAATGTTTTTATGTAGTCAAGATTCTTATGGAATCTGAGAGGGAGCACAGATAGGGCAACCTGGCCAAGAAGAGTGTTGTCGTGTAATAGACATTACACTCAGTGCATATTGAGCATTGTCTAAAAATCCACAGGAACATATGTGTGCTTCAAAACGGGAATGAATGGGAATGATTGTGTAAGCAAATGCTTACATTTTTATGCATTCAAAATCAGTTTTATATGGGTTTATGCCACTAAGGTGTTGTAGCTATATATTAATACCAAGTAGTACACAGAGGTTTTTTATGTCAGTTCAAGTCCAGGAACACTAAATTAAGGTGATGAAAGAATCCACTGTTGACTAAATTTTGTGCTGTCCTGCTTTGAAACATTTAATCAAACAGGTGGTACTAGATTCACAGCCTCCACATAACTGGACAATGTGTTGATGTTAGTACGGTGGGATTACCAAATGAGGACAGTGAGACAGCAGATTAATCATGGTGCAGGACACTGGGGAGAGGACTCAGCTTCTCCATTTCCCCAGTACATGAAGTTACATGGGTAATGTGTTATGAGTAGGGCCAAGGAAATCTATTCTTAGACCATGGTGTTGATGGTGTGGTGATATTGCTGACAATCATGATGTCTAGTACCTGACTGAAGTGCTAAATCCTCTTTATACTGGGCAAAATCTTGGGAATTATCCCACTTTCATCTGACTAAGTAGTACCCCTTACAGGGTAGTGCTTCTTCTGTGCAAGTAACTTGCTTGCACAGAAGGTTTTCAAAAAAATAGTTTTTTCAAAACAGATACCCAGAATTAAGGAACAGGAGTGCAAATTTCATTATGAGCTACAGTGAGATCTTAATCCTCTTTTAACTCTCATGAGATAGCTGAAAGAAGCAGTACACAAAGCAGTCAGAAGTTTCCAAGGTCATAGGGATCAACTGTGGGGAAACTTAATGGCCTCATAATCTCTCGTTTTACGTCTGAATGAGAAACAGGCATTAAATTCTGTTTAGATAGTCCCAATAACATTAAGAGATTTCTGACTATGATGCAGCTGGCTGCATGTACGTAGTTTGAGTGTGTTACAGCACATCTTCAGATGATACAGATATGTGTGTGTGTGTGTGAAGAGAAGGAAATATAGATATACATATATATAGTGTAAATTTAGATATAATGAGTTCTTAGTTGCTTCAAATGGCATGCCTGTTTACATTAATTAAAGAAACTCCATCTATCCTTTGTCTCAGATGCCATCGTTGCTTTTGTTGCTAAGGACACAACAAATCAATCCTAATTAGAAGCCTAATTGAACAGTCCAAGGAGTAATCAGTATTAAACCAAATGCTCTTAATGGTTTTCTGTCAGGTTTTTTTTTTTTTTTAGGAAGTTGCCAAAGTCATATTTTTAAATGCTGCTTTTGAAGTGATTCATACAACAATCTTCCTACTAGATTTAAAATCAGAACCTGCTGGGTCACTCATCAGAAATTATTAGCTTTCATAGTAATTGAAACCTAAAATGACTAGGATGACATTTACTAAGTAAATGAAAACTGTAGGGTTGATAACCTTTCTTAAATACTTTGAAAAATCCAAATCGCATTTCAGATAAATCCCAAATCCTCTGTGGGCCGAGCTTTCAGCAGGTATCAGCTTATGTATCCCAGATGAGGATGTCATGGTTACAGGAAGAAACTAATTATTAATTTTATTTTTCTTTAAATTGTTTACATGAGCATGTGGAGAAAAGATTATATGAAGAATACTGTAGTAATCAAGAATTGAATGAATGATGCTGGAAAATCTTAGCAGTGCTGTCAGTCTTCTCATCTTTTTCTCCATTCCACTGTGTATTTTTTCTTAAAAATATCATGCTGTACATTATCAGAATCTGAGCTAGTTTTCCTTCCTTGGAACTTGATGTCAGACTTTTTTCTGTCAAGTGAAGGAGGCAAGCCAGGGATTCTAGCCTGAGAAAAAATTATGTTCTTTCCTAGGTTCAATCTGGATTTTTTTCTGCTCTCTTCTGTATACATTTCTGAACATGGAAAACCATTTTCTAGCACAAAAGTGCTATCTCAGCTGCTGAATGTTAGCACAGCAAAAGGTGATGTTAACTGTACCACTTACCATGGTGCAGGAACATTTTTTCACTTCAATATCAACATTTTCCATAGTATGTGTACTGGGAGATGGGAGGAAAGAACTGAAAGACATGCAGACCTTTAAAAATGCATAGCATTAGGATGTGACATGTCTTGGGGAACTGTGGGAAGAACAGAGAGCATGGCACTGGTTCAGGAAGGTTGCTCTGGTGGCAGATGCAAACTACTGTGATATTGTTCTGCAGTGTTACAGACAAATCTCTAGTGTATTTGCACTCTGCCATTGTTTAGCTGTCTCAGAAATCTTGGCTGAGGCACCCAGGCACCTGCTTCTGCATGTATGCAGATCTGGAGAATGGGATCTAGGTACGGATGAAGGACTTTACTCTATTTTTATTGCCTCCTTGAAGGAAAAGTAGCGTTAGAGGCTCATCTGGATATTGTCTGTTGGCATCTAATTAACACTAATTTTCAGGTTTTTTGGCAACTGATTTTGCACCACAGGGAGCAGAGAGGAAGGTGATACTGGGCACTGTGTTCAAAGATAGTATGCTGCTGAAGTCTTCCCCGCAGCAGTAATTTTTTTCCTGAGACAGCTGCACATTCAATAAGCTTATGCTTTTGGTTATACCTTGCAGCTGAAAACCTTTAAATCATTCAGTGTTGGCTTACTGTTCACTTTCAGTCATACTCTGTATACACCTCATATTCTTATGATTTGTTTCGTGCTTATTCTTATGTGATACTCTGACTGTAAATATACGTCTTTATTTTTCAAGTGTCTCAGCGGTTAATATGCTACTATTCATGTGAGATACATTTTCATAAACATATATTTACAACAAATCTTACATTCTGCTATATAAAGATGTACAGTTCTTTACTTTGTCTAAATTCTGTTCAGAATGCATTCCCTGAGACAGCAGTTTGAGATGAAACAAAAGTATCTGAAAAAATAAGGAGCTAAAGCTACAAATCTGACAGTGGTACACACCTCATAGCTATTTCCTTTTGACAAAGGACAGTAAAGCCAGCAAGACAGAAAAGTTGTGTGTCCTTTGCTATCCGTTTATCCATTTGTCCTACTATTGAAATTTAAATGAGATATGACCACCAAATATAGTAGATTTGTTAATTAATGATCTTCATCCTCCTTTACTTTCTGATGCTTTTATTTACTGAACATGAAATTGATTATTCAGTTAATGTGAAGGATCTGAAATCTTCTTTTCAAGCTGTACTAGTCAGCTTATTGAAAGACATTATTCTACATCCATCATTTCTCTCCATGAAGTTATTTTTGTCTAGTTCAGTTACTTAAAAGGTGCCTGGAGAGAATGATCTGTCTTATTGTGAGCAAAACCTGAATCTGTCAGGTGGATTGCCCTCTCAATTTGCCTGACACTTGTCGAAGACTGCAGAGGAGGTAGTGATTACCCAGGTCAAGGCACAGGAATACTCACCAAATTGTTGGAGAAATGAAGCCTCTCTAGAGTACAGTTGCTTGCTAGGAAAAAAAGCAACAGGCTTTGCTCTAACGAACAGTCCTTCCCCAGCTTTCCTGTAGGCCCCTTCAGGTACTGGTAGGTCACTGCTAAGATCTTGGACCCTTTTCTTCCCCAAGCTGAACAGTCACTGATCTCTCAGCCTGTCCTCATAGGAGAGGTGCTTTAGTCCTCTGATTGTCCTTGTGGCCTTCCTCTGGATCCTCTTCAGGAGGTCCATGCCCTCTTGCTCTTAACCATAACTGCTGGGCTGGGGTGGAAGCCCATAGTTAAGACTTCTGGGGAAATATCAACGAGGATAAAGTACCTAGGGAAACAGGGAATTAAGGCTGAAAGATGGACAAGAGGGAAGACAAAGAACACAAGAACATAGCAAAACCTTGTAGAAGATTGCAAGTCTGTATGCCTGCTGCCCTTCAAATCCCAGTATTTAAACTTGGAAAAAAGTTGATTGCAAACTATAGCTGCAGACCATCAAATCAAATTCTTGGCTACTTCAGAAGCGAGTTTGGGTTTGTATCTGTCTATAAAAGGCTCAAAAGCCTGGAGTTCAATGTCCAAAATGGCTGCATGGTTTTATCCAGGTTAAGTTCTCAGATTTCTTTTGTCTACTCTTATGATTCTAAGTATTCTTTAATGATTGGTTGTTACCTAGATTTTCTCCTAGAGAAAGATTTCTAAGAGGCAAATAATTCACTGCTTTAAAATATTTATTCAGTAGGATGTAAGCAAAATTTAAAATTAAGCACATTCTTAAGCTCTTGAAATGAAGCCTGTGCTTATGTATCACAATGAGTAAAAATACTTTTCTAATCAGAAAACAAATATGTAATTAAGGCACAGATAGCAGTCTGGGATTGAACTTTGTTTACTGGAGAACACTGCCACTACCATTACTAGTAATTGCACTAGTAGTTATTAAATAATATATTATTCTGGATTGCATGAATGCTATATTTCCACATTTCACATTTTTCTACTAAAATTTAATTTCTTTATTTTTTATTTATTGTCTCTTTTTTCAGATGTTTCTTTCACATGCTAACACTGCCCAGCTCCCTGATTTGTTGATGTTTATATCCTTGTACGTTCACACACCTTGTTCTGAATGTCTCAATGGCTGGATACAGAAGCTGGTGTCTTTGTTCTGATTTTTTTAGAATGACACCCCTTACTTTTGTTGGAGTAGTTGGCAGTTGCCAACCGAATTACTTCAAGAGAAGTAAACAAGTAATCAAATAACCATGATGAGCATAAGGATTAGCTTAGACCCTGAAATCTTTATCCAGAAGTGCTTATCACATAAATTAACAAGACAAATGGAAGTTGAGCGCAAGGCAAAGAAAGTGCACTTTACTTAATAATCTAAGTCTCAGTGTCTCTGCAACTGTGTAGACAAGTTGCTTGCAAAGAGTTTTAAGGGTTAGTCCAGTAGACATTTCAGAGGCCCCTGGACACTTGTGACAGCCTGGAGTGTAACTGAGATCTGTTACCTATTTGAGTGCTTCTCTGAACTGCAAAATCATCCAGTTGTGAAATGTACCTACTATCTGTGAAGCATGATATTGTTAGGGCTTCACTAGCATGGAAACCCAAGAAGGAATTACTGTGAGAAGGGGAATAGCTGGGTCAGCTTCAGGAGGGAAATGTCCAATTTCTGGGACTTTACAATAAAATCTTCACAGAAAAGTGAAGAAATTTGATCTCCTTATTTATTGTTCTATACTTAGGTTCTAAGCTCACATGGAATGCAAAAAGCATTCAGATTTGTTTTGTCACTAAAAAAATAAAATACCTACATTAAATCACAAATATTTGACAACTTTTCAAGGAATTCCAATAGCAGAAAATTGAAGTGCAGCTTACAATGTCCAGTGCTAATAAACAGCTGGTTCTTAGAATCTGATACATGCATAATGAACATTTGCAATTTGCATTGCAGGCTTTGAGGGTATTATTGTAAACTGACAGCAATAGTTACATACTGCAATTTGCATTTCAGTATATGAATAATTCATTATAAATATCTGTGGAAAATACTGTCTTATAAAAATATGAGCAGTATCGTTTCCGGTAGTGAGCAACAGCATCATTTTAACTAGCTGAGTCTCACTCCGCTCTGAGACCTGCTGATTTTTGTGGCATTTCATTGATGATGGGTTTGTTGTACTACTTTCTGGAGAATTTCAGTGCTGCTATATGAAAATGAGAAGCTGCATAATGAAATTCTTCTGGCCATTTAAAAACATGGGCTAACTATTTTTTAAATTGTTTTTGTCTTCAGAAAATGAAGCAAGGTGTTAAGCTTTAACTAACATACACAGTGAAATGTCGTCGTTTTCTTACTACAAGGAGAAAATCTTGGACTAAGACCTGTGAACAATTGTGAAATTTCTTAGCTCAGCTCAGACACCTTCCTGAAGGTCTTTTATGACCGGTCCTGTTGTGCAGAGCTGTCATATGGGAATGACAGTGTGAAAAACAACTATAGATCAGCAAACTGTAGTCCTGTACATTTTTCATTAAAACATCTGGTGCCCTGCAAACTAATTTCTCATTTATTTATTGTATTTGCACTTGAGATGGAATAGTGCATAGCAGTAAGATCAGTTTGTGTCAGGTGTTCAAAACAGTCTCATTTATATTACAAATTCAGTTGCTCATGGTTGTGATTTTAACTGTATATTTGAAAATCTATAAAAGCTTTAAAGCGAACTTTGAGTTCTGTTTCCTTTGCAATCTCACCAAAGGCAATCCTGTTCCCAGTATGACTCTGCATCTCACTTATTTCGTAGGTGACAAAATCTTTAAGGATGGTAATTCAGTCTTTGTTAGAACAAAGAACTTCATTTCTGGTGTTAGCTCTTTTCTCGCTTGAGGGTCAATTTGAGTGTTTTCTCCTGGGTGTGTGCTTTGTTGCTTTCTTGAATCAGGATGCAGATTTAATGCAAACTCTGTTGGTTCTCTGAGAGATTCTACTGTTTATTTCAATGAACCCTAACTGAGGCCCATTTATCATCTAAGACTAATGTTGTAAACTCAAACAGAAAGGATGCAGGTTGAATTCTGACCAGTTCCTTTCACCTACTGGAACAACTTGCACAGCTTTGATCTTAGCTCTACCCATTGTGTCTTTCTTTGGCCCTTTTTCTATCTGAAAGCATGAATGATGTCAGTCTTCTTGCAATGTATTTTGAGATTCACTAATGTATTACTGTTCTTCACTGTTGTCTCTAAATTTGCCGTGGTGAATTTCACCCAAATGTTTTCATGAAGTCATTCTCAGAGTCTGGCCATTGCAGTCAGAGAAACAGTAAAAACATCTTGGGGGATTTTCCTTCTGTTCAAACAGTCCCATATGAAACAGTGAAATGCTCTTGCTGCAATGAAATGCTCACTTGTTTTCCGTGTGGGTGGAATGCTGGATCTTGGATCAGGAAAGTTCATACTGTTAATGCTTTAATTTGTTGAGTTGTTAGTTGAAACAGTTGCCTGGCAAACTAACCTTATCACATTACTAACCTAAAAAGTATTTATGGCTCCTGAAGGAACAAGTTTATATCAGAAAGATCCACAGATGCCCATTTATTTACATGTTCCAAATAATTTGAATCTTTTGCTGTTCTGGATTGGGAGTAAAACAATAGGTCGTGAAATACAGCCAATGTAATTGTTTTCAGTTTATGTTATTGCTCAGGTTATGCTCAGAGAAGAATTTACAGTGAATTAATCTTCTCTACCAACAGTTACTCAAGCAATTTGAATAATGGTATTGAATAATTTAGAGCAATCTATACTGAGATGACAAGGTTCAGCCCTCTATGTGTGATTTCTGTATCCTCTATCTGATCAGAGACAAGCTTCTCTGAAGCACGAGAATCAATCTGAGTTTGCTGCCCTTGAGGCATATGGAAGCTTTTCAATTAGAGCAGGCATAGTCTGCAAAATTGAGGAAAACAAACTCATGCTGAACTGACAGGGTAGAAACAATAAGTACTGCCAAGGCAAAGCCTCTTTTTGTTGTTCCTTCCAGTCTTCTCCTTATAAGCTGGTTATATCAGTTAGCCAGCTTAACTAACAATCTGAACAGCAGCCTATGGACTCCAGTTTAGTCTCTGTTTAGGTATTCCTGCCAGACGGAAGAGCAGAAACCTGTATTTGTTCTCACTTCACTTTGCCCTTTTGTCTCCTCCAGATGCCATTTAATAGTATTGTTACAGCAGCTCTGGCTATCCTGACCACTGCACTGTGCTGAGAGAAAAGATGTTAATAATATAAAATTAAAACCCTTTCTATCTTTCTGTGAAAAAACCAGCATATTGAAAGAAGTAGCTTCTATGGCTGTCAGTGATGATTCAATTAAATGGTGATGATGATTGAATGAGCTGCAAAGCCCTGTGCCTCACTAGCCTGTCTTTGATAGCCAGTCGCCCTGCAAATTAACCATGCCACATTATTATCCTAAAATATTATCCCATAATATTGTTAAAAGTTCCAGAATATCATTGGAAAAGGCCTGAATTCTGTATTTGAGCTCCTGTTAAATGTGTAACGATTTGATTTGGAATCAAAATAGCAATTTCTTGACTTGACCTGTTTGTAAAGTGTTGCTCACAGAGAAATTTGTGCAAAAATGCAGATCTACACTTGTTTTGCACCTGCTCTGGAGATTTTTATTTTTGCCTGCTTATCCAGCACTGTTTTAGTGTTCTGTTTAGATGTTATTTGCTGGCCGTTCTTACTGCAGCTTTCTTTTGTTCATTTTTAGTTTCATCTGAGTCATTAGGCTTATCTTTCTTTTCCAAATGATGCACATAGTGATGACAAGGGGAGTAATTTGACACTTGTACTTGATATTTGTCATGTCAAGCAGCTTTCAGATTTTATCTGCAAGGACAATAAGATTTTTGCAAAAGCAGCTTGAATTACACTTTAAATTCTGAATGCATCTACGGAGGCCTTTAGCTTGTAGATATTTCTTTGTAGATATTTCTTTATAGATATATTTTTAAATTCTGCAAAAGGTGGAAAACACATGCAGATCATGCATTTATCTCTCTCAAGTCAGGAAATACAAGACAATTTCTTAGTGGTGTAATGTGGAAGGATAGCTGGTAAGCAAAGGATACTTCCTGAGCAACCCAGCACTTTGAGCACCCAATGAATAGCAGTTAGTATAAGTAAAGAGGCCTTTTGTTAGCATAAGTAGTGAAGTCTTAGCTGCAGGCCGTGGAGTGACCTGTAAACAAGTAAAGTTATGAAAACAAAGTGCTCCTTATCTGGGAATTGAGGAAGTACTGCCCAGCGTGGACTGATCCAGTTAACAAATTAACTGCTGTCTTGATACGTGTCATTAGCCTCAATTATCCAATCATAAGGTTGTTTATGCTATGTACTCTCTATATAAGCAATAAATGAGAGCAATTATATTGAGGTTGTGTTGTTACTCTGGGTCCATCCCCCACTCCGACAGTGTAAAACCATTTTGACCTTATAGCAGAACTTAGCAATAAGCAAAACTTAGCTATTTATAGCACAAGATCTGGTTCACTTGGATACCCTGTGCGAAGCGGCTGTAAAGTTTACATGATTTCTGGGGCTCTCATTCACAATAGGAGAGTGTAAGTCAACACACATGCTAGTTGGAAGAGAGCCTGGTAGACTCACCTTCTCTTGAACTTGGTGCCAGAATGGGGACTGTAAGATTTCAGTTTTTCAAAGTGGTGTCTTCCAGTCTGACAACTTCAGCATGCAGTGTGGTTATGTGGCACCTGATTGAGGCTGGCTGGCTTACAAAGAGCAACTTGATTTCATTTCACTGTCTGCAAAGTAATAACTATTGTTAATCTTGCTACAAGAGGAAAGAAGGAATATATATGTGTGTGCATATATATACATAGATCTCAAAACAACATATAAATAAAATTTCCCAAAGACAGCAGCGTTGTCTAACAGGTCTGTGTAACATCTCACATGATTATGCTGAAACATTTGAAATGTCATAGTTGCAACAAAAAAACGATATTGAAAAAGAGAAAATAACCTATCATCAATTAGAAAGCAATTACAATTTTCTGCTGATAACATAGTAAAGAATCATTAGGTAGTAAACTTAGCACTTGTGTGATTTCACTAGTATCAATAGTTTTATTTGCTTATTTATTGGCCATTAAGTATGTAAAGTACATGATTAACTGCCAATGGAGAACTCACTGTTGCATTAGACACAAAAATAGAGTGTATTTGATTCATTCAAAGCTATGAAAGATATATGGCAAAATACTGTGTTTCGTGTGAGGCGATACTCCTAGAGAAAGAGGTCTCTCAAAAGGAGTGTTTCTGACGATGACTTCCATATACTTCCCTTTCTGTCTAATGCTCATGCTGCAATGATGCTGCATTATGATAATGCAGATGCTACCATAGGTCCTAGAAGGACATGATTATCAGCTTGTTGCTTTTTCCTCATGCGTGCCCTAGTTTTGTATTGCTAAGGAATCTGTGTAAAAAGAAGACCTGCATTTCTGAAGTAATGTCTTCCTTTTTCCTTTGAAATCATCACTATCTGATGCAGAGTAATTTGAAGTGATTAAAAATTATTTCACAACAGGCCAATTATTCAATGATAACTTTGTCTTGAGTCAGAGTATTGATCCTGCAGAACAGAAGTTCAGATTATTTCTGAAAGAATGTATCCTTTTTAGGCCACGTTTTAGTTCCCTCCAACACAAGGAAAGCGGGTAACTTCATACCTGCCCATCTGATGGGAATCGGGCAGTACTATTGACTCATCAGTCTGTCTTGCTAGCCTCTGCAGAACATTGTGCTTTGTACTTCCCATCTACACAAAATAAGCCATGTGTTTTTGGTTTGAAAAACGGTTTGGAGTAAAGGAGACAAGAAACGAAAGAATGAAAACTATATACAGGTTCTTTAAGTGAAGCTGTTGATTGTTATTCATTCTTTAGGAGTTTTGAAATAAACTTTTCAACTGGTGAGCCCTGTTATAGATTGGAGACATTGCTTTCGGGTCCAATCAGAATTTATTTAATTACAGTAAGGCAAGACATAAGCAATATACAGCGCTGGGCGGCAAAGGGAGTCTCTTGCTCCACAAACAACTGCTGTGAACAGATCGAGTTTCAATGCCTTCTTATACTCCTCTCCGTGATCATGTCTAGTACTCTGCGCAAGCATAGATTTATTGCCAGGGGGTCGTGGGGGTCATGAGAGTGAAATCCTCCTCAAGTTTCTAGGCTTTCCGGCGCCGCTGCTGTCGTAACTGAGATAAGGCTTTACAACTCCCATTTGCCTCGTGTTTTATTGGTAGGGGGTTGTGAGATTCCTTATCTCAGGCCTCAAGGGGCCCCTGGCACCGATAAGCTCCACAGGTCTGGCACAAGCCTCCCCCCCTTGTCCGGGATAAGTTTCCACAAACCCCTTTGCAACAAAGATACATCCACTTTTACAAAAGTAACAAAAGAAAGTACATCCATGTCCATTACAAGCCCCATAGCTGGTAAAAAAATGGATTTAGAATCTTTTAAAAATGCTACTTGGAAAATATGCTTAAAATTCTGTACATCACATAAACTTCTCTAATCAGATCAGATTTCCCACATGGGTTCTAGTTATTAGGATACTTTTAGATGCCCCTGTTAAAGTTCAATTTTGCATGAGACATAGGAACAATGCCACTCACCTGTTATGCTTAAAACTAGAGGTAGCCTTAATTAAATGAGAAAGAACATGGGCTCAGTGCATTCAGCTTTCCAGTGGCATCTCTCTTTGAGGACTGGGATTTAAGGAGCAGAATGGAGATACTGGGACCTGACCAGTTTTCTGTTTGGAGATCATCAGAAAACTGAAAAAGCCACAACAGCAGGGTTGTTGCTCCAAGCAGCTTTGAGTTTGGTTTTGTCTGATGTGAGAACATGAAAAGGAAGAGAAGAGGAAAGAGGGGAAGCAAAGCTACTTCATCTCTCCCCATCCTCTTTAACTGATTTATAAATAATGCTTTTAGTGTAGTTTCCAGTGACTTAGAAAAGGTGAAGACGGAATTTTGCTGTAGGTAAAGAGGTCCAAATCTCTAGCATATTAGTCTCTCAATGACATCTAGGTGTGACTGACTTAGTCCTTTGATTTCTGAGTCATCATAGGGGTTTTAATTTTTTATATTGATGATGGACAATTCTGCTGGTCTGTTTTCGTAATTTGACCATGTGTTCAAATGGCACTCGCACTATTGGTGGCTGTGGGGTTGGGTTATAAGTGAGTTAAAAAATTGCTACAGATAGTGTTAAATTTGTAGTCTTTTTCCCTGAAGTCTGTTTCCATAATTGTGTAAGCCTACCATAATGATCTAGATCACTAAGCAAGTGATCCCCTCAAGTGGGGCTGGAATATGGCATATCTATTTCATTAAATATTTGAAGATGCCTTTGAACAAAACCAGGATTTTTTGAATTCTTTGTGAAACAGAACATTGATTTGTCATAGATAACTTTGATCTGATTTTGTCCACTCATACTATGTTAAACCTGAAATCCTTTGTGTCTGATATTTTCCTTTACATTGCTTATGTTATTGTTTTACTAATTATATGTAACTTGATGTTTGTTATTGATAACTGTACAGAGCTAGATTGTTGCTAGGTGCAATTTCAAAAGCACAGATGTGATCTATCTCTCCTTACTTAATTTTGTGTATGCAAGTCTAGCATGAGAGCATAATTAAATATTCGTCATGATACCAATCAAAACTAACAAAAATTGCTTGTAATTACTATGGCAAGAATTTGAAGTCTGCTTTTTAAAAAATTAATCTGAATCATAGGGCTGGTGTGGTCCAATAAGCTGCAAGAGAGAGTATGAGAAGATAATTCTAGGGAAGGAAGAACAAGGATTTGTGCCCTGGTATTTGCCTATTAATTTGATGGGCAGTGTGACAGGAACTAGGAGTTAATATGCTGCATATATAAGAGGTCCTCAGGTCATTGTGTGCAAAACTATGAAGCATATGCAAGGATGTGCTGTCTGAGCACTCTGTTTTCTCTTCTGTCTGTTTCTGTCTCTGAAATTAGCACAGTTGTTACTTTTGTGAAACATGTAGATTAATTTTGTAAAGTCTTAAAGTGTTAAATATTTAATATTCTAGTTTTCTTGTGTTTAATATGCCAAACATACACTAGTATTTGCCATCAGTATATGCCTACCCAAGCAGATTATTATTCTACGTATTAATAGCAACCAAAAAAAATACTGGAATGACTTTCCTGCATGACTTTAAAGAAATTGAAATAAACTGCTGCTATATAAAACTTCTGATATTTTATAAGAGCACCTGATAACTATACTTGGAAGCTTCACTGGAAGTAAAACACATTTAAAATATAGTGGGAATTCAAATTAATGAAGGCAACACTTGAAAGTTTATATGTAACTCAACATAAGGATATCCTCCTCCAAGTTGAGAGTATTTCAATAGGAAAAAATAGGAGAGGAAAATCCTGTATCAGGTATAGAATATATTTTGCCAAGATTTATTTCTTTTAAAAAAGTTGTTGAGATAATGAAAAAAGTATAATTCCAGTCAATATCTTTAAGTGTATGAGTCATGTGCTTTGCTTTGCTCTATAAAGATGCCTACACTCTGCACAATGCTTAGAAGCACATACCCTGGTGCACCTTTTTGTTGATAAGGCCTTAATTTCCAGTGGGAAACAGGTGATTGGACAAAGATGTTTCTAAGAAGTAAAGATTTGCATATAGGTCAGCTTACTCAGGGATGCTTCAGAACTGTATTTTAATAGGGAAAGCAAAGTCAACTGGACGCAAGACCTGAGGGGTCAAGAAAGTGCTGCTGCATTTTGATGTGCCCTAAATTTGGAGTTAGCAGTGTTAGCTTTTTTTGTACTTAACAAATAGAACTAAAAAAAATAAAATCGGTCAAACAAAACAAAACCACAAACCCTCTTAAAATGTTATTTATCTCAAATACATTTTTGAGCTTTAGCGAAACTTTTGACTAATTCTATTGATGTCTATGTCAAGCTAAGTTTAGATGCTAAGTTATCTTCTCTTCAGATGGGCTTGTAACTGGGTTTAGACTCCCTTTTCTTCTCCAGCAGCGTCTTCAGTGTCTTGCACAAAAGTCCTCTCCCTATAATGGCAAAGTTGTTGGGCCTAGATGTCATAATGGAACTGGCACATGGAACTGATTTAACAGAGCCTTTGTCTGTTCAACTTATATGAGAAATGGGTTTAATTAATGATACATCAGCATTCCAGAACTGAAGACCGGTATAAAGCACTGACAAGAGGCATCCATGCATGTGCCCAGCACATCTTGGGAACTAACTTAATTTGTGAAGATTCTGTTTGTGTAGCAGAGATCACTATTACAGTTTTTGGGGTAGTGTTGCTTTACTTGGGACACACCAAACTTATACTGACTAGAATAGCTCTTTTGCATGTGATTGTTACTAATTTCATTGTGGTTTATAGTTCCAGAAGAATTGCAAGAGGCCTTGAGAGTTCAGAAGGCTTCTCCAGAAATAATGGAGATTTAAATTATGATTTCCTGAAACTGAAAGGAAAATTAAGCTGTCAATGAAAGTGCAATTCATTGCTTGTTTATTTTTTAGAATGAAACTCTGAACAGATTATATTGTTGTTGTTTCTTGTACTACACAGTTTTATTAAAAGAAAAACTATTGTTGAGCTGTGGGCTTTTGCAGAGTCCTCATGAGTCATGTTTTTTACTTCATGTGTAGATACTTAACAAGTTCTCTTGAATCCCTCATTATTTCTCTTTGCTGGCAGGGAAGTGTAATTCACTTCATTCTAAGGTGTGCTTCTAAGATAAAGCGTATGGGTTCCCCACTACAAGTGTATGTAGAAAACTAAATGAGGTTAGTAATGTCCTTATTAATAAGCTGTTAAAACACAATGTGGACAGTGAACATTTTTATCTTGTTAATGTAGCCATCAATCACAGTGTTTTGCTTTTATTCACTGGAAGCATTGTCAACTCAATGAGAGTAAGGGTCCCAGTCTCAACTGCTTTTGCTGAATTTTGGTTCAAATCCTACTTGAGATGAGTAGCAAATCTTTTGGATTCTTTTAAGACTTGCAATAATATCGATTGAATGAGTATGAACTTGACCTGTTCATATATTCCCTGTATTTAATCCTCTGCAGTGAATGTATATGGCATTCAATACATTTCTAGTGAAGTAGTCAACAGCCAATAAATGAGAAACAGTGTTCTTCCTGTAGTATGAATGGCCTACTTATGCATCTAATCTGTTCACTTTCTGTGAACTTGAGGCATTTACATAGATTTCATTAACAGATTTTTATTTCTGTTTAAATAAATAACAGATTTTACCACTTTCATGGGCAAATATTTTTAGTATGTCTACATAGGCATATGCCCAACATATACAGAAGTGACTGCAGCATTTGCAGCAGCTTCGTTTATTAAGCTAGTTGATAACAAGTTGGGTTCTTGGTATTATTTAATTCTTGCACTATGCCTGTAAATTACAGTTGTTCATGCATTTTTAAGGGATAAAAAAAATCTCAACCAAAACCCTCATACTCAGAGGAACATAATTTTGTTTGAAGATGTTAGTATTCCAAGCTATATCAGAAGGAAATAGCTATTTTCCTTCTGCAATCTTGATGATATATGGCACATCTGTTGGCAGAAGCACCACAGATCCCTCCTGAAGTCTTCAGATTTGTGATGTGGAGTTGTATATATGGTGGCAAAGATTAAACAAGTTGTGTGGGTTTTCATGTTTCAGTAGAACACAGCCTCCCTGCCAAGCTGGGTCTTAATTACAGCTTGGGAGAACAGCTTGATGCATTTTTACAGTTTTGAAGCTCTATCTTGGTGTACATGGCAGTTTATGCTTAGTTAAGTTTTGCTTAAAAAAAAAATTCACAATGAGACTTTAGAAAATATTTTGGAGATGCTTTTAGTTTGACTCCTTATACTAATGTATCCTCTCATTTTATGTGACAAAAAACTGTTTATATCTGATGATATCTTAGAACTACAGTGCTGTCTAAATAGTTTTGAAAAATAAAAAATATATGACTGACTTACATGGCAAAGGATTTTTTCCTGAAGGACAGGATCAATACATAGACTGAAATACATCTCAGACTTTGATATGGAGGTATCCGTACACTTCATGAGTCAATAGACAATGAGAAATGGGTTTTACAATGCATGAACGAAGTATGTTTGACTTATTGAAGCAGGTATTCACATGCTGATAGTGACTGCTTACCCATTTTGGAAAAGGCTGGTTTTTATGAATATTGATTTATTTTCTGTGCAAGTTGCTTCTCAGCAACATTAGAGTTTGAGTCCAGAGATTTGTACTCTACGGAATAGTAAGGTTTATAGTCAAGGTTTTTATTTATTCATTTTAATGGAGTAATAGATCCATTAAGGCTAAAAATGAGGTCAAACAACAGAGATGAGCTAAGTGCAAACTTGGCACAGGTGTATTCAGAACACAGTATGTGAACTGATTTAATTCCTTTTATTTCTTTTCTCTGCATCAGCTGCTCATTTTCATATTATTTCTGCTTTTTCAACCATTTAGGTTCCATGAATTACCCTCCTTCTTTCTCTTTCCTCAGAAATTAGAATTGTGGATTGCCCTCTCAAGAAGCCTAGATAGCTCAGTGGTTGGAAGCCATGTGGCTAGAACTTCTCATCTTAATTCATTTAAGAAAGCACCTAGCTAAATTGGAAGAACATTGAACTAACACCTCTTCTTTACTGATTGATGACAATTTAAAATTAGCCACTGGCATGGAACTAGTGAAACAAGCTAGGAATATGGAAGAAATTTGAGGCTACAGATTTGTTTCTTAAGATTGTATTCACAGTGAATGTTAGCTGCTGACTATTAGTATATCTAGTCAGCCTCAGGGGCAGAACAGATCCCACAGAACCATGATGTCATTGCTCTCTGTTTGTCAGTTGTAATGCAAAAAAATTCTTTAATAATTGTAATCATTGTTTGTGAACAATGCAAAAGTATCGCAACTGTAGGCATGTGGTACAATTAAGTTTACTCTTCTAATACACAATTGATTAGTCTGATTTACCCAGCTATGTGGCACCAATTGTCCCATTATTTGATGTCTATGTCGTGAAAGTTGGAGTTAGATAACTCTTTATGATGCTTCAGGGTAAAATAAAGCAGCTTAGAAATGGTGTCATTATTCTTCCATCTCATACTGCTGAAGTTCTAGTAGGAGTATAACAACTGAACCTTGATTGAAGATTTTGACAGGCCCATCATCTGTAAGGGGAAAATGGACACACTTTAAATTCTGACAGTATAATAAAGCTGCCAACTTAAGTAATGAAGAGGGTCATGCCTTGTCAATACTGCAATAGCATTTGTACTCTCCAACAGTCAAATCAGTGTCTATGGTATTTTAGCTGTAGTTTTCTTATGGCACAATGGGCTTTTGTTATTTAATTTCATGACACATAAAGAGAAATGAAGCAGAAAGAAGGTGCTTCTGTGTATAAGATGTGGAGAGGGCCTTTGAGTTTTTTCTTTGGGGGGTGGGGGGAATGCCTGCTCTCCCTGAAGCTGCACTGATGTCAAGAGCACAAAATATCTATAATCAGCTTATCCCCTGGTACATATCACTGGGAAGAAAATGGTCTTCCCATTTCAGGAGGCAAAAATGAGATTTGTTCATTTTATTTTCTTCCTTTAAACAGTGAAACAATTCTGGAAGCTTGAAAATTCACAAATGAGATCCACAGTTGAAAGACTATTTTGTTTAAATAATGTATAATGAACAATAATAACTGTTCTGAGCTCAGAAACAAGTGACAGACACAACTGTAATTCCTTATCTAGAAATATGAGTGGAAAAAATGAGCAGATTCATGTTATTACTAAATTTGAACTGGAATCTTCTTTTTAGTATTGATGAACAGAAGGGTGCGTGCAACTACAAAATACTCTCTGTTTTTGGTCTTTGAGACAAGGGTATCAGAGTTGATGCCTCTGACTGCAGAAAGTTTTTTAAATGAGAAATTTCTTTCAGCCCTTTTGCCTCTGAAATGCACTTATTTCCACATTTTCAGTATTTAAAAACAACTCCCCCCCAAAAAAAAAATCCATGGAGACTTACTGTATTTTCATCATGTGTAATGGAGAGGGTTATGCTGTGAAATTGCAAGGACTGCATTGGGTTGTACACTTTATACACTTTTTGTATTCTATTTTAGTTTTGATTTCAGTATTCATTGCTGTCTGATCAAAGCCTCAGTCACACTGTTAGTTAAACCTCATCACCACTGAAAAAACAACAGAAAATCTGCATACTGCATACAAAAGCCTATTTCATCTCTTCAGTGTACCTAAATGTGCAGTTGAGTTAATCTGCTTATAGTATTATTTGTGTTATTTGCTACACACTATTAGTCTATCCAAATATGGGAAATATTTTCCCTGAGTGGGTGCAAGGATGTGCACCATAATCTCTATGGAGTGTAGTTATGTTTCCTTTTTAAGAAGGAAGGGACTGTCAGAAAAATATGGTAATGGGGTCTGTTTGATTTTTATCAATTTCTGTAATCAACAGAGAAAATAATCATTAGTCAATTGCTCTGAATGTAATGCTGCTCAATACATTTGTCTGAAATGGAATTTTGTCATGGGACTGATGAAAGATGAAAATGGGGAGGAGGACAGAGTAACCAGCATGGCTGATCGAAGTGTATCAATTCATAAATGAGGAATGTAGTAGGTTGCGAAGATCTGAGCTTGTAGCTGGAACCCCTGGGAAGCTCAAGCTGCAATGAGTGGCACAGCGTCTTGGATAATAAGCAAGCATGAGGAAGACCCTATTTTGTTACAGATGAATTGTTCCATGCTACTATGTAGCAGAATTAACTTCTGGTTTTTGAATGACTTTGTTTCTAAAGTGGCATTGTATGTCATTTGAATCTGACTATTGGCTCTCTGCCATACATTCAAGGTCTCATTGTTTTCTACTCTTTTAATACCGTGAGGCAAATTTGGAATAAAATTCAGTACTGAATCACAGTGATGATCTGTAGGCTTTAGGCTGTGTATTTCCATTTGTATGTATATTTTGCTGCTGTTAATCCAAAAGTAGAGATGTTATGTCAAACTATGAAGGCTATTTACAGCTACTAATGTTCTTCCCAAAAACCATGGAGTGTTGGAAAAGTATGCTTTCCCATCATTCAGTCTTTGCACGTCTCATTTAAATGTCCTGCCTCATTTTGTCTGTGGGGAGATGGAATTAAATGGCAATACTTAACAGACCCATTTCATTGATATTGTGTCCCTGTCATCCCTATTTGTTTTTATTTGCTGTGCTTTGGAGTCTTTTTTCTTCAAGTGGTATTGGTAGGATATACATAAAAAACTCAGTGAGTGTGTTTTTAAAAAAAAACTTACAGCATTTATGCAGAAACCCTTATTTGCTTTAATATACACAGCCACAGACAAGGAGTTGCTGGTGAGCAGTTACAGAGGCAAGACTCTTAACCATTCTATATTTGTAATGCTTTCCTTCTTTTTCAGTTTATAGCAGTGATTTATTTTGTATTTACTCGTGTCAAAGCATTTCATTGCTACTATAAAAGTAGAGCTAGTTTTGAACAACATAACATGAGTATAAGAAAACATCAAAATTGATTTTGTGATGTCCTTGCAGAGTAAACTAAACCTGTGTGACTGGTCAGTACGCTGTTTATTTTAAAATAGCTGAGACTCGAATGTTATATCCTTTCCCCCCACTTCTTTAACCGTAGTGTGTTTTAAAACTTGTCACCTCAATATGTTCTTAGATTTTCCATCAGTCATTAAGTGAGCATGGAGATTCAGAGTTGAGATGGAGGTTACTTTGGTTTGGGCTCATTTTTTTGTTTTGCTTTGTTACTGCTCTCAGCTTGTGTTCTGTTTTTTTCAAGTAAAATAGAAGAGTGTATTGCTTTTCGGAGCTTACTACCCAAGAGCAAAATGGCTGCTCTTCTCTGCATACTAGAAGACTGCTAAAATACAATGGTCCTGAACACAGAAAATAAGAGGTTTAACATGATAATGATTCAGCTAGTGTATTTCAAGGAGTTCATGAGGTGTTGGAGGAAAATGAAGAGAAGAGCTGCATTTCTAAGCATTTTATCAAATTCTAATTAAGTGTCCTAACCGAGCTGTTTATTTATTCAGAGGTTGTGGTTAAAATTTTCAGTAACAGGTGGTGACAATGTTTTCTTTTGAAAATAGGTCCCTTCAATTTCCAGGTTCAGGAAAGGGGGTGATTGCTAAAGGTTGCAAAAAAATACTTCTACGTGGTTGAGTGTGCAGGGAACTTGGAAAGGTGGTCTGTAATGATTTGATGCAGCCTGTCTTGCTTTTTCCTCTAAAACAGGGTAGTGTTCATTATTGGTCATGGCATAGACTGTGAGCCATTTTTTTAGTGTTGTAGTTCTTAAAATGAAGTGGTTTCAGAGGCTTTAGGTCACATCAGGGTAGAACTACTGAAGAGAAACCTGCTGTTTGCTTATCTTTCGGACTTTTGGAGGTGTTTAAAATGGTCCAGAACCCCCTAGCAGCACTCTGCAGTTATAGATTTAGAGCTTGCTTGAAGTGGCAAAGATTTCTTCAGGACTCTTCAAAAGTCAGTATTAATTTAGAACACCGAATCATCCTGAATACTATCTTTCCATTAAGATGAGTTTTATACTAATTTCTTTATGAAGTTTTAAAGTTCAAACTGATCTTATATCATTTCCTAGAGACTATGCAAGACTTACTTAACTCAGCTGTAAGACTTTGCAGTTCATCAGAAAGAACAGCTGAGTCGCTTTCAACTGAAGATCAAAGAAAAATTCCGCTTGAAAGATTATGAGAATTTTCTCTTTTATATTTTAGTATTCTATAGAATGTTCTTATCTTCCACACTCAGCACTGAAGATATTAGAGTGCCCTAGTACTGACAGCATTTGTATGTATCTGCTTTTCAGAATCCATCTTTTTCTGCATGAAGTATTTCTCAAGTTTTGATGTAGAAGTATGACTGTTAATACACTGACAAATGCAAACATTAACAGCACACAGTGGTGTTTTGTGTATCTTGATTATTAATTGCCAAGAAAAACTATTGATCAGCAGAATTTCTCAAAAATGCATTATGAAGTTTTGCTTGGAAATTATATGGCTACTGGTATGAAATGAGAGTCTGAGGATTGCAGGTTCCATTTCGATGCTGAAAATAAAAGAGGACAGATGAACTTTGTGTCAGCAGCAAAAACCATTCTCATAAGATACAACACGTAAAAAAGTTCTAGAAACTTCACATATTTCACATCTCATTGGCTGTATGTAATTATCAAATTGTAATTATCAAACAAAAGCCGTATAGTGCCCAGTACATTCTAGAATCTGTTGGGTATATAGAAAATGAAATATTTGGGGTTTTTTTTTTTCTTCT
>VZTY01028188.1:0-15456 GCA_013400935.1 Turnix velox
AATGCAAAAATAAACCAAAAAAAACCCCCATTACAACATGGTTTGGGTTGGAAGGGACATCAAACATCATCCAGTTCCAATCCCTGCCCTCCCACCAGCCCAGGTTGCTCCAACTTGACCTTGAACTCCACCAGGGATGGGACAGCCACAGTTCCTCTGGGCAACTTGGGCCAGGGGCTCTAAGAGACCTGATGGAGTCTTTTATTTCAAGTGTATCCAAATCTTAATATATATGAAGAAGTAGATGCTTGCTTGATGCAANATATATAAAGAAGTAGTTGCTTGCTTGATGTAAAGGCTCAAATACCAAGAAGGAAAAAAAAAAAACCTTTACAGCACTGAAAAACACAAACTTGAGTAACATCTCCCTAAAGTGACCTGTTATCTAAAGCTTCTGGGGTGACTCAACTCTCCTAAGCCTCATATTAAGGGATTTCCACAAAGCCAACACACAATTTGGTTGATCCCTCCATGACACTGAGGTTTAAGCAACAACATACATGTGAGGTTGTACAGAATTAACTCATAGAATTGTAGGATGGGTTGGAAGGGACCTTCAAGATCATCTAGTTCCAACCCCTCTGCCATGGGGACAACTCCCACCACGCCAGGTTGCTCATTGCCTCATCCAGACTGGCCTTAAACACCTCCAGGGATTGAGGGGGCATCCACAACCTCTCTGGCCAACCTCTTCCAGTGTCTCACCTCCCTCACAGCAAAGAACTTCTTTCTTCTCTCCAGCCTTTATAACCTTTCCTCCAATTTGCATCCATTTCTCCTAGTCCTGCCACCACATATCCTATAAAAAAGTCCTACCCCAGCCTTTCTGTAGCCCCCTTCAGGTATTGAGAAGTTCCTCTGAGATCCCTCCTTAGCCTTTTCTCCAGGCTGAACAACCCCAACTCCTTCAGCCTGTCCTGTAATTCCTCACAGTCCATAATATTTTCCTTAAATATTCAAAACTCACCAAAATCACAGCAATTCTAGGATAGACTGAGACTATCAAGTCCCAGCCAGACCCTGCAAGGGTGAAGGCTTGATTTCCCCACTTTCCTCATTTTCAAACCTTCCTCATTCCCTACCCCATTAAACCAGGAACCACCTGAAAGGGACACTAAGATGAGCAAGAGGAGGCTTTTGCTGCAGAGGGGGATGTTGGCACTGCAGGGATTCACCAAGGGCAGGGAAAACACTGCTTTGTGAAAGGATATTGATGCTCACACCGAGAAGACCTGCCAGGATTTCTGAGTCCATCTGCAGCAGGACATTATGAAAAGGCTGGCAATGAGCAAGAAGCTCATCCAGGCCAATGCTGAACAACTTAGAGGATTTATCAAAGGTTTACATAAGGTAAAAAGCACAGCTTTCTGGAGTTTTTCCACAGAAAAGCAGGATGGTGTGCACAGTTTGTTCAGATTTCACCTAATTTTAAATTTAATATCAATAACACCCAAACTCTGTGACCTCTGAAAGCTGATAATGTGGCTGCAAGAGACACACCAAATCAGGATAGAATTTCTCACAATATTTTAAAAGAAAAAAAAAATCCCTAACAAATGCTTTAGAAATTACAGCAAAGATAAATGCAACCCTTTGTCTTAAAAATACTGAGAGGAAGATTCCCCAAGATCTTTTTTTTTCCTTTTTTCTCCAGTTTTATTGGAAATACCCTCCATCCCCTTGCTCAGACTGGGTAATTTAAATTTTACTTGGGGGGAAAAATCATGGAAGAGGTTTTATTATCTTTTTTTTTAGCTACATCTAGCTTAATATTTAATNCATCCAGGCCAATGCTGAACAACTTAGAGGATTTATCAAAGGTTTACATAAGGTAAAAAGCACAGCTTTCTGGAGTTTTTCCACAGAAAAGCAGGATGGTGTGCACAGTTTGTTCAGATTTCACCTAATTTTAAATTTCATATCAATAACACCCAAATTCTGTGACCTCTGAAAGCTGACACTCAACGTGGCTGCAAGAGACACACCAAATCAGGATAGAATTTCTCACAATATTTTAAAAGAAAAAAAAAATCCCTAACAAATGCTTTAGAAATTACAGCAAAGATAAATGCAACCCTTTGTCTTAAAAATACTGAGAGGAAGATTCCCCAAGATCTTTTTTTTTCCTTTTTTCTCCAGTTTTATTGGAAATAGCCTCCATCCCCTTGCTCAGACTGGGTAATTTAAATTTTACTTGGGGGGAAAAATCATGGAAGAGGTTTTATTATCTTTTTTTTTAGCTACATCTAGCTTAATATTTAATCTCCCCTTTATGCACCCTTTAAAAGTTATACACTTTATATTCCCTGCAAACTCTGGTTTAGTTCCATACATAAGAGAGATTTAGATGAAGACACCACTCCTACAACAGAGAATACATATATTTATGTTATATTCACTCCAATTTGTAATTCAGGATATCATAATATTTTAAATTTTTTTATTCCCAAGGAATCAGTAAATGTTTAAGTGCAAAATGCTACTGGAAAGAATCACAAGATCATAGAATGGTTTGGTTTGGAAGGGACCTTCAACTTAGCAAAATCTCCTTTCTCCAACCAGTGCTTTGTCCCAGACTGACTTGTATTTACTTATTTGACTAATTGCAAATCCATTTGTTGAGGTAGCTGCAAATTAAGAGCAAAGTGTAATTGCAGGTAAGATCCTCTCTCGAAGAAAGAAGATGCTGAGGGTTAATTTGAGATCATGAGTCTTTTTTTTTTTCCCCTTCCATCTCCCCTCTCCTGTACAATTAAATCCTCCTGCTGTGTTGCAGAGAAAATAACACTTTATTTGTGTCTGGGTGTTTTTAATGAGCCCATGAAGGGAGGGCTGGGTGTCTAACAGGGAATTAGTTGTGTTTGTTCATTCCACCAGAGGTGAGAGGCTCAGAGGAGCCCTCAACACAGGAAGGACATTGAGCTACTGGAGAAGGTCCAGAGAAGGGCCACGAAGATGTTCAAAGGGTTGGAGCAACTGCCCTATGAGGCCAGGCTGAAGGAGTTGGAGTTGTTCAGCCTGGAGAAGAGAAGGCTCAGAGGGGACCTCAGCGTAACTTCTCAGTACCTGAGGGGGTCCTACAGAAAGGCAGGGGAAGGAATTTTTAACATAATATCGGATGGGAGGACTAGAAACAATGGATATAAATTAGAGGGGGATAGATTTAGACTAGACATAAGGAAGAAATTCTTTACAGTGAGGGTGGTGAAGCACTGGAACAGGTTGCCCAGGGAGGTTGTGGATGCCCCCTCTCTGGAGGTGTTCAAGACCAGGCTGGACAGGGCACTGGGCAGCCTGATCTAGTGGGAGGTGTTCCAGTCATGGCAGATAATCTTTAAGGTACTTCAAACCCAAACCATTCTATGATTCTATGATTCTATGATTCTATGATTCTATGATTCTATGATTCTATGATTCTATGATTCTATGATTCTATGATTCTATGATTCTATGATTCTATGATTCTATATAATGTCCCTGCTCACTGCAGGGGGTTGGACTATGGTGGACTTTGAATGTCCATCTCCAGGAATGGAGCCTCCACCACCTCTCTAGACAACCTGCTCCAGCATCTTACCAGTATTTTTGACTTCAGGGTTTGTTCTTGCCTTTGAAGGAATCTTTATTTGAACTAAAAATCACAGCAATAAAAGGCAAAGCTGAAAGAAAAAGTGGGGGAGTGAGAAGAAGAAGAAAAGATCATCTCTCCCTCTTGTTCTTCCTCCTGGTCTCTGCCCATTCTCTGGTGGGACACTCTTCATCACACAACCTTCTCTGTAGCTAGCAAAGTGTTATCACCCCTTTTTCTGAGCATAGTTTGAAAAATGGTAAGAAAATGGAAGCCAAGATCACCCCTCTTGATTTGAATCAAACTCAGGAGGATCTCTTTTTTTTAAGGAGCATCAAGTGCCTTGTCTGGTTTAGAATCATAGAAGAGTTTGGGTTGGAAGGGACCTTAAAGATCATCTGCTCTACCTTTGGCAACTCCAGTTTTCAAAAGAACCCAAGTTTAAATTCCAAAAACCATACAACTATGAAAAAAAAAAATCTAAACTGCTATGGGAATAAATAAATAAAACCTCTAAATTTCAGTCCTATACCTAGATGATGTGATACCCTGAACAATGTGCTCTCTGCCAGCTCCTCTCCTGTACCACCAAAAGCAAGAAGAGCACTTTATGGTATATAAGATAGTGGGTTTTAGTATGATACATGAGAAAATGTTCTTTAAAAAAAACTGAGATGACAGTTTTATTGTTATTTCTTACCTAAGTTGACAGTTTTACATCACTCCTGCATTCCTGTGCTTGTGCCCACGCCAGAAATCACCTGAAAACCTGGAAAACCAACTCTTCTCCCAGAGACATTGACTGGGATAAAAGGACTGGGGGAAAGCCTGACTATATAACACTTATTTCAAATTAATTTTCTGCCATCCAGCTACACAGCAGTTCATTTTTCCTATCCCAACAGGATCTAATAAGTCCTAATAGGTGATAAATCAGTTCCCTGGTTGAGGGCAGTAGGTTCTGCTCAACCAGCAAGGTCCACAGTGCTCAATTCCCCAGCAAAGCAGGCATTAAATCCTCCTAAATCATGGGGTTGTCCCCTTTGCTGGGCTCTGTGACCACTCCTGCAGCTCAGGGATGGGAGGATGAGGAATCATTCTTCACGGGGGAAACTCTGTAGCTTGGAGCAAAGCAATTTAAAGAAACACTTTAGGTTCCTGTTCCAAACGACTTCTCCCCTGGCATTTACAAAAGGCTCCATTTAAATAATACAAATGGCTTATCAAATTAGCAGGATGTAAACAGATAGAGAAGTTGTTTCCCATCAACAAATCCATTACAAACTAAGAGGAAAAGAGGATTATTTACTCGGTGCCTATTCATTCCCCCCCCACCCTTAATTTGGCAGAGGGTTGTTAGAAGTGAAGCTTTACGTGAGACACACTCCAATTGCAGGGATAATTTGATCAGGCAATAGATGCTGCCTGATCCATCTTTTTATGAGAGAAAGGTGAAATAAACAGATGTGCCAACATCCCCAATGGTTATTCAGCACTGGGATGTCAAAGCAGATCCATCTCAGCCCCGAGTAATAAAATCTTTCAGAGAAAGTTTTGATGAGGGCTGATGTTGATTATCATTGGGCCCATAAATCAGACTCCAAAGGATTTATCTTGGAGGTTTAAAGCAGAAAAAGGCTGCAAAGAAGACATCAGCTCACAGACTGAGCTACACAAACAGCAGAGATTGCCAGCTCCTTCTTCAAACCTCTTGAGAATCATCTAGGTTGGAAGAGACCTTCTACATGATCATGTCCAACCATCAACTTATCTCTGACAAGCCTCAGACCAGGACAGGGACTTCAAACATTGACCCTGAGATTAGGATATGATGCTCTCCCCCAAACTGAGCTGCACACTCTACCCATCTCATCTTCTCAAAGAATCATAGAATGGTTTGGGTTGGAAGGGACCTTCAAGATCATCTAGTTCCAACCCCCCTGCCATGGGGGCAGGGACACCTCCCACCACACCAGGTTGCTCAATGCCTCATCCAGCCTGGCTTTAAACACCTCCAGGGATTGAGGGGGCATCCACAACCTCTCTGGGCAACCTCTTCCAGTGTCTCACCATCCTCACAGTAAAGAACTTCTTTCTTCTCTCCATCCTGAATCTCCCCTCTTCCAATTACATCCATTATTTCTAGCCTTTCCATCACATATCCTATTAAAAAGTCCTACCCCAGCCTTTCTGTAGCCCCCTTCAGGTATTGAGAAGCTCCTCTGAGGTCCCCCCTGAGCCTTCTCTTCTCCAGGATGAACAAAACCAACTCCTTCAGCCTGTCTTCATAAGGCAGTTGCTCCAGCTCTTTGATCATATTGGTGACCTTCCTTTGGACCTACTCCAACAGCTCAATGTCCTTCTTCTGTTGAGGACTCCAGAACTGGACACAGTAACTCCAGTTGGGGCCTCACCAGAGCCCAGTGGAAAGGCAAAATCCCTTCTCTTGACCTGCTGGTCACACTTCTCTTGATGCAACCCAGGATTAGTTTGACCTTCTTGGCTTCAAGTCATCATCTCTGTAAAGTTTTCCAGATCACTCTCCTCTACAGAAGTCAAGATGCAATAGATGAAATAAGTTTGTTTTAGCCCTACAAGCCCATCCGAGCTCTTTTAGCCTGAAGCCAAGGGGGGAAATTGGTTACCCAACACATTGCCTTGCAGCAACACTCCAGAAGTGATCACCTCAGATGGGAATGAAGAAGGATCATCTTGAGATTTCACAAAAGCACTCACCTCTGTGAGATGTTCAGGGTGAACATTTATCTACATCTATGCTGGACCTCAAAAACAAACAGCTATGTTGACTTTGTACAAGAATTATATAAAATTTTGAATTATTTTTCCACTCAGACATCCAGGCTGTACCGTCTCATCCAGATTTATGGGTTAATATTGCTAAGAAAAATGCACTAGCTATCAAAGTGGAGCAGAATATTTCATGTGGAAGTAATATCTAGTTTGAGGTCTTCACTGCTGGTTGCTCACCACATGAGCACAGGCAAATTACTTAATTCCTCTCTGAATCAACTCGAACATCTGTAAGGTCAACACAACACAGATGGATCTTCCCCAGATGCTCGGAGATTCTTACAGACAGAATTCAAATTAATATCATGGTTGTCAGCATAAATCTCATTTTATGGCAAAACAAGGCAGCTCTGACAAAGGCAGCCCTTTGGCAAAGATGAGCTGAGTGAGGTGGTGAAGTTCAGTTTACCCACAATGGGCTGAACTTTTGGGTAAAAAAATCTAAAATCTGTTTCTCAGATTGCAAGGTCCTGCACCTGGGTTGGGGCAAACAGATTGGGCAGAGAGTGGCTTGAGTGAAGTCCTGAAGAGAAGGATTTAGGGTGGATAGAGGAGGAGAAACTCAACATGAGCCAGCAGTGTGTGCTTGGAGCCAAGAAGCCAACCTAGTCTTGGGCTGAATCAAGAGAAGTCTGGCCAGAAGGTCAAGGGAGGGAATTTTGCCCCTCTACTGGGCTCTGGTGAGACCCCAACTGGAGTTACTGTGTCCAGTTCTGGAGCCCTCAACAGAAGAAGGACATTGAGCTGTTGGAGCAGGTCCAGAGGAGGCCACCAAGATGATGAGAGGGCTGGAGCACCTCCCTTCTGAAGACAGGCTGAAGGAGTTGGGGTTGTTCAGCCTGGAGAAGAGAAGNCCTGGTGTAGTGGGAGGTGTCCCTGCCCATGGCAGGGGGGTTGGAACTAGATGATCTTTAAGGTCCCTTCCAACCCAAACCATTCTATGATTAAAATTTAAGAACAGCAGTGTATGCATGTGCTTGCACATGAGATTAAATCAGGTCCATCCAATAGTATTTGGGATGTAAATATAGAATCATAGAATCAAACCAACTTGCACCCACTGCCCCTTGTCCTATCATTGGGTGTCACTGAGAAGAACCTGGCTCCATCCTCCTGACACTCACCCTTTACATAAATGTTTATCACTAAACAAGGTAAAAACCCATTTTCCTTCCCCTGCAGTGATACAGGGAGCTACACCCTGCATACAAATCCCCTAAACTTTTTTTCAAAACCTGGGCTTTAATTTCTCCTTTCTTTTTAACAGATGAACTGTCTCAGATGAGATATAAATTACCCCAATCTCCACACCAGGATCGATGAGGATGAGTTGGGTTTTTGTGACTCCCCTCCATGGTTTGCCAGTTCTTTCTGCCCTGAGCCAGGGCCTCTGCATTTTCCCCATCCAGCCAGGAAATTTATGATTCAGGGAAAGAAAAGAAATCTTTCAAAGCAACTGTTTTGTATGTTGAAAAGGGTCAAAGCAATCCCTTAGTGCAGGCAAAGGAGAGCTGAAGGACTCTACACACACCTGGAACACAAGACCCACTTCTCTTAATTGAGTTGCAAAATATACTGGGAGGAAAAAAAAAAAAAGTAATTTCCATAAACATGAATTTTTAATTATCCTATTATTTGCAGATCAGGACACTTACATGGTGGGAAGAAAGCACTTCATAAATAAATGCTTGAAATTTAACCATCAACATGCAGAGATTAATCAAACAAGAGGTCAGTAGGAAGGGGGGAAAAGGGATGAGAAGGATTTAAGTCTTCTTATTTAATTTTCTTTGCATTTTACAAAAAAAAAACAAAAAAAAAAGGAAAAAAACCCCAACTTTGTTGTAAAAAGTGATGAGAAAAGTTTAGGATCACTGTCTCACAAGCAACTTGTTCATGCTGTGCTCTAAGAGGAAGTGAATAAATTATTAAAACCACAATCTTTTTCTTTCTTTTCCTAAAACAGAATATTATTAAATCCAGGCATTAATTCAATTGGATTAGGAATTCATTTATAGGTTCTGCCATAGCCATCAGGGAAGAGCTGCTGAATCTCTGGCTTGCAGAGTGAGCACACACATAGGGTTCAAAAGGACCTTGAGATGTCATCTCATCCAACATCCTGCAGTGACAGGGACATCCTGCACTANTATGTTCAAAATTCCTTCCCCTGCCTTTCTGTAGGACCCCCTCAGGTACTGAGAAGTTACTCTGAGGTCCCCTCTGAGCCTTCTCTTCTCCAGGCTGAACAACCCCAACTCCTTCAGCCTGTCCTCATAGGGCAGTTGCTCCAACCCTTTGATCATCTTCGTGGCCCTTCTTTGGACCCTCTCCAATAGCTCAATATCCTTCATGCCTCATCTAACCCTACCTTGCTCTAGTTTCAAACCACTGCCCCTCATCCTGTGTCAAACAGCCCCTCCCCAGCTTTCCTGTAGCCCCTTTAGGTCCTTAAATTCCCTTCTAACCCAAACCATTCCACAATTCAAGTCCAACCAGTACCCAAGTCACCACTAAACCATGTCCCTCAGCACCAAGTCTACACACCTTTTAATCTCCCCCAGGGATGGGGACTCCACCTTTTCCCTCTCTCTCACCCCTCTGACAGACAGGAAAGACAATTTCTATAGATCCACAGCTAATTCTCACCATCACCCTGTCCTACAGCCATAGGGTTCACCCCAAACCTACATCTCTGCCCAGAAGCTTCTCCAGTGAGCCTCAACACAAAACCTTGTGATTTATCAGCTGTGACAAAAAACCCATCACAGCCCCCACCTTAAATCAAGGCAACTGCTGGATTTCATCCATCAGGCTTGTACAGCTTGGATTTCCATGTCAGAACAAGAGAAGGGCTTTAAGAGAAACACCTAAGTGAAAGGGATTAGATATTTCACAGCAGAGAGGGCAGACAGCCTGCTCTGACTCCAAACCCCACGGAGGAGTCAAGTCACCACTGTCACAGCAACCTCAAATCAAAACAATGAAAGCAACAAGGGGTTTTGCCCCTTTTTTTGCACATTTTTTCCCTTCCCCCCTTAACTTTGAGAACAAATAAATCAGCAATTCCCACCACAGATGCCACAAGGTCTGAAGGAAATGAATGCAAGAGCCTCCCTGGAATCAGGATGAGTGAAACACTACGATTTGCCTTGCAGATGCCCATGTCCACACACCATGTTTGGTCCTTTCAATAGGCAGAAATCACTCAGAAAAACTTAAAAAAAAATAAAAAAAATCATGATTCTCTACAAGAAGCCTTTTTTCTATTCTTCCCAGAGTTGCATTTTAATTTTGGATTGATGTCTGAGGGTTTGGTTTTTTTTTAAGATTTAATACCATAGAATGGTTTGGGTTGGAAGGGAACTTAAAGATCATCAGGTTCCAACCCCTCTCCATGGGAAGAAACTTCCCACTACACCAGGTTGCTCAATGCCTCATCCAGCCTGGCCTTAAACACCTCCAGGGATTGAGGGGGCCCCCACAACCTCTCTGGGCAACCTCTTCCAGTGTCTCACCACCCTCACAGCGAAGAACTTCTTTCTTCTCTCCAGCCTAAATCTCCCTTTTTCCAATTTGCATCCATTTCTCCTAGTCCTTCCATCACATATCCTATTAAAAAGTCCTACTCCAGCTTTCTGTAGCCCCCTTGAGGCACCGAGAAGCTCCTAAGAGGTCCATCCTGAACCTTCTCTCCTCCAGGCTGAACAAACCCAACTCCTTCAACCTGTGTAAAGATGAAGTTTTAAGTTCTCTTTGGCTAAATTCTAAGGGATTTTATTCTATGAGGTTTTGTGGGTTTTTTTTACCATAAAAAATTACTTCAAAATCCTGATTAAGAGTGAAATAAAGTAAGTTAGAAGACCTGAATGTCTAGATTCAACAACTCAGCACTGAAGGGGATGGAAACCCCATGTGCAGCCTGCAAAGTCATCCAGAACCAGCCACACTTTTATTCTACTTTCAAATATCTCCTTATTGATGTTAAAATATATTTTCTATGCTGGATGAGGAAATTTCATGTACCAGCATAAATTTTTCATGATTTCTTCACATTTCTTCTTGTCAGTTGTCTTGGCAGAAAGTCAAATGTATGAAGCTGCAAATACAGCAGTCTAATTTAATTAAGACAAGTGTCTAATTGAAGTATTATCTGACAAGTATGGAGTGATGCTGTCCCTCTGCTCTGCTCTGGTGAGACCCCAAATGGTCTGGGGTCACCACCAGCCAAAGGACACAGAGCAGAAGGACACAAGGGGTCAGAGGGAGCCCTGGAGATGCTCTGAGGGGGGGCTGAAAGAGTTGGGGGAGTTCATCCTGGTGAAGAGAAGGCACCAGGGAGATCTTAGAGCCTTAAAGGAGCTCCAGGGAAGCTGTGGAGGGACTTTGGATCAGGGAGAGGAGCCACAGGACAAGAGGGTTCAGTTTTACATTAAAAAAGGAGAGATTTAGATGAGATCTCAGGAAAAATATTCTTTACTCAAGGGTGAGTGAGCCCCTTGCCCAAGCTGCCCAGAGAAGCTGTGGATGTCCCATCCCAGTAAACATTCCAGGTCAGGTTGGATGAGGTCAACCTGGTCTCACTGAAGATGTTCCAGCCCATGGCAGGCAGTTGGACCTAGAAAGCCTTTAAAAGTCCCTTCCAACCCAAACCATTCCATGTTTATGCCCTATTCCACACCACATTATCATCCCACATGCACAACAAAGAGCAGGATGGCCTTTTAGAAACACAGAAGCTTTCAAAAAACCTCTATGACCCTTGTATCATCACAGCCCAGAGAATTTGTGGATGCCCATCCCTATAAACACTCCAGATCAGGTTGGATGGGGTTCTTCTGATCAATTGAACATGTTCCAGCTCATGTCAGGGGGTTGGACCTGGATATACTTGAAAAACCCCTTCCAACCCAGAGACTCTGCTCCATTCCATGCCATGGTATCACCCCACAAGCACAACAAAGAGCCCAATTGGCCTTTTAGAAACACAGAAGCTTTCAAAAAACCTACATCACTCTGGTATCATCACAGCCCAGAGAAGGTGTGGATGCCCATCCCTATAAACACTCCAGATCAGGTTGGATGGGGTTCTTCTGATCAANGCCACATTATCATCCCACATGCACAACAAAGAGAACAACTGGCCTTTTAGAAACACAGAAGCTTTCAAAAAAACCTACATCACCTTGGTATCATTACAGCCCAGAGAAGGTGTGGATGCCCATCCCTCTAAACAGTCCAGATCAGGTGGGATGGGGTTCTTCTGATCAACCTGGTCTCAGTGAAGATGTTCCAGCTCATGCCAGGGGGTTGGACCTGGATAGACTTGAAAAACCCCTTCCAACCCAGAGACTCTGCTCCATTACATGTGATGGTATCACCCCTCAAGCATAACAAAGAGCCCAATTGGCCTTTTAGAAACACAGAAGCTTTCAAAAAACCTCTATAACCCTTGTATCATCACAGCCTAGAGAAGCTGTAGATGCCCATCCCTCTAAACAGTCCAGATCAGGTTGGATGGGGTTCTTCTGATCAACCTGGTCTCACTGAAGATGTTCCAGCTCATGCCAGGGGGTTGGACCTGGATAGACTTGAAAAAACCCCTTCCAACCCAGAGACTCTACTCCATTCCATGCCATGGTATCACCCCACAAGCACAACAAAGAGCCCAACTGGCCTTTTAGAAATACAGAAGCTTTCAAAAAACCTCCATCATCCTTGAGCAGCTGATGAGCAGCTGAGTAGGTCTCTCCATGCCACTCATCTCCATCTTACAGCTCCCTCAGGTTTTACAGTTAATACCTGTTTGTACATTCTAATTCATTCCAAACCCTCTTTTCACTCCAGCACTGAACAAGAGGGCACAATTTCCACCTTCTTCAATCAAGAAACAAGAGTATACTGGAGTGGTTGGCTGGTTTGGGTGTTTTTTTTTCTACTTTTGGAGACTAGTAGAACAGGAAAGAGTAAATTGAGCCAGAAGAAATGAAGAAATAGAGGTAGAAGGAGAGACTGCAGCCAAGAATGTGCTCCTCAAGGAGAACCAAGTCCCAGCTCCTTTCCTTTGCCCTACATCTGTAGCAAAACAGGGAGAAAAATGAGCTGAGAAGGTTGGGTCAGCAGTAGTAGAAGTGCCACTTGAAGGAAAGCCAAACTCAGCACACATTTGTGTAATTTCATTGCTCTGCTGAGGTCCTTCAGCACTGAATTTGGCAAGGAGTAAAAATATGCAATGATCCCTCTCCACATCAGTATTCACCTGAGAAAGGACATTTGCTTCTTGGCAATCCCACAATCTTAACATTTGGACTAACTGGGGAAAGGATGAGGAATAATTCTTTAAAGATAAAGAAATTAAATCATTGGATGCTATCAAAAAGCACTGGAAATTGCAGGTTTATGTAGACCAGGAGGGTGTGAGGGTGGTGGGAGGTTGCCCAGAGAGGTTGTGGATGCCCCCCCATCCCTGGAGGCTCAGTGGGGACCTCTTGGGAGCTTCTCAATACCTAAAGAGGGCTACAGAAAAGCTGGGGTAGGACTTCTTCATAGGGTCCAGGATGGAAAGACTAGGAGGAATTAATGCAAATTGGAATAGGGAAGATTTGGGCTGGAGAGAAGAAAAAAGTTCTTTGCTGTGAGGGTGGTGAGACATTGGAAGAGGTTGCCCAGAGAGGTTGTGGATGCCCCCTCAATCCCTGGAGGTGTTTAAGGCCAGGCTGGATGAGGCACTGAGCAACCTGGTGTAGTGGGAGGTGACCTTTCCCATGGCAGGGGGGTTGGAACCTGATGATCTTTAAGGTCCCTTCCAACCCAAAACTATTCTATTATTTTAAAAAGTGGTATTTTCTGGGGTACATCCCAAAATGAATGCATAAGTGAGGCAATAAGCATGGGATGTACCTCCAAGGTGGAAATATTTTCTTAAAGAGAACTCCTTCTTGAGAAAACACAACTGGAAGGGGTTGTGGAAGAAGGATCTTGTGAGAAATGTTTTGACAAATGAGGAAGGATTTGGTGCTTGAGAAGAACTCGCATAAAACAGGGTTTGGTTCTGACAGTTGGCAATTTTACTTGCCTTTTTAAAAATTAAACATGGTTGCTGGCTTAGAAAATGCAAAACAGTCCAGCCAGAAGTACATGAGACAACAACGTGGGCGGGAGAAAGAAGCCTTGCAAACACATGGGCTGCAGAGAGACTCCTTTTGAAACTCTGGCTGACAACAAGATGCAGCTCAAATTCACTCCACAAACATTTCTCTTTGGATCTCTTTCACAAAAGGAGCTGTCAGAAAAACATCACCTTGCTCATTTTTATAACTTTATCATGGCTTTTCCTTATGCCCTGCCTATCACAGAAAGCAATATATTTTCTCACAGAGTAGCAGAAACCTGGGGATGACTTTTAAATACCAAGAGGAAAATTTTAGAATGGAGAGAAGAAAGAAGTTGTTCACTGGGAGGGTGGAAGAGGTTGCCCAGAGAGGTTGTGGATCCCCCCTCAATCCCTGGAGGTGTTTAAGGCCAGGATAGATGAGGCATTGAGCAACCTGGTGTAGTGGGAGGTGTCCCTGCCCATGGCAGGGGGGTTGGAACCAGATGATCTTTAACTAGATGATCTTTAAGGTCCCTTCCAACCCAAACCATTCTATGATTCAGAGTAAGAAATGTCACAAAGATGCTTTTTAAAAAAGTTTTCTATCAGTACAGGATAGTCTTTTCCCCCCACAAAGCTACTGCAGTTTGGCTGCACCAGGACCTGAAGTTTATTATTCCATGTAAGATGAGGTGCTCCAACAGCATGGGGGGGAACTCCACAGCAGTGCCCCAGGTCTGATGCTATGGTGTGTAACCTGCACATACTGCAGTCACTTCAGAGGCAGAGTTTATATTCCTCTCTCCCTCTTGCTCTCAATGCTGATGTTTCTCACCCTGTCTGGCCATGGCAGTCAGGAGCACCTGCACTGCAGTGTAATTACCATCAACAGCTTTTATAACCTGCCAGATGCAGCTCTTTAAAGCAATCCTCAATGTCCCCTCCAGCCAGAAGGTCACAGAGCATGCTATTAGCCAGGCAGAGCTGCTACCACAGCTCCTGCTTCTGTGTGTCCAGCCATACACTCCCATCTGGGTGATGGTGTAACAGCAAGAAGTCTTCACTACAACCACTGGAATGGCTTGGGTTGGCAAGACCTTGTAGATCATCCATTTCTACCCCCTGCCCTTGGCAGGGACACCTCCCACCAGCCCAGGTTGACTCCAAGCCCAATCCAACCTTGAACCCTCCAGGGATGGAGCAACCACAGATTCTCTGGGCAACCTGGGCCAGAGGCTCATCCCCCCTCCCCCCATAGTGAAGAATTTCTTCTTCAGATCTCATCTAAATCTCCCCTTTTTCAGCTTAAAACCATTTCCCCTCATCCTATTTGCTCCACTTCCTTTTGCTAGATGCTCCTTAACCAAGGTTCAGAAATACAAGATGAAGGCTGAGATACACAAAGCATGGCTCTCCCTACCAAGGCCACAGACTCCATCATCACCTGGACATCACAAACTGCTGGTACCCACTGGGCATCAGGAGGGTCAGGAGAGTGATCCTCATGCTGGGAATTGGCCACAGACTCCACCATCACCTGCACATCTCAACCTGCTGGTACCCACTGGGTAACAGGAGGATCAGAAGAGTGATCCTCATGCTGGAAATTGCCCACAGAAGGCCACAGACTCCACCATCACCTGCACATCTCAACCTGCTGGTCCCCACTGGGTACCAGGAGAGTACCAGGAGGGTCAGGAGAGTGATCCCCATGCTGGGAATTGGCCACAGACTCCACCATCACCTGCACATCACAACCTGGTGGTACCCACAGGGTACCAGAGTTTAATCCTTGTGATGCTGGCTTGCAACAGGCAGAGAGGATGCTTTTCACAGAATCACAGAATGTGAGGGATTGGAAGGGATCTCAAGAGATCATCTATTACCATCCTCCTGCTGGAGCAGGAACACCCAGATCAGGTCACACAGGAAGGTGTCCAGGTGGGGTTTGAATGTGTCCAGAGAAGGAGACCCCACACCCTCT
>VZTY01028189.1:0-193386 GCA_013400935.1 Turnix velox
TTCTATGATTCTATGAAATCTTGATTGCCTCTTTTTTATTATCACCTTTTTACATTCTTTTAAAATAGAAAATGAAATAATAGAACATCCTGGTAGTGTCTGTGCTTGGAGGAAACTTTCTCCATTCTTGCTGCCAAAGGGATACAAGGAATTTGTCATAATAGGTGGAAGTGTTAACTGTACTTTCTGAACAGCAGTACTACCATCAGGACTGACTGCAAAAGTATATTGTTTCTCAAAACAAAACCACGAGTAGTTGCTCTGTATTGATAATTTTCTACTTGCTTATTGCTGTGGCTCCTATTGGGCTTACTTAGCTAGAAAGTATGCTATTGGAGAGCACTTGTTTATTATGCTAAAGACTTACTTGTCCTAGACTTTGAGACTGCCTGGGAGATTTTGCTGTAAATAAAAAAGAGTAATACAGTAAGAATGCCAATTTGAATAAATATCTACTGGGTTGCAGTAGCAATTGGATGATTGATTTAACTTGTATTATTGTAATGAATTCTGCTGCTAGAGCAGAGACAAACTTCCAAGAAAAATTCACTCACTTAGAAATTTTTTTTAATACCTTCATTTCTCATTCTTAGAGTAAATGTGCCTGTCTTCAGCATATGATTAAGGTTCAAGACAGCAGACTATATAAAATGTTTCATTTGTATTTTCTGTAGGTACTTGGGCTCAAGTTCCCTAATCTCTTTGGACGTGCAGAAAAGGTAACCTTCCAGTTTTCCTATGGAACAAAGGAAACTTCATATGGCCTGTCATTCTTCAAACCACAGCCTGGAAACTTTGAAAGAAAGTAGGGATTGCATTTTTGAATTTTTTTTTTAATGAAGGAATATAAAATAGTGACTGAGATTGGGCAATAATTGAGTTTAATCCTTTGCTGTTAATTGTGTAGCAGAGCTGGTTTTCTAAGTTTTTGTGGTAAAATAAAACTGCTACTTAAACAGTTTCGCTTTCAAACTTACTGGTAATATTGTGTTTCAGTTTTTCGGTTAACCTGTATAAAGTAACTGGACAGTTTCCTTGGAGCTCTCTTCGTGAAACTGATAGAGGAATATCAACAGAATTTAATGTAAGTGTTGCACAAGCATTTGTAGAACACTGCATAATTTACTTTTAATTCATGTTGTGGGTGGGTTTCACAAGTATTTATTTTACTTTTTAAATTATTTAAACACCTGTGTATGGAGCTAACTTGACATTATTTGAAAGACTTAAACAATTTTCAAATTACAGAGTTAGTACATCATAGTCTTTTTCTTACAATTCAATCTTATTTTGTCCACATAAAAATACCAGTGTGTTTTTCTATGTATTTTTGATGCTTGAAATGCTATTTCAGAGACGCAGTTGGTTGTCTCTCTAAAAATACTGTTTAAGGTGGATTAAATATTGTGCACCTGCTTGGAGAACCTCTTGTCTGGAGTAGAACTAGCACTGTTCTGAGATGAAAAAGAACGATCCAAGAACTTTGTAAAGAAGAAGCATATACTCATGCATAAATAAACTTTAGAGAGATGCTTTTTTAAGGGGAATGATTATTTAAATTTAGTAGCAAAAAAATGTTCACATTTTATATGATGCTTTATTTGTAGTTTCCAGTCTGGAAGACCAATCACACACTAAAGTGGGAGGGTGTGTGGAGAGAGCTTGGCTGCCTAGCTAGAACAGCATCATTTTCTGTTCGAGAAGAAAGTGGACACTCTCTTAAGTCTTCTCTCTCTGTAAGGCTTTTTCCTGATCTTTTAAAAAAACATTATTTTCAGTGGTTTAAATGCTTATGAGTGATATGATAAAAACTTTCTTTGCTGTGTTTGGTCATTCAGAGATGTATCCAGGAGGTCCAAAGAGAAAACCTACTTGCCAAGCTGGCTGTTGCACAAGCTCGCTTGTTCTTTTTGCAGGGCCTCTCTCCCATTTTTTTTCAGAATTGTATTGTTTCGTTGAAGATAGGATCAGTAAGTTTCCTTATCTTATAGTTACTGTGCCCTTTATAAATATTATTTCCTATATCAGTTTTTGATCACTTTAACTTGTAGCTTACAATTTGTGGAAGTAGAAGTTGCAGGCCACTGTTAGAAAATTGTTGATTTTCACTGGAGCATTGCTGCTACTGTATTTCTGTTGTGTGACAAGAGATAAAAATGCATGTATTTCATGTGACTAAGTCTGTAGGTATAGTGTTCCTAAATCTGTGAAGCAACACTAGCTTTAGTTGAAACTGTGGCTGTCTTCCACTGCTTGCACGTGTTTTTAAGGAAAAGAATAGTGTCACTCTGTAGAATTCAACAGATAACAGAACTTAAAAGTAATTGTTTGATTCTTTTCAGCATGCCATGGTAATTGATTCCCGGAATTCCTCAATCTTGCCAAGACAAGGGGCTTTGCTGAAAATTAATCAGGTAGTATTATATCATTTAGGCTATTATTGGATTTTATCTGTAATTGTGTCTGAGTGAGTCTTAATTTACCTAGTTGATACTAATTTAAAAAACATCCTAAGTTAGAAATTAATCATAAATTATGATACTTGTCATCATTGTATTTGCTTTCTACATTTACAGCGTGTGCCTTCTAAAATTATGAAACTTCTTAACGGTAGGAAATTTTTATTGGTGTACCATTTATCATATGGCATGGGTATTTCATGTCACCATTGGCAGTAAATTATTTATTAGCTGAGCTATATTATCTCTAATATAATCTCTAATATATCTCTAATCTGGACTCTACAGTAGGTATTAGTTCTTGTTTTCCACACTGGGGTCCTGTTGCTGCTTATGAAGTTTATAAGTCTTAGAATGTTTAAAAATAAGGCTCAAAGGCACACACATGTATCATTTTGGCACAGAAAATGGTCTTCACTCTTATTATTTCCAGAGCTTTTAGAAAAGCTGTTATTTTTCCTGGATGCTTTCATACTTTTGAAGCATTAACTTCTACAATGCTTTAGAAGCAGCTTTGAAATGCAATTGGAACTAAAAGTGCTACTGTTACTATATGCAGTGAACTATTCTTTTTCTGAGTGACAAGAGTGATTGTAACTTTGGGTTATGTTAACATATAATATGTTAAATTATATAATGCTGATTCAGTCTTCTGTTATTTTCAACTTGCACTGGTGTAATGCAACTGGCTATCTTGTTCTTCATCCCTGCTTTAATATGTATGAAATTTTCTCAGGTCCTAGGTAAATACAGTAAGAGGTTTGATTTTTTAGGTGCTGGATTTTCCAACTCCATTCTAATCTGCTATTACTTTCATAATGGCTTAGAAACAATAACCTGGTTTAATATTTGTCTCTCCATAACACTATCTGTATTTCTTGTGCAGAAAACACTGCTTTTGCTAATGCAGACATGATGAACTTCTGGGAGGAAGAAACACATAATACCCATTGTAACTTTTATAAACATGTCTTTACAGGAGTTGGCTGGCTATACAGGTGGAGATGTGAGGTTTCTGAAAGAGGATTTTGAATTTCAGTTGAATAAACAGCTTCTCTGGGATTCGGTAATTTTTAAGAGATATTTTGGTAGTTGGTCTGAGGAAGTTAACAATGGATGGTGTGGTTATCTTTATTTGTTTTTTTTTAAAGTGAAATACTCTTTAGCTTGGCAGTCATTTGAGTGATCAGATTTGAAAGAAGGATTTGTCTGATAGTAACCACATGAACTATTTTCAGAAGTAATATTGAGCATGCTTGTTCTTTGAAGTCTTTATTAAGACTGATTTTTCAGAAACTTGCTAAAGCCTTTATTTTCTGTTTCATCTGGTTATGACTACTCTCGATAATTTTGGTTTAGTTCAAAATTTGTCAGTTATGAACATACGACTACTTATTTTGGTATCATAGTACATAATTACCTTTTCTTTGTAAAACTGCTGGGCAAGAATGAGAAGACAGATTTCACTACAGCACTAAGCTTCCACCTCAACATTTTAAATTCTTCTTATTTCTGTACAATGTGCAATTTCAGTTCCAGTATGAAAGGGAGATAGCAATGTGACAAGTTTGAGACCCTAGCCTGCCTCCCTGTGGTTAAAGCATGTCCCAGATTTTATGGTATGATGTCTACATTCATACTTCAATTTGAAGTAACTGTGTAGTATTGAGGGAAATTCCGTTATCACTGAGAAGTCTTGGTTTGGTTGGCAGTTGTTCTTGTGTATACCAACTATATTTCCTTCTAGGAAATGACACTGGATAATTCCAAATTCATGTTTAATGTATTTTAGCTTCCACCACAACATAAAAACCTTAAGTTTCAGGAATATTTTTGTGTTAGTAATATGTGGAAATAGGTGTTACTGTGCTTAATGAAATAAGAACTTTACCTATATACTAGAAGTATTTCTGTCTGTATGTGGAAAGAAGTTCTTTCTTCCATGGAGATGCTACAGAAGTTCTTGTATCATAGCTGAATGGGGAATTAAACAGCAAATTTTATTAAGAAAATTAGAAAATAAGAGGTTACAATAATTTGCATCCCAGTTTACTGAAAATCATTGAGAAGTAATGAAGAAACTCTAGGTGACTGGAAGAAAGCATTATGCCAACAGAACAACTGCAAAACTTTGGAGTTTCGCTACTTCTATAATGCAGGCACTATAATGCAGCTACTTCTATAATGCAGACACTAATGGACTGATGCCTTAAGGATCTTTCAGTCTGCTACTTCATGCTTTTATTTTTAGGTATTCTTAGGTGATTCAGTGCAATTAAATTCTTCAGTGAGGCCAACACAGAAGGGCATTTTCAGGCTATTCGCTATTTGCTTATTACATTGTTATATTTGCACCTTCCGTATGTTAGAAGGAAAGGTGTTGCTTGATGAGTGCACTTCTAGTCATCTGGCATTTATTTGCTGACCTTCAGCTGAGATAGGCAGCATATTCTCCTGTGAAGTAATTTAATGGCTTTGTGGCTGTTGAAAGAGGACTTTGCACTTTCCCATGACTGCTAATATGTCTACACTGTGAGTGAAAGTGAAGCATATCTCATCACATGCTGTACATAATTTGTTGTGATAATTTTAAGTGTAAACTTGACTGCAACCAGCTATTGCAGAAGCTGCATGTTGTGTATCCAGATAATGCACGTGATGAGTTCACATCTGGTAACAGCACAGGAGGCACCTGTGGACTCTTGAACAGGAGGTACCAGCAGTGTGCTTTAAAATTAAGGATACTATCCAGCACCTTTAGACTAGCTATTGACAATAGAGCTCACTATCTGGCGGTAGTACTTTTATCTGGTACCAGGCAGCTATCAAATATACTTATTACAGTAATTTGGATCCCAAGAATTACTGTATCCATGAGCAGTAATGCTCTATCTATATTTGATTTCAATATTGTGTGTTTCAGGTGGCCTTACATAAAAAGCTAATTTACAGACAAATAATAATTGTGTGGTTTTGGTAGCTGTCTGCTGAACTTGGCCTCCTGTGGGTTTAAAGTTGCCCAGTCTAATTTATGTCAGTATTTTATTTCAAGATGTGAAAATTCTGAAGAAATTGGGAGCTGGATGGCTGTTTTCTTTAGCTATAGCTATAGTAGCAATTGATTGAGTTGTACTGCATTGAACTTTTTCAAGCTGTAGCACTGCATGAAGGAAAGAGGGCAGCAATGAGTTTCCTGAAAATATTCTTGATGGTGTGATCCATGCATACATTATTATCCTACACGCAATGAAATTTTTACTAATAGTGTTTTTAGGGAAATTAAATAGTATGTATTAATAAGAACTTGTTTTTATCTTTAAAGGTTCTTTCAGCATCACTTTGGGGTGGAATGTTAGTACCCACTGGAGACAAGCCATCCAGTATAGCTGATAGGCAAGTTTTTCAAATTTTTCTTAATTTTTTTTCAATCAAACACAGGTAATATATAAAGAAGAAAACCAGTAGTATGTCTGCTTCTGAAGTGAATAAAACAAGTTTCTAGTTACCTTTAATACAATGTTAGCATTTCAGCCATCTCATCTGGTTTTAATTTTCACATAGGGATAGTACAAATTTATAATTTACTATGTGGTATCTCTGCTTGACAGCTTTTATGTTTGCAAAAGGCTATTTTATTATCTGCAAAATTTTCTGTCAGCAATATGTAACTGTGTAATCTAGAAGTAAAGCCATATTGTAACTCTGTTGGCTTATTAGGAAATTTTGCCTACTAATTCATGTTTTTAAAGATCACTTTCAAAACCCAGATAGACTTAAATTTATTTACAATAAATACTTAGTGTCAACTTCACATGTGATAGATCTTAACTATAGTATTTCTATCAAAATTATTACAACAGACAGAATCAGACAGTATTCTGGTACTTCTGTGATGGGGTGCCTTCTGTTTTCATGTTTGCAAGTGATCAAAAACTGATTGTGATTTCTAATGCTTGTGTTTATCTTGAATTTTTTGCCAAATGCATTAGGATTTAGATTTAATTTCTTGTGTTTTTTTAAAATACATTTTACTAAATCTGTTACGAAGTTACCTGAAACCCAATTATAGAGATATGGTTAGATATTTTCAAAAATATTTTGGGGATTAAAGCATTTAATTAACTTTAAATGCATTAACTTTAACTGCATTCACTAGGTTTTACCTTGGTGGACCAACAAGCGTGCGTGGATTCAGCATGTACAGCATTGGACCGCAGAGTGAAGGTCTGAAACTTTCAAACCTCACTCCTCTGACAACACTGTAAATATTGCTGTGTAACAAAGGATGAAATTCTGTCCTTAAGCTTTGTAGAGCTTAAAAATAATTGCCCTCATTTTTCACTTTAACTGTGAACAATGTTATCTCTTTGATCTGTTCACAATGGAATACATCTCAGTAATTCTCAGTTAAGCTGTAAGCTACTTTTGTAAACCAAATGTGTGTTCAGGCTTGCAGTATCTCACTTTAATTAGTAAGCAGCTTTCAAGCTTCAACATTCCCAAAACATGGTTATAGCAATAGTTGCATTAAATCTCATATCACAGAATGTCAGGGATTGGAAAGGATCTCCACAGGACATCTAGCCCAATCCCCCTGCCTGAGCAGGAACACTTAGATCAGGTCACACAGGAATGCGTGTCCAAACAGGGTTTGAATGTCTCCAGAGAAAGAGACCCCACACCTTCTCTTAGCAGCTTATGCCAGTGTTCTGTTCATCCTCACCATGACAAAGTTTCTTGTCATATTTCTGTGGAATCTCTGGTGTTCCAGCTTGCACTTGTTGCCCCTTGTCCTGTGATTGGATGTCCATGAGAAGATTCTGGCTCAATCTTCCTGACACTCACCCTTTACATATTTATAAACATGATTGAGGTCACCCTTCAGTCTCCTCAAAGCTAGAAACCCAGTTCCCTCAGCCTTTCCTCATAAGGGAGCTGCTTTAATCCCTTCATCTCTGTGGCTCTGAACTGGACTCTCTCATGCTGGACACAATATTCCAGATATGGTCTCACCAGGGTATAAGGGGAGGAGAACCTCTTTCAAACCGCTGATCACACTCCTCCTAGTACACCCCAGGATCCCTTTGGCCTTCTTGGACACGAGGGCACGTTGCCTGCTCATGATCATCTTGCTGTCCACCAGGACCATCCAGGTCTCTTTCCCTTGTACTGCTCTCTTAACAGCCTAGTCCCTGACTTAAGTGACATATGGTGTTGTTCTTGCCCAGATGTAAGACTTTACTGTTGCCTTTGTTATATTTCACAGGTAGCTTAGGGGAAAGGTAATGTGATCACCAAAAGCATTTTGAGTGCCAGGAGTTTCCTGAGCTCTATCCCTTACTCTGCTGCAGCTCTCAGTGGATATTCAGTGTATTTTAAAGCAGATTGTGTCACTTGCCCATTAAAAAAATTAGATATTTAAGAAGTGTTCAGGAGTTTGTTGTTTCTGATAAAGGACAAATAGGTGTATGCCTCAGGCAACTGTTCCAGTGGGGGAGTGAAAGATCTTCAAAGATTTAAAGAAATGTGTAAGTGCATAATTTTTACTTAATAGCAGTGAGTTTGGAGAGTGCAAAGAGGGCAAGAGTTGTGAAAGAGGTATCAATGGAATACAACTCAAGGATGTGTTCTTTCTCTTATGATGTCTTCCTCTGTAAATGTTATTATTCTAACACTTTCACCACCTAGGTGATTACTTGGGAGGAGAGGCCTACTGGGCTGGAGGCTTACATCTGTACACCCCTCTCCCTTTTCGGCCAGGCCAGGGAGGATTTGGAGACCTTTTCCGAACGCATTTCTTCCTTAATGCTGGAAACCTCTGCAATCTTAACTATGGTAAGACCCAACAGAAATCCATTTAATACAATTTGCTTCTCCATGCATTTAAAAAAGGAAAAAAGAGTGCTATTACTGCCTCTTGAGAGGCACTACTGCTATTAACTTGTCAATTTGACAGATTGTCAGTGATTTTTTTTAGTTCTACACATGAAGTCAAGCATAGCTTATAGGAAAGAGAGCTAGGATAGTAACAGTAGCATCTGTAAATTTGTGATGTTTGCAGACTGGTCTGGTAATCGATTAGCACCTACTGTCTTTGACTGTAATAAAGCAAGATTGGGAAATTATGCTTTAGTAGAATTCTAATGTTTTCTGTGAGGATATAAATAAAAAGTGGTGACATTGGAGCATGTGTGAGGGTGTGGTGGGTGATGTGATTTATTTCCCTTCCATCCCGAATTTTTTCAAGATCAATTTCAATGTATCATTTTTCAGTATAATTTCAATGCATTTCCATTTCTGGATGTAGTCATGTTTTATGTCTGCCTTGGTTGATGGAAGAGAGATGGCATCCATATGGGAGATGGTTTATGCACAATCAAAAAGCAACTTTCAAAACTAATAGAGACACACTAAAGGCATTTTGAGTCTTGAGTACTAGTAAATTTGTTTAGGTAGGTATCCAGGTGTGGTAAATGAAGATCAAGCTGAAATCATAGTTTGAGTCCAAGATACTTGGCTTTTGTGGGAATTGAAGTTAGTAAATTTATCCTGAATCTGCAAGATGTGCTTGTAGTGGTCTGTCTCCTAGCTCTATAAAAAACAGTTAGCCTTTCATTACCTTGAAATTCTACTTTGATTCTTGTTCTCCTGCTCTTTTGCTTTCAGGTGATGGTCCCAAGGCTCACCTGCAGAAGTTGGCAGAGTATATCCGATGGTCTTACGGTACTGGGATAGTGCTCCGACTTGGAAACATTGCTAGATTAGAACTTAACTACTGTTTCCCCATGGGAGTACAGTCTGGTGACAGGTCAGTCTTTTACACTAATTTCTTTAATAGTGTCTGGTTTTAAAGGTTATGGCTTTTCCATCTGGTTTTGGCAGTGAGAATTCTTGCCTTTTAATTTAGTTTATTCTCTGCCACTTTAGATATTTTTCTACTAGCTATGTTCATGTTGGTTTCACAATACTTCTTGGCTTTAGTCTTTGTATCTCAGGTTTCAAACTTGACTGAACTTGAGATTAGCTGTTGAGATGAACGAATAACTGGAAAAGGTTTTATTATGTAGGGGAAGTAATCACTTAACGCACTCTTGGGATTTTCTTAATCCTTAGTAAAGCAAGTCATCGGATAAATACCAAGTTTAATGTTTTTGCTTGAAAAATAAAAAGAAGATAAAGGGAAGAGAAGAACAATTTAATTTCTTAACAGTCAATTATCCTAAACCACGCAAGTATTGCATAATAGATACGTAAATTCTGCAAATGTAAATACTACATATGAATGACAGGTTGACAACAGCCTTTATTGGCTAAAATAGAAGAATAGATTTTAATTTCATCAATATCTTACATTGCACTTACATGATGTATTGTTTGTTTCTTTTCAGGATATGTGATGGTGTTCAGTTTGGAGCAGGAATCAGATTTCTATAATACAGAATCATTTTACATCAGTATATGAAATTGTGCTTTGTAATTGAAATCAGGACCATAACAGTGCTCTATATGGTCTAACTTTTTTCCTGAAATACAGAAGCACACCTGAGTGATTTACTTCAGACTCCAAGAAGAAATTGTATTAAAGAATTATGCTCTAAAAATTCATTGTACCTCTGATTCTTACCAAAGAGAGAAGTGTGTTTGTAGAATTTCAGTTATTTTAACTTACATCTTTTAGTTTATAGTTGTTACTAAAATATGAGAGTTATGTCAGAAATCGACCATAGGGTATGTTTCACGTAATGGTAATTGTCATTTGCATCCTTCATTCTTCCAACAAGTCTCACAACTGTCCTCTTGTGGCCAAGAAGGCTAATGGCATCCTGGGGTGTATTGGAAGGGGTGTAGTCAGTGCGTTGAGATTCTCCTCCCCTTTACTCAGCCCTGGTGAGACCGCATCTGGAGTATTTTGTCTAATTCTGGGGCCATCAGTTGAAGAAGGACAGGGAACTGCTTGAGAGGATACAGTTCAGAGCCACGAAGATGATGAAGGGATTGGAACATCTCCCTTATGAGGAACAACTGAGGGAACTGGGTCTCTTTAGCTTGGAGGAGACTGAGGGGTGATGTCATTGATGTTTATAAATATGTAAAGGGTGAGTGTCAGGAGGTGGGAGACAGTTTTTTCTCAGTGACCTCCAATGACAGGACTTGGGGCAATGGGTGCAAGCTAGAGCACAGGAGGTTCCACAGGAATTTGAGAACTTTTCACAGTAAGGGTGACAGAACACTGGAATGGCCTGCCCAGAGAAGTTGTGGAATCTCCTTCTCCGGAGACGTTCAAAACCTGTCTGGATGCGTTCCTGTGTGACCTAGTCTATGTGTTCCTGCTCTGGCAGGGGGATTGGACTAGATGATCTCTTGAGGTCCCTTTCAATCGCTGATATTCTGTGATATCCCAACATTATTGTTGGGATGACCAAGTGTGAATATGGCTGTAGTGGAAATTAAATGGGAAGTTTTTCTCCATCATCAACTGCTACAAGCAAATGACCATGAAAAAATATATTTAATTATTGTAAAAACATCCATATTTAAATGTCTTGTACAATGTGAAATGTGTACTGTAAAAAAAAAAAAGCTGTCTAGCACAGTAAATACTAGAATTCAAGATAATGACTAAAAGGATGGGTGTTCTCAATTCTGAGGCAGTTTTGAGTGCTTCAGTGCTCTCAGTGAAGCCATTGGTTTGGGCCTTGCAAATACATCTTTTGTAACGGTTGTAAAAAGGGATGTCTAGGCTTGTGATACATTGTTTGCTTTTGTGTGAGAGGCATGCTTCTCTGACTGGTTTAGATGCCTAAAGGTGACTTGCTGCTTTATCACTTGGCATATAGTCCAGCTGTTACAAGATTAGACTTACAGATTTGAGTCCTAACAACTCTTCTTTGACGACAGTCTTTTTTTGTTTATTTTTTTATTCTTAGTATTAATCCTGAGTTGTAATCCTAAAATAATCTGAATGTAGAATCCACTTTACCTGCATCTAAATCTACTGTTTTATTTATATTAAGATCAGACAAATTCAAAATTCTGATACAAAGAAGATTCTGGCACAGAATAGAATAGAAATACAGAATAGAAATACAGAATAGAAATACTCCCGATTTCTGCTGTTCAGCTAAAGATACAAGTTTGGACACACTGGCATGCAGCATCTTGGATGAGTTTTTGTTGTTATGAGAACAAATATGACACTATGTTAAGAATGTCAGCAAATGTTACTAGTTTTTCTTCTGCACTGTCTGTGTTTTGACATAGAAAAATATTTTTAGTGTGAATATTTAGATACCAAAATACTATCAGATGCTAAAATACTTTCCAAGGACTTCAGTTTATTTTGATCATTTTTATAAACTTATATTTATTCTGCCTTAGGAACTCTTTTTTGTGTGTGTGTGTGTACATTGTTGATTACTAAAGGCTGCTCAAGTCCCAAGACGTGAGAGAGTCCTAAGTGGGGATCAGCTGGCCATTTTAGAAGGCACAGTAGCCTTCCTGCGTTCAGCAGAAATATGCTGAGTTTTGAGAGGACTGTGATCTCAGTTAGAAGTAAAAATTAATTTTTTTTGCAGAGGCTGTAATAATTAGGATGAATAAGATAGAATCCTGCTAGAAACTGCTGTATGGCTGAGCAAACTTGATGGTAGAACAGCATGGGACAGGTATGAAGCAATTTTCCTCTTGGCTGATTGAGTTTTCTTTAAAGGATAAAAAATGTAAGATTGACCTGCAGTCGTAACTGTGATTCAAAAGCATGGCATTTGCCCAAGTGGATAGGTTTGGATATCACTTTACTCACTGACAAGTCAAGATGCTCTTATAGGTGTGCCTGTGTCTAGGGACAGCAAGATGGTGATAAATGCCTCCAAATGCTACACCTGGAATGACTGGTTTATGTGAACTGTGCTGAGGTTGCAAATACCATCAGGAGCCCTGAGTTTCTTCAGCTGTGGTGTTACTTTGCTGCTCACAGTCCTTTCTTGGGGCTAGAGGAAATCTGGCAGATTTGAGGAACAAAGGCTGTACCCTCTTGTTTGCTATTTTGGGGACACCTCTGAGCCAGTGAGAAGGTAGCAATAGCCTGTCAGGAGTAGGACTAGTATCACTTGTAAGTCAGTGCTTTCTTGCAGCTGTTCCACCTTCATAAAAAAACTGAAAATGCTCTTTATATTTGGGAGATCTGGTTGTATCAGTTCCTGTGCCCAAGTACACTGCTAGGGAGCTTAAGATGAAGATGGAAGAGGAAATTAGGTTGTTAGAATGTAGGGAGTGGGTTTACTGTCATTAAGAACACAACTGCATTCAATTTAAAAATACAAACTTTAAAAAGTAAAATATGATACTGACCTCTAATAAGGAAATGTGTTTCAACCTAAATATGTTTGCTGTTTGTTCACGCCTTTTTTAATACAGGCTGATACTTGCTGCCAGTGGAAATCTCTGTAGGGATGAGGCAGCTGATGTTTGATACTACCTTCCCAAAATACCATCTGTGTAGAAATTGCTGCCCATGTCACACCACTTGAGGAGTGCATATAGTATCTTCCTCTCCCATGTGCTGTAAGATATCTGGGGCCACAGAAAAGTGACTTGAAGATCGGGTCACTTGTCCCTTCTCAGGGGTATGTAAGCAGTTACTCAAAGGAAAAAGTATCAATTTTTATTGTGATACTACAGGGAGAAAAAGAAACTCCTTTGTTAATGATTTGGTCAGATATCTGGGAGATTTTCCTGAACTTTGTATGGGTTAACTTAAGAAAACAATCTTAAAATTGGAGAATTTGAATATATAGGATTTTAGGTTTGTTCTCCTTTTCTTATTCTTAAAAGGGCTGGACCCTGGTAGGCACAGCAGTAGCGGTCATTTTTTGAAGGCTTTTTACACAACTTTCCTGCCTTGGAAAGGTTTTTTAAACAGTGTAATTGAATGTCTGGTTTATGACAGCAGTACTAAACCACTGTTAGCAACTGCAGTGCTCTAGGATGATTTTAACTTAATTAGGATGAGACTTCATACTGGATGTATTCTTTGCAAGTTGGAGCATTTGACTTTCATCTGTCTGTAAGACAAAAAATGTGCCTCAGTCCGCAGCTGTGAGAGCTATTATCTACATGGAATAAATGGTCTTTTTAAAATAAGTTTTTCTGCAAAATAGAAAACACAGAAGTTATTTTGAAGGCATCAGTTAAACAGTATATTTTTGCCTCAGTATTAAATAAGTAGTGTTAGTTAAAAAAACAAACAAACCCACTCCGGACCTGCAAATGATTTTCACCAATTTGGTAGACCAGAATGAAAAACACCCTTAACAGTCTTGTGACCATAAGGTATCTATAATCTTAGAAAAATCAATAAAGGTATTATAATAGAATGAAGCCATAGGTAATTATTTTCTAGTTTAAAAAGCAAATTGGTTTTGTTTGCTTCAGTACACAGAGAGCTATGAGAGACCACATATTCAATGTCAGCGTTATTTTCTGATACATCTAATCGCAGCAATCTTGTGTAATCTAAAATTTTGACTACAGCACAAGGCTATGGCAGAGGAAATGGAAGAACTATAAGAAAAGAAGACAAGCAAATGTCAATTCAGACAGCTAAATATTAAACAATTTGGGGTTGAAATAAAGAACATATTTTGGACTAGGTTTAGACTTTTCAGTATAATTTTCTTATAAGTGAAGAGATATGTTTATGGTCTGACATACTTTTTAATGGAAGTATGCTGAGAGGAATCTCATCCCTGATGAGAGTCAGAGTACCAGAGAGAATTTTCAGTGACTAAGAGTGCTAGTACCTTCTCTGGTATGAGAGGTTTAAAGGATTAATCTAACTGTTATACTCATCTTAAGGCAGAGTATGCACTCCAGACTGCAGGACATTCACCTCATGCAGTGGCAAGCTGTGTCCCTTTTAATGGCCACCAGCCAGCAAAGTTTAATTAAAAACTAGCACTCCTTGATGAAAGCACTGCTGTAAGCTCTGCATTTACTGTTCGATTGACGTACTATGACATGTCTCAGAATGACTCTAGGTTTTGATATGATTTTCTGGAAGTGCAAATGTACTTTCCTTTGCCACAGGCTCCCTCTCCTTGTCTCAAATAGCCATTTTACTTAGCAGTCAGCTGACATCTTTTTTCTACTGATGCTACAGATTGAAGCATCTTTTTATAAATACATAAGGTGTTGAAGTAAGAGGATGGATCTGTCTGTATGGGTTTATTTCAATTGCTTGTAAGTTGATAACATCTCAAGTGCTGCACTCAAGTCTGTGAATTTGCTGTTTTGTCTGTGTGTGTACAACTGCAGGGGTTGTTGTTGTCATGATAGTCATTTGCTGCATGGGAGTTACTTTTACTGGCAGTATTTGTACTGTACACACAAGTCACAATCACAGAATGTTGGGGACTGGAAGGGACCTCAAGAGATCATCTAGTCCAATCCCCCTGCTGGAACAGGAACACCCAGATCAAGTCACACAGGAACGTGTCCAGGCAGGGTTTGAATGTCTCCAGGGAACGATACTCCACAGCTTCTCTCAGCAGCCTGTGCCAGTGTTCTGTCACCTTCACTGTGATACAGTTTCTAATCATATTCCCATGGAACCTCCTGTGTTCCAGCTTGCACGCATTGCCCCTTTTCCTATTATTGGAGGTCACCAAGAAAAGCCTGGCTCCATCCTCCTGACACTCACTCTTTACATATTTATAAACATGAATGAGGTCACCCCCCAGTCTCCTCAAAGCTAAAGAGACTCAGCTCACTCAGCCTTTCCTCATAAGGCAGATGCTCAAATCCCTTCATCATCTTTATGGCTCTGTGCTAAGTTCCATCCTATGAAGGTTTCAAGACTGTTGCTCCAAAAAGCTGGAGCAGCTCTATCTGAATTAAATTATTTAAGAAATTGTGCAGCTTTCTGGCACTTGCAATCATGGCAGAAATGATATTTGAGGAGCATGGGAGCTGTGGTTTTTGGCTATGAGACTTGTGTGTGAAAAGATGCACGTAATCATACGCTAATGGGAATCTGGATGGCAAACTCAGTGTGCATTATTAGCAGCTCCAAGGGTTGAAATATGCACTTGAAAAATGTGTAATAGCTGAATTTTAAGTATTGAACAAACCAGAGTAACTAAGGTGCTAAGAGTGCAGGGAAGAAGTCTTTCTTGCACAGGAAATCAACACAAAATATTAATTTAGTATAGCCCCAAAACCCCTCAAAATCATAACTTCTCACCCAAATAAATTCTCATTTGCCCAAAAACCTTTGCTATGGTGAACATAATTGTTCCAGGAAATAGAATTTATTTGTTCTTCCCAAGAAGTACCTTTAAACATTTAGTGCAGACAGGCTTGTAAAATCCATTCTGCGCGGTCCATGCAACAGAGATCATAGGAGACCTACTTGTACCCTGAAACAAAAGTAGATCATGTTTGTGACTTGACAAGGGAACTGGAAGAGAAGTTGAGGTAATAACCAATATCCACTTAGTGAAATTAATTTTGAAATCAGGAGAAGAAAACTTTAGGAAGGAATGAGAAAATAGATTTATTCTAAGTTATTGATGAGTGCTTAAAGCAAGAAATAATGCTTTTTAAAAAATGCAGACTGCAAGTATATGACATATTTATCTGGTCACCAATTTGACAATGTGAGACCTTAAAAGATGTCTGGCATTGGCTTCTGCTTATGCAGCTCCTAAACTTGACACTGTGATAGTATGCTTCACTGCCAGCCTGATCTTTGTCTCCTGTGACCCTGCCCATAGCACACCAGGATCAACACCTGAGTAGGGACACCGCTCAAGATTACCTCTTGATGTTCAGAGATTCCTTGCTGCAACAGATCCTCTACTGACTTAACATCATACTAAACTTTGAAATCTTAGTGAAATGATATAAAGGATTGATTACATATATATATAATACATTAGATGTATGCCATTGACCAAGTATGGGACCAGGGTTGGATCCAATTGCACCTACATCTCTGTCTCAGAAGTGTGGAATGGCTTAAGTTGGAAGGGACCTTAAAGATCATCTCATTCCAACTTAAGCCATGGGCAGGGACACCTCCCACCACATTACTCAAAGTCTCTTCCAGCCTGGCTGAGTTTGAATACTTCTAGGGTTGGGACACCTGCAGTTTCCCTGGGCAACCAGTTCTGGTGTCCCACCACTCTCATGGTGAAAAATGTTACTGATACCTAATCTAAACCTGCCCTATTCCTGTTTGAAGCCATTACCCCTCCTCCTACCACTACATATTCCTTGTAAAAAGCCTAGCTTTCTTACAGACCTCCTTTCTGGTACTGGAAAGCTGTTATCAGGTGTCCCCAGAGCCCTTTTTTCTCCAGGCTGAACAACCCCAACTCTGTATTTATAGGAGAGATGCTCCAGCCCCCTCATGGCCCTCCTATGAACCAGCTCAAACAGGTCCACATCCTTCCTGTGTTAGGGGCCCCAGAGCTAGATGTAGGTCTCTAGGTATGGTCTCACAAAAATAGAGTAGAGGAGCCAGAATCACTTCCCTCAACCTGCTGGCCATGCTTTTTTGGATCCAGCCCAGAATGTGGTTAGCTTTCTGGGCTGCTAGCAAGCATTGCCAGCTTCTCATTCTTCAACACTCCTAAATCCTTCTCTTCAGGGCTGCTTTCAACCTATTCTCCATCCAGTCTGTATTTATGCATGGGTTTGCCACAACACACATGCAAAACCCTACACTGGTCCTTGTTGAACTTCATGAGGTTTGCACAGGCCCACATCTCAAAGTCCTTTTGTATGGCATCTCTTCCCTGCAGTGTATCCACCACTCCACATGGCTTCTTGTTGCAAACCTGATGAGGATGCACTCAATCCTAACATCCATCAACTAAGATTTTAAATAGTTCTGTTCCTAGTACCAGCTGCTGAGGAACACTATGAGTTTAGAAAGCAAGAGGATCCTTTTGCAGCTTCTACTCAATGGGAGACTCTTCCTGACAGTTCTGTGCAGTAAATCAAATCACATTTAGTATGAGATTTTGTTAAAAACACATTTTAAATCAATAAATGTATCACTGCTTCTCTCTATGACAGACAGGGCAGTTCTTTTCATTCCTGACAGTGCCACTTATGCACGAGAGCCGTGTATGGGTTATCCTAATTATAAAACACTTTTGCAACCCTCCAAGACCCCTCCATGTGTTAAAGCAGTGGTTTGGTCAGTGAAGATCATTTCCTCAGGTGCTTGGAGCCTGTAGTGTAGAGTACCCTGGGAAGAAGAGGTGGGCACCACTGTTCTGGTCTGGTCTAGGGATTAGACCTACTGGAAGATGGAAAACATGCAGATGTAATGGTGCCAGGATATGCCTCATTTGTATGGTCTTGATAACAATTATCTCTGCTCTTTGCACATGCAAAATAGTGGAGTTTTATAATTGTTTCCGTGACAGGTTATATGATTAATTTGAGTGAATTCATATGTTGTACTCAGGTTTGGGCCATTTCCCTGAAGTTCTTAAGCCAGGTGTGGTCAGTACTTTGTTCTAACCTAGCTTGCTTTTAGAAAAGTTATCATTTTTTCAGAGAGTCTTTATTCAGGATTTCCTGAGATTTTTGTTTATCACTAACTAGTTTTTAAGCAGTACCTAGGGCTCCTGAATGGAAAAGCTAAGTACGGATGGATCCCCATTCTGCAGCCTGGCTGGTGGAGCAGACCACAAGAAATGTGGCTTGCAGGAACTTGCACAGCCAGTGGGAGTGACCATTATATTAAAATCCACAGGATATATTATTTTGTGATGTGATACAGAGCAGTCCTGCAGAAAAGGACTCGGGGGTAATAGTGGATGAAAAGCTGGACATGAGCCAACAGTGTGTGCTCACAGCCCAGAAGGTCAGTTGTATCCTGGAACAGCTTGCCCAGAGAAGTCATGGAGGCCCTATCCCTGAAAACATTCAAGGTCAGTCTTGATGAGGCTCTGAGCAACCTGATCTAATGCAGGATGCCCCTGCCTGCTGCAGGACTAGATGACCTTTGAAGGCTCCTTACAAATCTATGATTCTGTGATATTTAAATGATGTGGTAGCATATAACATAATAGTAGTATGGGGCTGGAAGAAATTATGAATGTGACAATGCTGCTCACTGATCTGGAGAGCCCCAGTCCAAGGTCCCTGAGATGCAGGACTTCTGAGGCATACAAACAGCACTCCCATTGTTTTATTTTGCTGTGGGCAACCTGATACTCACTGTGCTGGAGCAGTAGGTGGCTTGGAGAGAGAAATGTTATAAACTTGAAATCTAATCCACTAAAGGGGAATATTAAAAGTAGATGCAGGTTCTGCTCTGAACGTGGGCCTATCCCTCAGGTTCTTTGCTCTGAAACAGTATTTGTCTGTTGGCTACTCTCCTGTTGATTTTTAAAATGCAACAGCAGGATTAGAGCCCATCAGGCAAACAGGTTCAAATGCAGAAAGAAACCCAGAGCCACAAAGATGATGAAGGGATTCGAGCATCTGCCTTATGAGGGAAGGCTAACAGAACTGGTTCTCTTTAGCTTTGAGGAGTGACCTCATTCATATTTATAAATACGCAGGTAAGTGTCAGCTAGGCTCTTCTCGGTGACCTCCAATAATAGGAAAAGGGGCAATGGATACAAGCCGGAACACAGGAGGTTCCACAGAAATATAAGGAGAAACTTTGTCATGGTGAGGGTGATGGAACACTGGCATAGGCTGCTGAGAGAAGCTGTGGAGTCTCGTTCTCTGGAGACATTCAAACCCTGCCTGGATACATTCCTGTGTGATTTGATCTGGGTGTTCCTGTTCCAGCAGGGGGATTGGACTACATGATCTCTTGAGGTCCTTTTTAATCCCTGACCTTCTGTGATCCTGTGACTCAGAGAGATGGGTAAGCAAGCATCACTTCCTTCATTTTTTCATTAACTATTGTGTTAAACATTACTTTCAACAGGCAATACAAAAATGTACAGATTTTATTTAAAAAATGCAGATTTTTAAATGACACGTAGGAAAATTAACAGTATATCTATATACTGTATATACTGTATCCATGTGCTGTTAACAGCAGTTATGAAAGAAAAGCAAAGCTTTCAGGCTCTCACAATCACTTCCAGGTAAAGTCAAACTGCATCCTGCACTCTTTTTTTGACAAAAAGCCACATTCCTTTGCAAGCAGTCTCCTGGTCTGTGTTTTGAAGCATCCTCTATTGCTGTTGTCTCATTTAATCAAAACCCATTTTCATTAAATGCCAAGTGTTGTGAAGCTTCTCTTTCCTTGCAGTTCAGGGCAGCTCTGTTACTGTTTTTATCAGTAGCACATTCCCAACAGACATGGCGGGATATGGGTGCATCAGGTCCCTTGGGCCTGTCATCGCTGGGTGTTATGAGCTCTTGATCAAAGCTCTCTGCTGTTCGTCGGCTGGTGGACTGCAGCGCCCTCTCCTGATAAAGCACAGCTGTTCTTAAAAAGCATTTGAACTTCTCTTACCCACTGTTCTGACGCTGACGGCATCAGTCCCCCTGCTATTCTTTGGTGATGTCTTTATAATTGCAAAGCTGGATTAATGTGCTGGTCCAGTCTAGCACCTTTCTCTGAAAGCATAATCTTTGACATATAAAATATATTTTTAAAAAAGTTAGTATTCATTCTTAAATATATTTAGAGTTGGGTTTGCAAAGAACTAGCTTCCACTTGTAACAATTAATCACATTAATCTTCAGTTTTCCATTGTCTGCGCTGTCATTTGGCAGAGTCTTCTCAGCCCCAGGCATGTGCTCCCTCCACTTCCCCTCTGCTGGCACTTGTTACTTGGGTAACATTATGTGCAGCCAGGCTGCAAAGCTGAGGAGGATGGGTTTGGTTTGTTGATTTTGTTTTGTTTCGATTCGGGTTTTTTTGATTGGTTTAGGAAAGCAACAAGCAGCTGGAGGTGAGGGACAAGAGTAGGTCTTCATGACAGAGTGGATTAGCTCTGGTTAAATCTCTTGTAAAATGATACAGAAAATAGAAAACTCATCTCATGCACTGGATGCGTTGTGAAGTGTTACTTGTGTGACAGGTCAAGCATGAACATCTGTCCTGTAAGCTGAATGTGTGGATCACATGCCAAGTTATGTTGATTTGAATGTGGTTCTCTGTTGGGGCAAGGGCTGCTGATAGGGAGCCACTTGCAGCCAAAGGCATGTGTGTGACTTTAAGTACACAGCAGTCTCATTTAAGTCAATAAAGCATAGAAACACAGAAACATAGAATAGTTCAGGTTGGAAGAGATCTAAAAGATCATTGAGTTCCAACCCCCTGTCATAGGCTGGGACACCTCCCACTTGATCAGGCTGCTCAGTACCTTGTCCAGCCAGGCCTTAAACACCTCCAGAGAGGGGGCATCCATAGCCTCTGGGCAACCTGTTGCAGTGTATCACTACCCTCACCATAAAGAATTTCTTTCTTATGTCTAGCCTGAATCTACCCCCTTCCAATTTTACATCATTTCTAGTCCTTCCATCACATCTTGTTAAAAACCATGTGCATAAGGACTTTGCAGGATGAAGGCCTAATGCTATAAATTCTTCATAATTTTTTTAATATGTACTATACAAAGTCCTTATCACACTCCTAGGTGCTGTAAAAAAATAAACGGTAAGAAAAGACATCCTTTAGACATCAAGAAAAAGTTCTTCACCATGAGGGTGGTGAGGCAGTGGTTGCCCAGAGAAGTGGTGGAGGCCCCATCCTTGGAAACATTCAAGGTCAGGCTTAAGAAGGCAACCTGATCTAAAACAGGGCTAGATGGCCTTTGAAAGTCCCTTCCTCTATGATTCCATGAAATTCTCTTGGTGGCCTACTTTCAGGTTTTGGCCGTTTTTCCCTGCACACGAGGTACTTACAGCAGTGGCAGGGCTGCAGATAGACTGCTCCTGAGCCTGGCAAACATGAAGCTTACAGCACCCTTCTCCTCAAACCATACCGCAAGGAGATGCTGGCTCTCAAGGTTCTGGAAGGAGAAGGCAGGCCAATCCGATACAAGAGGTTGGAAAATTAGGAGGCATATCTGAACACAGTTAGCAACAGCTCTGACCAACAGTCCACGCCAAGAGTTGGGCCGCAGTTCTGTCCTTCGTTCTGACGGCGACGGGACCCGGGGCTTAGCTTTTCTGCAGTGTTTTTTTGTCCGCTTTTTCTCCACACTCGTGGGTCTGGGCCACATGTCCCTAAGTGCTGCTGCTATCTGGGGTCCCTGCCGGCCTGTCACCTCAACACGCAATCCAGATTGTCTCCCTGCCCCTTCTCGGCCGCCGCGCCACTGCCGAAAAGGGGAGAACGCAACTCCCTACATGCACACATCGTTCGGTCGGTCGCGGCCTCTGAAGCCGGGAGGTTCGGAGGCGACGGGCGCGGAGGGCGGAGGGACGGGTAGTCCCGCCCCCGCCTCCCGCGGACTTCCACGCCGTGGCAGGGCGCTGTGGCCACCGGCAGTGATTCCCAGTCCGCCCCCTGCCCTCCTCGTATACCCACCCGCCTCTCAGCTCGCCGGCAGCCGGACGGTTGATTCGTTCCCTCCCGGGCTTTGTTTGGCTCCGCGGGACGCTTCAGCCTCATACCGTGCAGCGGCAAGGCAGGGCTTGGGCAGGTTTCCCCCACCGTCATTCAGCCCTCAGCGGCAAAGCCGATGTCAGCCGCTCCCATCCGATCCCCGACGCCGCGGCCCCACAGGATGAAGAAAGACGAGTCGTTCCTGGGCAAGCTAGGCGGGACTCTGGCGAGGAAGAAGAAAGCCAAGGAGGGTGAGTTTGCCCACGCGGAGGGGAAGGAAAGAGCATCCGAATGCCGTGACTTTCAGCAGGTCGTCCCGGGAAACCGTGGCTGCGGGCAGAGCCCCCGCTTTGTTTGCCAGCCGTTTCTTGATGGCGCGGGTCGCTGCGGAGGATGAAGTGGGAAGCGGTGTGCCCGCTCTCTGACCCCGGGGCGGCAGCAGCCCCTGTAGGAGGGCTCTTTCTGGGCCCTGCGGGACCTCAGGCGGAGCGGGTGAGTGGGCTTTGGGGGCGTTTGGCATCGGGGTGGGGGCTGCCGGGGGGTCCCTGTGCTTCTCTCCGCACGCCGATGCGGGGTGGCCGTTCCCCGGCCGTCCGGGTGCCGGCTCGGCCGCTCGCTCCGCCGTTGCCTTGCGCCCCTTCTCCTATGTCGGGAAGGGAACGCCGCCACCTCCGCCAGCTGTCTTCCCGCTGTAAAATAAACTTCTGATGGGCAAGGAGGCCGTGAGGGTGGTTTCTTTCTAGTCTGAGAGCCGAGGAAGCTGCAAAGGAACGATTGAGCGCATCCATGTTTCATTTCCAGGTCTGCTTCACCTGTAGGCTTCACGTTGGCATCGATACTTTGCCCAGAGCGCTTTTCATAACCAAATATATTTGGTGAAGCCACCCGGTCAGCACCAGGGTTTCACATGGGTATCATGCGTTGCATCGGGGCATATGAAGCGAGCGTGTTGTGTGTTCCTTGGGGATGTCGCTGCTAGCACGGCCAGTGCCCTGCGGACGGTGTCTGCCCGCTCCTGGGATGTGGGAAGCGTGGAGCAGTTCCTTCAGCCCCTGTCCAGGGGACTGCCACATGTCTCCAAGTGACTCTGTAGTTCCCACCGACCCCTTTGCTTGGACCCACTATCTTCCTTCAGAAGGAATTGAGATCATGTGAGGAAGGCACAGCCTGTACCTTTCTTCTGAGTGTTGTCTCACTAAAGACAGTGTGCTCTGGTCCTACTCTGCTTCCTTCACTGACCAGATACCAGCTTCTGCAGAGAAAGTCTTGATGTTGTCCTGAAACTGCTGCTGTCTACTAACAGCAAAATTGTGTGTCCTTCCCTTAAATACATTTATCACATTCTTGTCTTGCTTTTTGTTCTAGTGTCTGATTGGTGTAGGGTAGGGATGTAATGCGACTTTGAGCCCCTTGTCAGCTGGTTGTCAAGTGAGTGTGTTTTACCCCTATAAAGCCTATTAATCGCCAGCAACGTTTAGAAGAAAGCTTTCTAATATGTAAAAATGTACTCAACCTCAAAATCTGGCTTAAGGATATCGCTTCCTTTTCCTTCTCATTGTTGTTTTTGTGCGGCTTACCGGTGTTTCCTTTGTTACCTATGTTTAATCAAGTTTCTCCAATGTGGTTCTGCTGAGGAGCAGCAGGAGTGGTGCAGGCTGCACCTTCCTCACTTGATACTCAATTGCTTCTGAAGGAAGATGGTGGAGAAAACTCATCTCCAGCTGGGGATGCCTACCACGTGCTGTGTAAAAGTATTTCATTCAAAGTTGACTTCTAAGCTTAACCAGATAGGCCGTGTCCCTTCTTAAGTGAGAAATTTCAACATCACTAGGTGATGTTGTTGCGATGGCTGCTTTTGGCAGGGGCTACCCACTCGTTTTGTGGAGTTTAGCCATTGTTTTCCCTACTGTTGTGGCCACAGCTCCTCTTGGCCATGGAAGGGGCTGTTGTGGTTACTGCCCTCAGTATTTAGTGGTAGTGTCAGTGGGACAGAGGAAATGGAAACACGTGGCTCAGCTTTTGCGTCTGAAAATATGAAGGGAGAAAAGACGGTTTGCAAGCCTGTGGAGCCACCCATTGGGTGTGGCACACTGCAGGCAGCTGAAGCGCTTGGTTGTAATAATGGCCCTTTTAAATTTTTCTGCTTTGGAAGTTTTAAGGACTGAAGAAGGCAGAACTTGAACTTTCTTTGCCCTATTGGGCATCTGTAAAATGCAGGTTGGCCAGACCTTGGCTGTGAAGCCAGAAGGGGCTGAGGGCTAAGCAGTCACAGGGTGGTTTTGGAATCAGCAACAGGGCATAGAGAGAAAAGTCCATGGCTTATGCTAGGACCTTGGCAGTTGCAAGAGCAAATTTCAGAACTAGAAGTGAAATCTTTGTGTGTGTGTGTGAAGCAGAAGTGTTCCTTGAATGAACTGACCGGTCAGCTTTTCCTGCGTATGCTTGAGGACTGCTCTGCCCTCTGGGTTCTCCTATCTCCTTCCCTTAGGGGCATTTTCTTCTGGTTTTCTCCGGAGGTCAGAATAGTCTTCCCACAGTAAATACTGCCCTCTCCATCAGCTCCTTTCACCAGTAGCAAATGTGTGTGCATGGCTGCTGATTTGTCACAACTAAAAATCATTCTTGCCTCTTCTCCTTCTAACAGCATGAAAAGGAAACAAGCACAAGAAAGCACTGTACACTTCCTTCTTTTGCTGCCCATCTTTTGTATTATAGCATAAATATGGGCCTTTTATCACCATCTCAGCTGTAGTCTTATAATGACCTCTAACCTGGTCTGTGCATGAGCTGTAATACAGTTATATTAATCCTTTTCATCTTTGTTTGCAAATTCTAATCTGCACAGTTCAGAGACCCTTACAGTGACACTGGGAACGTTTTTGTTTGTTACTTATGAAGTTTTCTTTTTTTGACTCATGGGTGGCAGCTACATCATAAACACCTATAATGTGTGACAGCCACAACTTGTAAACAACTACATTTAAGTATTTTTTTGGCTAACTACTTCATAACATGCTGACATCTATTTTTAGAGCGGCTATAATGGGAGAGGAGTGTTCATTAGGCTTATGAAGGCAGATAGCGCATAAGCTCATACCCTTACTGTACGACAGGATAGAAAAGGATGTGCTTGTGATATTTACTGTGCCAGTATTCTAATTATGTATTAGAGCACGTAAACAGCTTTTGCTGCTGCTCTTGCTTTGCCAGTATGGTGTGACATAGTGCTTTTTGTAAGTGGAATTGGTAGACGAGGTAGGGTTCAGATTTCAGGTGAAGTTCTTCAACGATTTAATTCAAATACTATATATTGCTTAACTGTGAAAGCCTTTGAATTGCTACCTTGATGGTCTGCATTAAACTATTATGCCTTTTATATATGTTCCTATTTGTTTTGTGGTTGAACTCACTTCTTGAGCAGCCCTGACTTAAAAGAAACAGCAGCTACTGGTTAAGGGGGAGCTGGTTTTACCCTTTTTTTCCTATGGAAGTAAAGGGTGGGTGATCTCGATGTGTTTGGCTCCTCCCTTCCTCTTCCTTACCAGGAATATTGTTAACCTGTAGTTAGCCTAAGAATGCCCCTGAGAGAAAACTACTGGTCTTAAAGGTTGTTAAGTGACTGCAGGTGGTAACCAGTAACTATAGAAGAGGACTTCTGTGGAATCTCATAACAGGAAAAACTGTGAATGTGATTATCCCTCATGTGCTAGTAGAGACCCAAGGTCGGAAGTGAACAGCTTGAGAAAGGACATGTCTGTAGGACATGACATGACATGTTACAGTCGGTCATGCCACATGTCTTTAGAAAAGCAGGACAGTTTGTCCCTTTATTATACCTGCCCTATTATGCTATGTGGAAATCTGCAAAAATCCAAGTTTGCCTGCTGTTTCTGTGTCATGATACTATCTTGGTGTATTTTGGGCTTTCAGGATGTGCCACATGTGTAGCTTAAAGCTTAGTGGTTACTAAGCTTTAGCAGATCTGTTCAGAAGCCAAAAAATTGACTTTAGGTACCTTACAAAACTGCTGCAGAGCTATCAGGGCCCATGGTAGGACACAGACTATAAGTCCCTTAGCTTTTTTTCAGGTGTAGAATCTTCATCTGTAAAAGGAACTTTAAAATACTCTCTTTCTTGTCAGTCAGACAAGAAAGGAGGGGAATTGCTGCAAGCTTCACTTTTTGTTTGCCTGCAGAGCTTTGTTTTCTGTAAGAAACTGTAAGAAAGATCTGGGCAGCAGGTGTTTGGCTAAATAAATCTTCTATTACTGTATCTGCGCAAGTGTGTCTCTTATGTGGAGGAGAGACTTAATTGCTTAGTGTTTTCCCAATGACAGGATTGAGGGTGAACATGGGTGAGGAAACTGCTTCAGAAAAAAGCATTTTATTGCTAATGATGAAATCAATAGGTGAGGGGGTCAGGAAAGAAGGTGAGACATAACAGTGCTACAGAGGGGAAAAAATATCACAATGGCAACTGAATAATATGAAGGATTTATGTGCATCAGGTTGAAGTGTTATTCTTGGGGACTGTGGCTCAGTGTAACAGTGGGATGGCACAGCTGTAGAAAGTTTGCTGTTGCATTTGCCTGCAGATACACCAGTTTGGTCAACAGCTTGGTAGATATGTGTTTCACTAGATGGCTAGGTTTTTCTCACAGCGAAAGGTGGCAGTTGTTACCTCTGTTTTGCAGGGTGAAAAGCTGGCAGGTGAGGAAGCAAAGCAGTTTCTTCAAGGTCATCTGGCAAGCCTGGGACAAAGCCAGGGAAAGAAACTGTTTCCTGAGTCCTCTAGTGCTGTGGTCCTTTGGCAAAGACATTTAAAAATCTGCTGTTTCCCTGTACACTGCAAACCATCTTCATTCTGCTCATTCTGCCAGATCAATTTAGGCTTTATGAAGGGAAGAACATCAGGAAAAATGCTCAACAGCAGAATTAAATTGGAGGAAACAGTTTCTTTGGTAATTTCTTTGAAACTGATGGGACTGCTTTTGTGGGTAAGAGCTCTCTGGAGGGAGAAGATGTTCAAAACCAGATCTGATCCATGGCTTTGTGTTTATGAGCACAGCTCAAGTCTGTAAGGCATCCCTTTGAACACAAGAGGGTAGGAGGAGTGGACTTGCTTAGAAAATGAATTTCATCTTTCATTGTGGCAAGTGTCCCAGCCCATGGCACAGGGGTTGGAATTAGGTGATCTTTAAGACCCTTTCCAACCCAAACCATTCTGTGATTCTATGATTTGAATATGATATGCTGAAAATAGTAAAAATCTCCTTTTGATGCTGTCTGTTATGCAGTCTCCGGAGGTTAATTTGTGTAAATGGACTGGAAAAATTTTAATATCTTCATCTGGGTGTTCTGCACCTTTGCTTTAGTTGCTGCCTGGTGTCTACTTGAGACTTCTAACAAATATATGTAGCTGAAAGGTACCTGTTCAATAGATGTGTGCTGCTTGTGCAGAATTACTTGCTGCTTTAGTGTTCTCTTTATAAAGCAGTGCCAGTTTGGGTCCTGGCATAGTTTTGTTCTGGTGGTGGCTTAAGTTTGAGTCACTGTCTCAACCAAAATGAACAACACATGCACAGGAATCATCCTTTAAATTGTGTCGTAAACCTAATGGTTTGGGGTTTTTTGTGCAATTGCAGCCAGGCTTGGGTAGTTCTCCCAGTGCAGCTTTAGGCACAGTCTGTGGGTCAGACAATAAGGTTTTGAATTACAGCTTTAAGTTTTCTTCCAGATAGGATGCAGTAAGTTATATGAAATAGCTCTGCAGTTCTTCAGTAGTGGATTGAAGTGACTCACTTCTCTTTAAGAAAAACAGAAATTTTAAAAATTGTTTTATTTTCAGAGTTGCAGTCATTGATACATTACTCACTGTAAGAAAGAACATTGTTATGTTGCCTCAAAGAGCCTTAGCAGGGTGGTTATCAACACTTTTAATTTTCCTTTTTCTCCTTAAAAATGAGTCTGCTCTCAAAAGCTGTTGCTTGGTGATATCTATTTATTCTATTTCTATTTAATTTCTTCTAAGGAGTATTTTAATCCTGATTTCTGGAAGCTGGCTGTCTATTTGGATGAGAATATGCATGAACCTGGGGGGAGCTGCAAAGTAAAGACTTCATATAAAGTTTATGCATGTGCTCTCTGGATGCTGTGAAGGAGGTCCTATGGGTGAATCTATGTGGGGAGATCAGGCTTTGCTCATACTTACATACTTGGAGTTTTTTTAGTTATTTAGAGGATTGTAATATTTAAGATCTCTTTAATAATATAAATACACCCTACTGATTTGCACATTTTCAATACAGGAGTCCAGAAGATTTAGTACTGTTATGCGTAGCAGTGCTAAATGCCTTTTAATATTCTTTTTAAGCTGTTACAGGCTAACCAATCCAAAAGCAAGTGAAGGTGGTGGAGTTTTCCTGTGTACTACTTTGAGCTTTGTATTGTACTTTGATTTTAGTAAATTTGGGAGATTAGCTTTTTCCATTGCAAAAGCAAGTCACAACAACTTGTTGCTGAGGAGTCCAGGGTTATGTTGTTTGTGTGGCAGAATCAGCATGAGACAGAATCTACTGGTAGTGGGAATTGATGTTTTAGCAGTTGACAGGAAATTTAGTGTGTGTACCTTATGCATGCAAGTATTGTGGACACAGATGAGGAGATTGAAGTTTGTAACTGAGGAAGGGCCAGTGTGGCTGGCACTTGAAAGCTGATCATGAGGTATTTGCTGTTGGTTTGCAAAGGAAGTCGAAGGTACAAATCTTTTAGGCACCACTAAAATTTTTCATTTGCAGATGTGCACCTGAGAGGTTGTCTGTGTCAGGGATCCTGGGACATGATGTCCATATATGATCTGATGTGGGCCATACAGTGACATTGACCTGTATCATAAGAAGGAATTTTCTGCCTCTTTTGTGACATCTTCTGCTTGTGATCCTTGTCATCCTTGTTGCTGCTGCAGGAGGCTCTCTGTGTGCCTTACTAATCCTGGTATCTTGTTCCATTTTCAGCATTTTCATGTTTTATGTTGCTGGGGAAAGGTCCTCATGGCATCAATAGTCTAAGGGCCAACCCTTAAAGTCACAGTTGTTTCAGGAGACCTGAAGGCCAGCTGAAAAGAAGGGAAGGCCTGTTTCCTAAAGACTTGTGCTGACCTCTGTTCATTACAGCAGTCAGATGACCTCCAGATTCATTGAACTAATGAGATTTGGATATTCTGTTGAACAAGCTAGAGACTTGAAAGTCAACCAAAGATCTAATGTGGCTCCAGGGAAGGTCTGATCTGTGCTAGTGCCTGGACATGACTGATACACAGGCTCTGTTCTGGCCAGCTGTCATAGTGTCCACTCTACACAGCCTTCTTACTGAGGTCTTTTGCATTTTGCATGATGACTTTGGTAGCTGCTTATCCTTTCCTTCATACATCTACTCTGTGGAATGTATTTAATATACAGATTATCAGTGGGGAACCTTTTTTTGTCTACTATGTATTTTTTTTTTACTATGACTTGCCAAGCATGGCCATTTGTGGCAAGTTTTCCCTGGAGGTGTGTATGGTGTACATAGACCAGCCCTTGCTTGGTGTGCTGTTCCAGTGGCTGTGGTGGTACCTGCCTCTGGTTGTTGTCACAAGCTGCAGTGGTGCTTCTTGCCCTGGGCACTGGAGGGAAGCATGCATGTGTTGTGGTGAAGAGGAGGGAGTGAAAGGGAAGTAGAGGTAGGGTGAGCAGTGGGAGAGTCCTGGTTTTCAGGAGTCTCTTCTAGGCTGCCCTGGGACTTTGGCTTCAGGACCTCTGCTCTGTGATGATGCAGACCGTCCCCACTGTTGTAGGAAAGGCTAGGAGCAGGGGATCTAATCCGTCAGGTTTTGTGTGAGTGACAGTTCCTTTTGGGGTGGGCGGAGCATGAAGGGGGAGTGGGAACAGGAACCTCTGTGTTGCGCAGTTAGTAGGTGTGTGGCCAAGTGATGACTCCAGGCTGAATCATTTACAGCCGGCTCAGGTATAGAATTCCTAATTTGCACTCTTCAGTTGGCCAATTAGAAAGCTGCAGTCCAAAATTAATGACTACTGTTGTGATGTCTACTTCAACTGTAAAAGTGTTATGGCTCACGTGTGGTTTTAGGGTTTTGTAATTTGAATCCGTTTAAGTCTTGCCATGGAGAGATCTGGAGAGAACGTGCTCACCTGGCAGCGTCTGCTGGCCTAGAGCAGTGGCTCTGTACACTTTGAGCCCTTGAATCACTGTCACTTCCTTGTTGTAAAGGAGCATACATCTACACAATGATAGTTTCTAATTATAAATCCAGTACAAGCGTTTTGTTTCCATGCACTGTCTGCAGACCCCAACATAGAGCCCTTTGGCTGAGTGGGGAGGCTCTGGTTTTGGCTTTGCTAGTGGTGAGCAATTGGATCATTGTGAATTCTGTTTTAACTCTTAGTCATTGTTTATCTGAGCTAAAAAAGGCTCATTTATAATCCCCAAGACCTGTCTGGTGATGAGATACAGACTTTTATAAAAATTCTTTTCAACCTAAGTTGCATTTTGGTTATAAAACAAGCAAGATACTCTGGCTCCTGGAATTACAGTTCCTTCTTTAGTACTTCTTTCATTGTCTGGTTGAATCATAATGAAAAAATAGTGTTTTTCCATTTTAGCTGCCAAATGGCCTTACTGCTAGTTTTAAGTTACCTGAAATGGTTGTGAACACAATTTATTTGGAGTAAGGAAGGAGACTGAGAGCTGGATGAGGAGAGTTACTCTGATCTCTATAGAGGCATGGTGTCTGTTTCACTGTCTGTAAATAGAAAAATGTGTAATCCTAAAAGTGTCTTCCCAATATGTCTGTTTGGCAGATGTATGCATGTGTGTTATTAAACAGATGCAGATACTTCCGTCATATTAAAATAGAATACTGTTGGCTCTCTGGCTTTCATAGTCCAGCAGATAGATTTAGGGGCTTTGATAAAATTGGATGAAGTACCAGGCTATCCAGGCTTGCTTTTTCTGCTTAATATTCCTCCTCAGGAATAAGGTTCTAGAATTGTCCCTCAGGATGTCTGTTTTCCTCCTTTCCTGCATATGGCTCCCAGTACTGTTATGGTGAATTGGTTCAATTAAAAAATTAAGCATATTGCAAGAATACTAATATTACAGATGTATCTTCAATCTGTACTAAATTTGGTGAGACTAGGATCTTGTATCTCTAATTAGGTAATGAGATAAGGATGTATAATGGAGTCCTATCATTGGGAAAATGGATTTTAATTGGGTGCAGAATGTGATGCTCCAGATGGTCCTGCTGCGACAGGTGGCGATTGTCTGTGAACAACCAGGCATGCTGCCTTGGTAGCAGATCTGGTGCTGTCTGCCACACAAACTGTTAAGTACCCTTTTGACATGTGGAAGAGGAGAAGCCATCAATCATGACTGACCTCATATAGTATGACAATAATCTGACTTCTAGCTGGACCTTGGTAAGTCCTTCCAAGAAACATTTCTATGATCCTGTGTGTCTGGGATAACTGAGTACCTGGGAGTTTTCCCTCTGATAACTCACACAGATTTAGACTAGTAATTTCCCTCTTGACCGCTTATGATGTACTTGAAAATGCCCACTTTTACTGCAACAATGCAGCTGTAGCTGCATTAACAGCTGGAATACTCACTATCATTTGGCCTCCTATAATTTAGTTTAAAAACCTAACCTGTGGTGGCTGTTGCTCTGCTAACATCAGTAGTAAGAGCAATAAGGCAATGAGGGAGCTATGCCTGACAAAACCATGACTGATGTGTGTTTGTTTTGTGCTATCTTTCTGCCTGTGTATTTCTCATCCCCTGAATTCCTGTAATTTACATGTGAACAGACAGATCACAGGTACCAAATAGGTCAAGCTAGTTTAGCACTGGGTAGAAAGCCTTTACCTATCAGTTGTTCAACCAGCAGGGACCATACAGATTTTCTTTTCCTTGGAGAAAACCACTAACAAATGGTAATTTTTAGTGAGAGACTTTTCTTCCATTAATGGCATTACATGCAGACATTATGCCACCCATGGAAGGCATCCTCCCTAGTTTCCTTTGTTTGCTAAATAAATGTACTGTTCCAGTGACTGGTAAGTGGTTTTTCCAAGAATGAAAAAAAAATTACTTTGAAACTGTCTGGAATGAGGAATTCTGCTTTTGTCCCAACTGCACAGGAGATGAGCACTGTTTTTCTGGGGAGACTGAGTGATTTGGTGTGTTGCGGCATAGATGGCCAGCTGATTTTGTGGGGCTTAATTGGGAGCGTGAGAGTTTTTGTTTTCTATTCCATGGGAAGTGTACAACCAGACTGAAGAATCATTGTGTAAGAAAAATCACTGTGAGGGTGGTGAGACACTGGAACAGGTTACCCAGAGAGATTATGGATGCCCCCTCTGTAGAGGTGTTTAAGGCCAGACAGGATGAGGCATTGAGCAACCTGGTGTGGTGGGAGGTGTCCCTGCCCATGGCAGGGGGGTTGGAACTAGATGATCTTTAAGGTCCTTTCCATCCCAAACCATTCTATGATTCTAAAAGGGGGGTAAAGATCCTCATGGCATTGCCCCTCTGCTTAGTGAACTGTTGGTCTCATAATCTGTCCTGGGATGAGTCCTGTTTAACATCTTCATGTAGGAGGTGACAGGTGATGGAGTACAGTTTGCAGATGACACCCCACTGGTGATACGCTCGAGGGCATGGCTGCCCATTCAGGGAGATGTAGACAAGCACGACAAATGGCAGAAATAATAAAATATTGAACAAATAGAAGTAAAAACTCCTGCATTTTTGAAGAAAAGTACCCATCAATGATGTGAGCTGGAGACTGCCTGCCTGTGGGACAATTTTGCTCGAAAGGCCCTCGTGGATCATAAGACCACAATGTGATATTGTTGTGTTTAAGGCCAACAATATTGTGGGCTTCATTAGCCCAGCAGTTTGAGGACACAATATTGTTGGCCTCCCAGTTTATACATTGTGCCAGGTGTGGGCTCCTCAGGAGCCAAATACAGGTTAAAACAGGGCTTAACTGGAGCACCTTCAGCAATGGGCCACCAGGGAAGCATCTGAAGCACTTGTCCTTTGAGGAGAGCTGAGATGGTCTCTTATTCAACCTATGGATGAGACTGCTTCATCTTTAGAAAGCAGCCTGCTGATACCTGTTGAGAAGATGGAGTCAGTTTTTTCACCATTCTGCGCTGCAGAGGAGAGAGGCAATAAATACACACCAAAATTAATGCAGTTCGTTCTGGACAAAGGGAGAAATTTCTTCGTACTAGGAACTATGAAGCGGAGAGTTTGTGCAGCCTCCATTCTATAGAAATGACACAGTTAAGCCCTTAGCAATCTGGTCTGATCTAAGAACTGACCCTGCTTTGAGGAGGAACTTCACCTAGAGACCTCCTGAGATCCTTTCCACCCTGAATTATCCAGTGATCTTATGTGGCTCCCTGGAAGCTTAGATTCATCAAAGGCTGGAGTAAGGACATTTCTTAAACAACACGAAGTCTGATGTTTAAATGTGTATGAGCATGTTAATGCAAGGGTGTGCAGTGGAAGTGTGCTTCTCATCAGGGTCCTTTTACTGGTTTTGCACTGAGGTACCAGTAAGAGTACAATATTTATCTTCTTTGCCTGACTAACCTTTTAGTGAGGAGGCAAACATGAATTCCACTGGGTTGCTGCTCTGGTTTCTTTAGTGAGGGTGAGTCAAGAGAGGCTGTGTAGTTAGAAACCTATTTTGAGACTGACCGGTAAATGAGCTTGAAAGTCTTTAAGATGTCAAGCCTCACTGAAGCACCACCTCGACTAGCTCATAGGACCTGGTATTATCAGTGCAAAGACTTTAGAACAGACCACAGAAAGCTAGAACTATGAACAGCGTAAAACTTTGGTGTGCTGAGTGAGCAAATAACAGCAGCTGCTGGTCTTTTTGGCACTTGATGGAATGTGACCTTTTCTTATGCTTTGGACTTATTTTGATTTGATTCTTGGGTGGGTTGTTATTTCATGATTGTGTTTTGTTACCCCTTGAAGGCTGTTTTTGGGAGACTGGACTGGAATGGCAGTCAGAGGCCTGAGGTCCACTATTTCTGCATGTTCTTCAGCAGTTCTGTGTCTATTTGTTACCTAAACCTGGCAGAATTAAATATCTGCTTTCATGGCAGCTGCTATCTTCATTCTACCTTTCCCTCATGGACTGGCTTTTCTCTGTCTTGCGGGCTCTAAGTTCCAGACTTTATTTTACTGTGATATCTGTAGTGCTTATCACCAAAGTGCTTATTTTGACAGACTCTACTGGAATTAAGAGCAATGAGCAAAATAATTTTTCTCATTTGACTTGCCTGGAAACCAATGAGAAAACTTCTTTTGTATTTTGCAGCATCTGCTTGTAGAGTGAGGTAGTTCATATTCAGTATACTGCTTTATTGCTATGGATGCAGGAAGGACACAGGAAAGAAAGACCTGGGCATGACCAACCTCACTATATAGTAAACTGAAAACTGTGTTGAATGTTTATGTTAAAGCTTTTAGTGCAGAGCTGCCTGTCTCTCCATTAGTCCAGTGCTTTGTTGAGGTACAAACTGGTATTTACTAGAAAACCCTTATGTGTCTTGCAAATTTAGTTGCTATGTACCAGTGTTTTGCAGGGTTTTCCTTGTCTTTCTGTGTGGCATTTGGGCAGCTCCAGTGATTAGGCACATGCACTTTTTTTGGTTTGCAGCATCATTTATCTCAGCATATTCTTCCTCTAGAATGATGTTGCACACACAAGGTCTGCTTTTTTTTTGTACTGCATGTCATAGCTGTAGCTTGCTTCCCATTTACATGAGGTTTGTGTGTTGAGCTCTGTACTAGCAGTTGGAGAAGACATTGCCTTTCTCATTCTTCTTGTGTTCACCTGACATCACTGCCTTCAGAAGTGAGTCTGTTCCTCTGTACTTTGCTTGACTCCTTATCCATCTTTCAGGTGGAAGTTATCCTGGCATTCATGCATTTTGCTTGGGAGAACATAATCCTCTCCCATTGCTTTTGTATGCTATGATGGAACTGTAACTAAGGAAGACTGAGAAAGTACATTTTCCCTGTTTTTAAGTAGAATTTGCATGCTGAGAGACGCGTTTAACTTTCCCTAGTTGCTTTTAGAGTCCTTTCAAGCTGTGATGTTTGAGGCAGCATCCTGGCTTTACTATAGAAATTGGGATTGAAGGTATCTGCTTACATGTTCAGGACAACACAAGTGCCGCAGGTATGCCTGCTTCATGTCCTGGAGTGCAGAATCTCTATAGTTTTGGTTTGTATTACGTTACTGATTATGAGAGATGAGTAAGGCATAGATGCTTTAGGGATTGCTTTATTTTTGCATGAAGTTCTGAGACCTTCTTTACTTAAAACATTTTCCCATTTATTAACAAGTCTGCACAAAAGCTAATGCAAGGGGAGAAAAAACTCATGTCTATGAAATTAATGTATACATTATATTAAATTGCTGGGTGCTGGTTTGTTGTTTCAACTGGGTATACTACTGGATGACTCTGTGCTCGAAAACTTTTCTTTGCAGGCATAATTTTATAAATCTTTGAAACACCATTCTTATCCATAGAGATGATGAAGGGATTGAAGCATCTTCCTTATGAGGAAAGGCTGAGGGAGATGGGTCTCTTTAGCTTGGAGAAGAGGAGACCTGAGAGGTCTCCACTTCATTTGTGTTTATGGGGGTGAGTGTCAGTAGGATGGAGCCAGGCTCTTCTAAGCGACATCCAATGAAGGGCCAACGGGTGCAAGCTGGAACAGAGGGGATTTCACATAAATATGACCAAGAACTTTTTCACTGTGAGGATGATGGAACACTGGAACATGCTGCTGGGAGAAATTGTGGGGTCTCATTCTCTGGAGACATTCAAACCCTGTTTGGACACGCATTTCTGTGTGACCTGATCTAGGTGTTCCTGCTCTGGCAGGGGATTGGGCTAGATGTTCTGTGGAGGTCCCTTCCAATCCCTGACATTCTGTGGTCCTGTGATTCCCACACAACTATTTAATTTCATAGGATTCATCTTTCTTGTTTAACTGAAGTGGGCCATGTAACTGGCTAAAGATCTATCTGTTTAGTAATTAGAGTCTCTTTATTTGGTGTTCAGCTGCCAGTGCTGGTCATGTTGAAAGCCAATTGTGGCTGCTACAGTCCGTTCTGTGCTCATCCCAAACTGCTGCCCATTCTGTCTCTCTCAGGAGTGCTGGTAGGCATGCAGGACTTGGCCAGGGTGACTGTAGATATTGGCTATCTGAACACAAGTGTCTATCTGCCAAAAAACTGAAGTTCTTTTTTCACCAAAATTCTGAAGAAGCCAAATGAACAACTTGATTACAAAGATAGCATCAAAACTGTAAGCAGTGTTTCATCCTCTTAAACAAAACCCCAGCCTCTCATAAACATTTCTTTCTGGCTCTGGTACTGCAAATGCTGTTACCATGCTAGATATGTATCTTACCCCTGGTGAAATTAATGGACATATCTTTGTTCTGACAGTCATAGACTATATGTTTATATGTAGTCTATCATATAAACAAGAGGTGTTTTGTAAGTGAATAAAATTATTGCAGCCCTTTCCTAAGTTGCCTTTAGCTTTTCTTTTCCATTTCTTTAAGTGACAGAGCCTGACCTTTGCAAGTGCCCTATCTGCCTACTGAGGCATAGAATTTCTTTTATTACCATAACTGTTCTTTGAATGCTGTCCCTTGATACAGTGCCTTTATGTGGATTTGATCAAGTCTTTGCCTTTGATCTGCCTGTGATTATTAATTCTCTATTATAATTAATGGAGGCTTTGTCTTTCTCCTGCAATCTCCATCAAAAGAGCCTTTTGTAAATGTTAAGGGATTAGCAATGCAGTAACAGAATAGCAGGTTGTCTGTGTGGTTTGTTTGTAGAAAAGAGACAGAGACTCGGTGTATCCCTGTCTATTTCATTTGGGGTCGATTTGAAATCTTTTAGTACCATAGTTTTCCTTGGAAAACAGCAGTTCTTGTAAAACCTTTTTTTTAATAATAAATGTTCCTAGAAGGAACAGTTTTGACGATGACTCTGTGAAAGCGTTTCTAGTGTCTGATGGACATTCTGTGTGTATTACTCTGTGAGAAGCAAACAATGGAACAGGTCTTTACCCACCAGGGACCTGTTGCCTTCTGGTCTGTCAACTCAAGTGGGAAGTGGTAGCTTCAGCAGATACCTGATCTTTTATGCAAAGATTGTCTGCTTCATTAGGGAGATTTCTCCCTTAGCCGGCTGTGAGTGAATGGGGGAGTGGGTGTTGAAATATGGACTCTTGGAATATGAGTTGCAGGCAGGTGATTCACTCTCTGAAGAAGTGCATCTGGTTGCAGTTTCATCTGTGGGAAGAGCAGTGAAGCTTAGGAAATCAGAAGATGTTGGGGACGGGAAAAGAGCTTCCTGTGCAGTTCACATTACGTGATCATTGCACATTTCCCTTTTGTGTGCTACTCTGACCAAAGAGGATCACAAAGTTACTTGGACAGATCATATGCATTGGAGCCAAGGGTAGAAAAACCAGATGAATAGCTTCCAAAGTTAGGGTTTAATTGTGAGATGAAAGTACATTGTGTAAGAGTTGTGGTTAGTCAGTGCTGTAGAGCCAGCTTGGCACTGGTTGAATGCAAAGGAGAGTGCTGTAGGAGAGTGCAGAAACTCGTGATCAGCATCACGACAGCTGCTGCTTTCTGTGGGGTGGGATTCAGCTTTGCAGTCAGAAATAACTAGAGCTAAAATTAAATAATTCTTACCATCTGTTTTTGAGAGAGAGAGAAGTGATCGATTTTTTAATAACAAGGCAGCGAATGGGAAAGACTTAAGGAGGGAACTGTGTGCTATTGTTGATATGTTTTTAAATTATACCAAAATTGTTATGAGTGATGGCAGAAAGGGTGAAATTGCTGCTATCAGCTTGCTTATAGCAAGGAGAAAGTGGGCATTTTTCTTCTTTTTATAGTGCACCTGCTGACTTTAAAGGCTGCTTTGTGCCTTGTGAGAAGTCTTTGACAACTCTGGTGGCACTTCCAACTTTCTGCAGCTAATTATTCCTGTTCTGTGCAGTTTGCATGTAATCTTGTGCACTGAGACAGCTTGCCTGGCTCACAGATGCAGAACATGTGTATATGCGATCTGCTCATTATATTAATGTTTGAAAGGCCAGCACAGCTTCCAGTGTGACTAAATCATGTTGACTACCAGCACTGCCAGGAAACTGTTAAAACATTAACATTAAAGAAAACTGGAGGGCTGCCAGAAACCCTTGCTGCTTTCCTGGGGGCTTGTTGAGAAATGACCTTTTTACTCATGAATTTTAATTTTTGATTTAGGGAAATACTTAGGGGTTTTGCTGGAAGCCTTGGTGCTTGCCCATCCCTTGCTGCATTTGGATTTTGCTAGTGTTGGCTGAAGTGATTTGGAGGACTAGAGCTACCTGTTGATTGAGGATTTGCTCATAAAAGGGATCTCCAGCCAGAAGAGAGGGAGGCAAAACCAGACATCTGGGAGAAACTGTGGTTAATTTTCCCAGTTAACCTGCAAGGCAATCATCTTCCTATGCCTGTGGTTTTACCTGACTTTTCCTTTCCAAGTTCACAGCTGAGTAAGTAATTTAGATCATCAGCAAGTTTTATGGTAAGGCTGGTTACCATCTAGACAAGTCCATGTTGTTGATAAAAGTGAGACCAAACTCCTTTTGAGGGCAAGAGAGCATTCCCTGGATGCTGGGGGCTGCCTGTATATGTTCAGCTGGTATATCTGAGGGAAACCTCTGCTCTGGCCTGGCCAGACAGTGGGAGCAAACAAAGTATCCCAAGATAACAGATACAGGACAGGCCTTAAAATTCTATGAAATTAAATTAGGCTTTAGAAAAGTATATTTTGCACATATCTCATTTAGAGACCAAAGAACTATGCCAACACTGCAGAGGAAGATCTATCTTGTGAGGAACAGAGGAGGAAAAGAAGGGGATTTGTGAATAGGTAGGTAGACAGCAGACAAGAAGTGGTAACACCTCCTGTGGGACCTAACATGACTATAGCTTGTTGGGCCAAGTGTAGCTCTGCTCTAACAGTAAAGTGTCATCTTTCATGGATGGCTTGTTTGGCATAAGGATCTGGTATAAATTTTACAGCAAAACCACTGTTGTTGATGCAAAGTTGAGGAGACTGGTCTTTGCCACTTCATTAATGTTCATAATTTTTATAGTACCTTCAAGTTTGGGGAAAACAATGGTTTCAACAAAGCCATTCTTTGTTGTAAATCTGCATTAAAACACTGTTTTTTCCAGTCCATACTGCTCCATCCCGAGTATTATTTTTAACTGACTCCATTTACTCACTGGGTTCTCTGTTTTTTTTCCCCAGCGTTGTGACTCAGTATCTGTTTCCTGCTTCTTTTTCTTTGCACAACAGTGATAAGTCTATATACTGTGACAGAGAGGAGGGAAAGAAGTCAACAGCATTTGTTCAAGTGCATCACCAAAAGGTTATGGAATGCAGTAGTGTTGGGAATACCCTGGCAAATGTATGTTCCTGAGCTGAATTGGTGGCAGATGTTCTGTGAATCTGTGTGTTCCCAGGGCAAGCTGTCATGGTGGGGAATCTGACTGCTTTGGCCAGAGAATGGAGATGGCTTTCTCAGGAAGCTTCTTGCAGAGAAAATGGCATCTTTGAGGTTCCTGCTCTTAGGTGTCCAGCAGCAAGCCAAGTAAGGTGCTTGGCTCTCCACAGGAGCCGCATGGATAGGGAGAAATTCTTGGCTGGAAGTCCATGTGCTGTATCCCTTCCTCTGCCTCCGCCCCCACCTAGCAGCTGGAAAGCTATCTTTCTGCCTCCTTGGGTGTCACCATGCCCAAATTAACCTACGTTTGGCAGTCCCAAGGTGTCAAACCGTTATTTAGTTGCTGCTGCTTCTTCAGCAATCGGGCAGCCTGTGTGCTTTGTCTACAACCCGCCTGTGCAGCTGAAGCCAGAATGGCAGGACTACTCTGTAAGAGGCGCAAAAAAGGAGGTAGGAAATACCATGACTGCAGTAAGAATCTCTTCTTGTTTGCCCAGGACCTGGTGTCCTTTGGGGCTGTCAGTTCAAGGACAGGGGACTGCTTGAGGGAGTCCAGCGCAGAGCCACAGAGATGATAAAGGGGATGGAGCACCTTTCTTAAAAGGAAAGGTGGAGGGAGATGGGTCTCTTTAGCATGGAGGAGACTGAGTGGTGATCTCATTCATGTTTATAAATATGTAAAGGGTGAGTGTGAAGAGGATGGAGCCAGGCTCTTCTCAGTGACAAGGGGCAATGGATGCAAGCTGGAACAGAGGAGTTTCCACATAAATAAGACAGACTTTTCTCCTGTGAGGGTGATGGAACACTGGAACAGGCTACTGAGAGAAGTTGTAGGGTCTCGTTCTCTGGAGATATCCAAACCCTGCCTGAATGCCTTCCTCTCTGATCTGTTCTAGGTGTTCCTGCTCTGGCAGTGGGATTGGACGAAATGATTTCTTGAGGTCCTTTCCATTCCTGACATTCTGTGATTCTGTAAGCAGGGCTGTCCTTGGGCAGCAGGCTTTTCCCAGAGATGGGAAAAGCACTTTCTGCTCCTATAGTTATCTTTTGCTGGTAGCGGTAGGAGAGAATGTTGTGATCTGTGGGATGTGGCCCACCCACACTGGATCTGAAGGCAATTATAAGGATTTTATGTGACTCTTTCAAGTCATGAGGCTTGGGTATGTAGCAGACAAATTTGTGTTCACGTTTTCATTCATTTTAGTAAATTGTTCAGAAACAAGATAGTTTTTTTAGGAAGAGTGGAGATCATATTTATGTTAAAAAAAAAAAAAAAGATCAAGCGTATCATCTTAATTGAACTTTTGTGAGTAAAACTGATTAAGCTGCATTTAGAAGTATTTTGACTTGAAAGGTGTGTAACGTTTTGTGTATATATAGCAAACATAGAAGACAGTACTATGTATTCACTGCCCAGAAGAAATCATTAGCTCTCTTCTCCATTTGAACATTAAGAACAGTGGTACCCTGTAGCAAGTTACAGTTCCTGATATTCAGCAGCTGGAAAAGGTTGTGGGGACTGGTGGTCACATTATCAGAAAAAGAGTTGGTTTTTACAGTTTACTGTAGATCTGGGTCATCTTGTTGACACACCCATTCCTTCTGGAGAAACAATTATTCTGAGGTTACTCTTGCCACAGAATTTAATTTCTTGCAAAATATTTTCAGCCAGTAGTGTGGTGTCTCAGGTTAATAAAAACCTATAGAAGAATGTTACTTTGTTTTTATTTTCCACTATGGCTGCAATTCTTAATTCCAAAAACTGTGGTCCCATTTAGAAGTGGATTTGCTCATTGTTTTCTCTATTAATAATGACTTCAACCTCTGCATATCTGCAAACTTTACATTTATTACAATCTTTCTTTCTGTTTTTTCCTCTCCTCAGTGAGTGACCTCCAAGAAGAAGGTAAAAATGCTATCAATGCACCAATGAACCCAAGTGCAGTGGACATCCATCCAGAAGACACACTATTAGGTGAAGTATTCAAGCTACAGACCTCAACTAAGCAGTTATTAGTGAAGATGGCCGGTGTGACCCCTGTAACCACTGCTTTACTGTTAAATGTTGAAACTGAGAGAGTTGGATATGAGAATTGAGAACTGTTACATGTCACATGTAGGCAAGAAATGAACAGGGGTAAAGCAGTGCCAACTATGTAGATATACTTAAAGTAGGTATTTTATGGGAAAATTGACTTGTTCAATGATTTGTCAGAGAACTTGTGTTCTTCTGTGTTCAAACAGAAAGTTGAGATTTTCAAAGAATTAGATGGAAAATTCTGATGAATGTGCCTGCTTAAGAGTTACTTCAGGTCGGTTAACTTGTTAGCCATGTAGTTATCAGTCTTTATTTCTCCTCTTTGTTAAGGAAGTGATATCCTCTCTATCTCTCTCTATATGTGGGGAACTGAAGTGGAAAAGACCAGGCCAGATGAAGTGTGTGGCAGAAATGTGTGATTCCTGTGGAACCCTTAAACTCTCTTATCTCAATGTACAGACTATGCTGTTATTTACTAGTGGATGCCATATTCTCTTTGGGTTGCTGCTGCCACTTTACAAATTGATGGTACACCTCAATGAGGCCTGATACTGAATGAACAAATGAGCATTTAGAGTCCTGAAAGTACTAACTGAATGTGATTAGAAGTATGTAAAATAAGGAATGCTTTATGGAAAGAACATTCAAATTTTTATTCTCTCCATTCCATACCATGTTTGACTCCCTACATAACCAACATCATAATTAAATAGCAAAAAAGTGTTTAAAACTTTTTGGACTAAAATACATTTTTCTTTCCTGGTGCTATGTCTCTTCATTTTGTAATTAGCTGGAGCAAGATGCTGTGGATACAAATAATAAACCAGGACATTAAAACCAAAAAAGTGGTAGTTGTGTGGCTTTTCTGATTAAAAGAATAGTAGGAAATGCAAAGTGATCTTCTTCAGAGGCATGAGCAAAGTGTTTATTGCTCTGTGCATATCTGTGGATCAGGAGTATCTTCAGTGATTTCTTTGGAGTGCCACTAAAGACTTTGGAAGATGCAGGGCTACATCTGAAGGTCTAACATGCAAAGGCATGACCATTGGTGAACCTTAAGCTGAGTTCTGGGGAGGACTGTATACTGTTATGGGTATTTTGTTCAGGGTTTTAGTTTGCGATAATTTGGGTGGGTAGTGGGTGTTGCTTCCCTGTGACTAGAGTGCCTGTTGTGGTTTGAATTGAACTGACCACAGGATGAATGACATATGCTCTGCTGACTGAGCTGAATCATCCAAGGGAGTAATGAGAAAGTAATGGCTTGGGGGGAGGAGGGAGTGTGGGGATACAGAGAGCATTGTTGTTGATCTCTGCAAGTGAGGATTGACATTGGAAGAAAGATATGATGGTACTTGTTGGAATGAAGCCATGGGAGCAGCAAACTGTGCTGGCAACAAGATCTAACAGAAACAAGGAGGACATCTGGTATTTTGTGTAGATAGTGGGGATGTTTTGTCAGTAGGCCCTAGGGTGGAAAATAACTGCTTACTAACAAGCTGCTATAAAAACAGCACTGTAGCTGAATAAAGGGACTGATGCTTTTACTATCATGATGTGTCAGTCAAGTGCCCATCATCAAATGGGACCCAAACGGTGGGCTCACGGTCCATGCCTTGGTGTGCAACAAGTGCAGCTCTGGATCAGAGCCCGTGTATACCACTGTCAGGGGTGGAAGCAGATGAATAATTCACTTTTTTCCTTAGTTTGCAGAAATTTGTCAAGTACATTCAGATAGCAGGGTCTTACTTTTTAATAAAATTTAGAGGCCCTGGAGAATACTAAATCCAAATATGTAGGCGAAGCTTAAGATATTGCAGCTAAACAATGTAGTCTGCCTTGTGTCTAGGATGTGTGAACGTTATACACATCATCAAACAGCAGTGAAATCGAGCACTGCAACAGGAAGTTGCTGTAGGTTGGTCATTGTTAAAAACAATTCCTCTGTGCAGCATGGCAATGATCTGATCAGCAGTCAGACTGAAAACCTTCCTTTGGTGTCATGTTGGAAGGAACTGGGAACTTCGTAGCATGGCATGGCTAGACTCAGATACAATTAATGGGGTTTGTAAATAATATTTTTGCTGAAGAGATTTGGATCCTCTCATGCAACTGTGACACTGTCACCCATCCTTGTGTTCCTGTTATGTGTTAGCCAGGCTTTGCTCACCACTTAAAAGAACAGATCTAACCTTAGTCAGAGCTACTTTTTCATTGCTAGAGGAGCTCAAATGAAGAGACTAGGGAGATGTCTGCTACTTGAAAGCAAGCACCAGAATTTTAGACTTGTTTCAGCTACTTCTTAAATACTGGTATCCATATCCGTGGTAACATATAAGCATGCATGCGTTGTGTGTGTGCATAAGTGGTGTTGAAGAGATAATTTTGTCAAAGGTGGTTTGGTTGTTACCCTTACTGAGCTCAAATTGATTCTGCTACCAACATTTCTGTATCACATCATTCCTTCTAAAAAATCATCTTTATGCTTTATATTTACTTGTGTTGTCCTGCTGAGCATTTCTCGCATCACTGCCCTGCAGCAGCATCAGAAATCTATTTTACATTCTTCCCTCCTGCACGAGTACAACTTATGTAAATTAGGGTAATTTTCACTCTCCAGCTTAACCAGAGGTTAAAGAGTTCAGGTACTTGGGGTTGCATTCATGACTAAGTTTCAAGGAGTCAGATAGCAGCGGCACAGTTTGTCAGCTCAGTTACACTGAGCATAGTAGTGCCAGAAGCTTGCTATAATCTTCAAGATGGTACAGTCTGAGTCAGGTGTTTTCAAATAGAATTTTAGTACCAATTGAGGAGAGGGGAAAAAATAGACTGCATTTTTTGGCATGTTTATATTGACACACCCCACTTTTCTGATATATTGTGCGGGATCTGACTGTAGAAAAGTCAGCGGTAATAATCTTATTTGAGGGAAGTTATGTCTGTTATCTTTCTGCACATCTCTGTAAATGTCTAATACTTTAATCATCAGATATTCCCTTGCAAAGATGATGACTGTCATTTCTCAATCAGCTGACGGGCCACTTCATTGTACAAATTGTTGCAGTATTTCAGCAGCTTACATTTGAAGTGGATCTAACTAAAGTTTCTGATTTTACTTTGACAGAAGAGAATGAGGAACGCACTATGATTGATCCTAACTCAAAAGAAGAGTCTAAGTTCAAAGAACTGATCAAGGTAAGAAATCACTATTTTGTCTTTGTTTAATTTAACTGGTGAGCTGAAGTTACTTACTAGCTGATTACCAAGAATCCTGTGACTGCATGCATCTTCTTACTGAAATGTATTTTTGAAAACTGAGGTTATCAGTAAGGTAACGCTAAAAGCAGCAAGAGAAACAAGAAAAGGCTGAATCCTGGAATGCTCACGGTAATCGTTGTCTATTTACATGCTTGTGGCTATCACTTCAAGGATGACTGCTTATCTTGAATCTGCTTGCAGTCACTGCATGTAAACCTAGGTTCCTGCTCTCTGTGAAAACAGGGAAGGAGCTTTGGAAATATTAGTGAAACTTCAGGAAGGGAAAGAGAGGACTGAAATGAGCAGAGGCATCAGGGAGACCTTGGTGTTACAGGGAAGTTAGAGTTTTTGGGGGTTTTTGTGCCATGTAGTCTGAGTTGTTTAAAGAAGAAAAGATCTCTGTTTCCCTGTGTGTTAGGGTAGGGGCCAGCTTGTCCTGAATCTGTATTGTCACTGCAGACACCTGCCCAAAGCAGGTGTTCATAATTTTGTTCCTGGCTGTGCTTATGTGAGATGTGGCTTTCTGCCTCAGCAGTGCTCATAGTGGAGGGTTTGATCTTGAGGAATTAGTGTTTAGCAAGGAACTGTGCTCATTTTGCTTTGATATTCACCTGGACTACACATTTGAAGTTTTTAAATTTTAGTACCTAAATCCATTTTATCAAAATTTACAATGGCCTTGCTCCACTCTTTCAAAATGCACTATGATTGCTTTGGTAGTGTAGCAGTGCTATTATTATGAATAACTCAGAGTAATTCAGCTGAACCAGAGTTATAGCAGTGAAGAAACCAGATGTGCTCTGTAATTCAGGATACAGGATCAGAATTGCTTTTAAATTCTGAATTTTGCTGTTGATTTTGATATGAGGTGGGGAGTGTTCTCTGGATGTCCTAGTCTAGCAAGGTTGTATTTTTCAATTTAAAAAACTGAAAACCTTCAGGAGGAAGGAAAACCCAGGCTAGAGCAGCAATTGAAAATGTATCTGAGTGCTTACAGTGCATTGCAGAATCAGGCTTTGGTTCACTAGACCAGTTTACGTTGCGTGAAGAATGTAACATTTTACCAATTGAACTGGAGCAGCTGGTGCTGGAAACAGCATGTTACCTGGGATTGTTTTCTTGGGATCATCCTCAAAGGAAGGATTTTTCCTTCAGGGTGCATGTAATTGAGGTAATTGCTAATCATTTGCATAGCTGTCACCAGTTCAGAGCTTTTACAGAGATACAGATATGTAAATATTTAATGCTATGTTGGTGTGAATCTGTAAGGCAGGGAGAGGTTTGGATTATGTTGACAAAATCTATTTGATGCCACTAAGTTGGGATAATGCAAAAATTTGAACAATTCTTTCCTTTTCTGTTCTTCCATAGTTAATGACATTTTCCTAGAGCCCCAGTACTGGAAGAAAATTAGCTGTGCTAAGTGCAGCAGCCAGTAGAAAAGACCGCCTGACTCCAAACTTGAAGATTTCCACAGACTAGCAAGGATTGAGGTGTTGAATAGAAGGAGATTTTTATAGTTCGGAGTGGTTCTTTCCCTTTTCCTCTCGGAGAGGAAGTGTGTCAATAGCAGCAACACAGCCTTGTGCCTTTTGAGATTTGGCAGTATAACTTAGTTTCATTGGTGCCTGCCCAAATCTCTTTCAACAGCAGAGTTAGACATGCCAGTGGTTTGCCATCATTGATTTAAAGTGTTTCTGTTCTGTTACTCACATGCAGTTGTGTAAATGCATCTCAGGGCAAAGCACCAGCAGATATCTGTTGCTGACACTGCTGTAATTTCTCATTCTCTCCACGAAATGTTTTAATTTTTGCTAGCCTCCTGCCATAGGAATTATATGCAGATCAGTCATTGCAAGCTTGTGTGCATATTTGCAAATGATTTTGACAGAGCTGTTGAGCTGTTGGAACTCTGGAGAGACATCATATAGTAGTGTGGTAATGAAGAGAGCAACAGAAAAGAACCCAATAGAAAACCTCATCCCTCACTTGCATTAAAGAAAATGCGTAGTGAATTCCAGTGTTGGAGGCTGCTTAATTAGGGTGCTACTTACCTGCTTTAATTCCTCTTGCACGTACAAAAATCATGATGAACTGGAATAATGCCTCCAAGTGTTGTCTGTTATCATCATTGATATTCTAAAAATTGTTGTCCACAATTTGTCAGTGTGTTTAACTAAGTTCCCTCCGTGGCCAGCAGCCCCACTCACTTTTCATTTTTTCCTCACTTTCATTTGCAACTTGTCTAATCACACACAGTTTGCTAAATGGCTGAACAGATATAAAGCAGAAAATTCAGACCAGAGAAAGAGAGATGAATTAACATTTACTTTTTTTTTTTCAAATACATATATATATGTTTATAAATAATTTATTCACAAATATTTCCAGTGTCTGAAGTGTTTGAGTTTATTTTACACATTTCCCAATATCTGCCAAGTGAAATGTGCACAACTATCTTAAAGTAAGCATTTGAATTATAAGTTTCATCTGTTTTGTGATCAGATACAGAAGTGTCTTGTGATACATTGTTTCTTCTTGCATTCTTCAGAGTCCAGTTTCTAGTCTGTTTGTTATTCTGAATCTGTTTCAAATGGTTATTATGTAAAGTTCCCTTAGTTGTTCCATGTCACTAACTGTAAAAAAGTGTTTGGGGGCTCTTTTAACTCTCTTTTGAATACTTCTTTTTAAAAAAAATGGAGGGACTGTGGGCTGCTTTATCTGTGCTTTCCTTGTTCGTATTTATTTCTTTGTGCATTGAGTGTAAAGGTGAAAGAAATCTTTTTTTTTCCCTCCTTCTGGTTCAGATATGGCTGAAAGCTAAAAGCTTCAAAAGCTTAATTGCTGGTTGTCCTCCTAAACACAATTAAGAAACTGTAGGAATTGAGTCAGAAACTTTGAAAAGATGATTTAACGTTTCACATAGGTGGCAGATTTCATAGGCATTTCAGTAGGAAAAGGATGAGGTGCTACTCATTGAATCAAAAATTTTAGAAGAGCAGCTTGCAGGAATTGGATCCCATCTGAAAGTGGCTTGCCTTGACAAAAGCTAGTGTGTCACAATAAGAAGGAGTTTTCCCTCCCTGCAAGGATTTCAGTATGATGGGCTGATACTGTAACAACTTCATCTGAATTTAATACAGATCCAAACACTGCTGCTCTGGATACTGCCTGAAACAGGCAGTTTTATTACAATCTTCATTTGTAATAAAACATCCACTGCCCTAGAAATTATCACGTGTTTTTCTTGTCTAATTTTATGCCTTTTTAAAATTCATCATGATGAGGAGAGAACCAAAATGAAGCAACTGTCCTTTTGGTAAGGTTTCATATGTGACCAGATAAAACTCTGCTCCCTAAATGCTCTGCAGTCTGCTTTTGAAAACAGAAGCCTTCTCTTTGTTTCCAGCCTGCCAGTGCTTTGTGCTTAGTCAATAGTTTCCAGGCCTGCATATGAGTTTTTTAATATCAATTTTCATGCTCGACCCTGAAGCCAGTTAAGCTTTCATACCTTTGATCTCTGCTTCCTAATTCTCCCAGAGGACAGTGAAAAGGGACATTGAAATCTTTCTTTGCTGTCTTTGATGACTGGTCTTCCTGTTTTCCTGTTGTGCCAGATGCATTCATGTATTCTGTCATGTATTCTTCATTTTGCTCATTCCTGCATAGTGGTGATTGTGGGGTCCTTATGTCCTTGAGTTTTGCAGATTAACTCTGAATGTGCCTCACTGCACACTGGGAGCAGCCAGCAGAACACTTGACCGATTTGGTAAAGACTGATGTAAGACCTGATCTTGAATGAACTGTAAAATAACAAAATGGCCCAGGCAGATTCATTTTTCCTTCTAGACTGCCAGCACCGTTTTGTTTCAGCTGTCTGCCTCGAGGCAAATTTCTGTTTTCAGCCCAGTGTTTAGTAATGCAACATGGCTCATTTAACCAGACACGTGCAGTTGTCCCAAATATGATATGATAAATGTATATGTCAGAATTTAAAGCACTGTTGGAAATTTTACGACTACAAATGCATATGTCTGAACATTTGATGCAGCTCAGAGGTGTTTTGTGTGAGTATAGATATGCATAGAAGGACAGGCATGATTTTGAGGACTTAAGTCTTCTATGGTGTTGATTTTTTCAGTCTTTCTGTTTGCGTGTGTCACGCTTGTATGATTTTTGGAACTGGGCTTGTTGGCAGGCTTTGAAAATCCTTTTCTACATGATCTGAAGCAAGAAAGCATCATGTTATTTAGGACTCACTTTTCTGCATAACCAATAAAGGGTTTTTGAGTGAAAGATGTTTGTCTTCCAGCTGTCGTAATTCTTTGCTAACTTGCATAATGTTTTTCTCATTTCTTTTCCATAAATGTCCTTCTATACCCTGAAAGACAGAAAGACAAAAAGAACTGGAGTTTTCTCCCCGAATTTGTCATGGCTCCCCACCTCTGGAGCAGAGCTCTGCTAACTTCTGTTTAGGCTTTATCTTCTTGGGTATAACTTTTGCTGGTTGTGATCTCTGATGAGGTAATTTTAGTGTGGATTTTTAAAGGAAATCCAAAGATTTGGTTTCCTATGCTAGATAATAGCTTACATGTTAGAATTTTTTTTTTTAAACTCTAGCCTTAATTTTAGAGGAGAGGGACCGGGCAGGGAGAGGCTGCTGAAGGGGTATCCTGAGAAGTGCTAGAGGGTGAATGGTGGAAAAGCAATTGTGTTGACATTTTTCTTTGCCCATATGTGATAGTTATATCAGGCTGTGTGACATAGCAGAAGATGATTTCCAGAGCGTGCTGGAGCATATTAGGTGACAAGCTTCCCAGCATTGCTGCTGTGACCATAGACAAAGTGGGAAGATGAGTGTATCTGTCAGGTCACAGAACTGCGTTATCCAGGACCCAAAGTACCAGAGACAGCTGTTGTGCCAGCAGACTGGGCTGCTCAAGTTGAAGTGTGAGGGTTGTGCACTGAAGGTTCTGCTGGGGGGAAGCATGAGACAGGGAAAGTTCCACAAATGGCATTAAGTAGGTGAGAGTGTGACACAACTTAATGGCTCGTGTTGCAGTAGTGGTGACAGTAGTAAATGCACAGCCAGCAGGGGCCATCTGATAGAGGGAGTGGCCCAAGTGATACATAATGTTCCTGTGTGTAGTTGCAGGCAATCTTAATGGTGTAGGGCCCGTCCTTGGATACCCTCATCTGTCTTCAAATGTCGCCTCTGCTTTTTTTTTGCTTGTTCTAGAGAAGTCCATTTTTGATACAAGTTGCTGATTTTGACTAGTGAATAACATATCAGAAAAGGTTTATTTTGAGAGCAAGCTTTATAGAGAAGTAATTTTTATTAGTGAGATTTTTTTAATTCCATTGGACAACTTAGAGGGCAAAGGTTTACATGCTGTGATCCTTCCTTTCCATGAATTGAGTGATTGTCAATGTCACCTATCTGAAATTTGCTGACACTAATTTTGGAGCTGAGTTTCAGCCCTGCACATTTTCACTGTCTTTGGAAGTACTAAAGCAGAGGTACCTGAAGTACTAGTATTTCACATTTAGATTGCAGACTTCTTTGTGGAAACTAAGTCTAAGCCAACGTTAAAGAGGTTGGTAGGTTCAATGAACCTCAGTAGCCAGGCTGAATTTTGTGATTAACATATTCAAATTCTCATGTTTCCTGGGTTTGCAAGATAATTGTTTTCCATTACTGTGTTTCACAGTCTCTTGTATGTTAAAAACCCCAAACTTCCTTAGCCATAATGAATGTTGAGAAGATATGGAAGTATGGGATCTAGTCAGAAAGTGAATTTAAAGAACCCACGAATTTATATGAAGTAAATTAAAAACTGCAGAAATTTTAAATGAGGCTTATTGCTTTGGATGTCTCTAGCTCATGGATTTAGTATGTCTGTGATGGGCAATACTCTTCTCCTCTGAAGAGTCAAAGGTTTAGCTGGATAAGATCTTTTTCCACAGAACTTTATTATTTTTTGAGGAAATTATTTTATTTTCCAAATCATAAATTGGAAGAAAACACTACTGCCAAATTGAAATGTTAAAGGCTGTTTTTCCTGTAACTGGTAGGAAAATACTGTCTTTGGCACCTGGAAAGCTTCACTCAATTCCTTTTTTTTTTCTTTCTTCAAGGTTCTTTATCTTCATTGCTGTTTTACAGATGATTGAATGAATTTTATACTTATGATAGCATATGGGAACTATTATGCATCTGATCAAAATTTTTTCCAGACTTCTTCAATAGCTTAAGATAAAATGTCTTGCCCTGTTGCTAATGTCAGGGATCTAGATAGTGCATCTGTTCATTTCATGTTATTAGGAGCGTTCACTCTTTTCCCTCTGAAGATCTTGTTTCTGGCATATCATTCACCTCTATTCAGGGTAGAGATCATGATGGGAGCATCATCTGTTGGCAGGCCTGCTGCTCATGTAAGACTTGGAGAGAGTGTAGATATTAATAGAGGTTATTGTTGTAGAATGGGTAGTTACCACTTGCTTTAGAATTGGAGAAACTTAGTGAGGAAAAAGGAGGGCATTAAAATCAGCATGTCACAAGACCTGAATTAGAAAACGGTAGAGCAGTGGCACCTCCTTATCTGTTATTTCTCTGTAACTTGGAAATACATATATATATACACATATACATGGTTATTCTTGCTCTGTTTTATATTCCTGATTACTGCCTTGAATAGAAGGCAGTATTCAGTGGGGTTGAGACATTTACTTCCTTGTTCTCTACTTTCAGGTTCTAATTGACTGGATTAATGATGTGCTGGTGGAGGAGAGAATCATTGTCAAACAGCTTGAAGAGGACCTTTATGATGGACAGGTGTTGCAAAAGCTGCTAGGTGAGTTCACATGAGAAAATGTGTCCCCAAGGACTGGAAGGGGCCCAAAGTTAGTAATTTCCAAAGCTGCAGACAGTAGCAGCTCTGTGCAGCAACTCACCTTCTCACCAGGAATACAGTTTGTTTCACTGATTTTTGCAGTGTCAGCTTCTCTATCTGTTCCTCTCTCTCTGCTGAAAGGGTAGGAAATCTAGATGATTCCTAGGTACCTGTTTCATGGTCTAAGTTCAGTCCAGTTAGTGGAAATATGTGCCAGGAAAAAGTGAACAGATTTGTGCTTATGGTGGATGACCAAGCAGAAGCCACGTGGTCCAAAGTTACATCTGTCTAGTTTGCTTCTGAAAGCTTTCAGGCTGAGAGCTTTTTTTGAGATCCTAATAGATTAATTTCAAGGGAAATTTTCAAAAAAAAAAAAAAGAATGTGTATGTGTTGCAGCAGATGCATACTCATAATGTGCACTTATGTAGTTTGTGAAAGGATATGCTCAGTTAAGTAACAACCCCTCCTTTACATGTTTACAACATGTGTGTTCAGGCAAGAAGCACAATGGAGAAAATGATGCAGTGATTTATGGGTGTGCTTTTAGCAAACAAAGAGTCTTGAAGCTTCAAGTGCCATTGTAAATCCATACTGTTACTTGATTTCCTGGAGAATGATAGTCTGCTCTCACTGAACTTAAGACACATATTCAGGGGTGAGTTGGGAAATGTAATATATATGTCAGTAGGACAAGAGGACCTATTGGTAGTAACAGATGCTGCTTACTGTATTTTCTGCATATTCTGCTTAAATAACAGGTCTGCAGTATTTTGGTGAGCATTCACAAGCTTTTAAAATTTGTTAACAATTGACTTTGTGTGAAATCAAAGCTCCTCAAAAATAACTTGAGGAATAAAATAGGAGTACTTTTAACTCTGCATTGTTAGACTGCAGGTGGGACCCTCCAGGCATGGTGCAGATCATGGATATAGAAGTTAATTTTGGCTGGGAAGTGTTTGTGTGAACACAGTTGTACTTCTTAATATACAGTGACTAGTAGTGTATTTCACTGTAGCCATTTTGTAACAGGCATCACTGATTTCTTAGGCTTCTTATGTAGGCCATGATTCCACCCTCAGACCTGCAGACTTTTAGGAAGTGTTTAGTTCTACATACATACATACATGTGTAGGTCAGTTGGACATAGCATATGTTAGAGGTGGAATGCTGGGCATGTATGTCTTGCAGCCTGAGACTTTTTAGCTGGATTGGTTTTTCCTAATTTTTTTTCTTGTTTGGGCTATGTCTAGAGAGCAAGTGCTTCTCCCCTGGCATGAAACTATAACAACAAAGCTGCCGTCTTGTGTTGTGGTCAGTGGCATTTTGGTTTCTTTAGCAAGACTTACATTTAAGAATCTTTGTGCCATGTCATTGATGCAAGAGACAATGCATATCATGCTTGGGATGGGCCTTAGAATTAAAGTTAGTCCTCTGTTGTTGCGGGTCTTTTCTGGTGTCAGCAAGAAAGGATTGCAAAGTATAGTCATTATATCCTTGGGCATGAGAGATGTTTCAAGAAAATCTGTCCTTATATGCAGGTGCAAAATAAAAGGTCCGTAGCTTGTCGGGGGCATATTGTGAAGCAGTTTGATTGAGGTGAAGTTCCTTATTTTGATAATTTTATCAAAGTGTAGGTAGTGCCGCTCAGAGAAGCTAGAGTGGCTTGGTAGGCATAGAGTCAGGGTGAAAGGAAGTAAATTTCTGCTGCTGACTGGCAGCTAACCTGGAATAATAGTATATAAGTGGAATATGTTGAAGCAATTTTGACATCTTGTTTTCTCTTCTGTTTTTTACTTTTTTAGAGAAATTTAGCTCCTTTGTCTCAAGTAAAGCCATGATGCAGAGAAAGAGATGAATTACTTATTACCTTGACAACAAATAATTATATTACAGAAACAGAATTCAAATTTTAACAATAGCATTTTACAAAATATCCTGCTTTATTTTTGGAAGTAATCACCCATGATGTGACAATGTCAGAACATGACAAGATTTAATCACCTTATTTACTTAAAATTGGTTCTAGTAAGCTCATACGAATCTGTGGGTCATATGAGCCTATGACTCTTGATGTTCTGAGGAGGCAAAGATTTAGCTTAAACTCATATCTCAACTAATCTGAAATCTGAAATAAAGCTAATCAAGATGAGGTAAATGGTCACACAGTATTTCCCATTTTCTGTCCTAAATCGATTTTTTTAGAAAAGCCCATTAAGCCTGTGCAACTTCCTGTGTAGTGAAAGCTGTATTATGCCAGACGCTTTTCAGCAGTGAAAAAAAAGGAGAGGTATAATATTTATTATTACTAACTTGGGCCTGTCTGAAAGTTGTTACATATTTAGATGCCTGATTGATGAATGTGTTCTGCCAGGCCTTACCAGTTTTCTGTCAAAAGCTCAATTGGAATTGATGCACTTTGATAGAAGATTTGCTTTCAACTATTTTGCTTGCTGAGGAAAATAATTTTCTTTTATAATTTCTAGTAAAGTCTCTCACTGCCCAGTGCTCTGTGCTGTTCCCACCTGGGGCCTTTGTTTAATCTGATTTTGCCTGTTCTTTTTCTTTTTATCAAATGCAGAAAAATTAGCTAACCGTAAGCTGAATGTGGCAGAGGTAACACAGTCTGAAATTGGGCAGAAGCAAAAGTTGCAGACAGTCCTGGAAGCTGTCCATGATTTACTCCGACCCCATGGCTGGACAATCAAGTGGAATGTTGACTGTAAGAGCTGTGTTATGTTTCTGTCTCGAGGGTATGAGTGGATTGATCGCATTCTCTGTGATGCAGTATTTTGGGTTTTTAAAAATTATTTATATGTGTGCCTAGAGGTGTTAACTACATCCATGTATTGGCAGTGAATGGTGCCTTCTGTGCTTTTTATTTAAGGTCAGATCTACATAATTCTGGGATCATGAAGAAATTTGTTCCCTTATGGCTATGCTTTCATTAGAAACCTTTTTGATTGCATCCTGAATTTGAATGCCTATATATGTGAGAAACCTGTTAGTTGTCCAGGTACTAGATGGTGGTCTAATCCTTCAGGCCACCACAAAAATGTAAAAGGGTCCTGCATCCTTCTGGAAGATGCAGCTTCTGACAGGCTACACAGAAAGTACCCTCTGTTGAGGCAAGGCCTATTACAATCCGAAAGTGAGAACAGAGTTTGAGAAGTCCTTTTACCTAGATACTGGGTGGGGTTCATCTGTTAAAGCCAGGATATCTTGTGTTGACACTTTTCAGTCTGCTAAAAGCATAATTCTCCAGTACAGTGAAAGGTAAGAGATCAAGTCTGCCTGTCCTCACTGATTAGAGAGGAAGATTAAGTGTTTGGACTTCTAAGATAGGTATGTAACTTAAAAACAGAGCTGAATATAGGTTTTGATATCTGTAGAGTTATACTATAGGCCTTGTTAATTTAGGAAAAAGAGGCAGAAGGATAAAAAGAAAAAAGATTGTTTTATCTAAATAGTTTTTTCACTGCTTTTCCCCTGCCTTTTCCGCAGAACTATTTGCTAAAAAAATTATTTGCTACATTTTCCTCATTCCCTGCAGCAATCCATGGCAAGAATCTGATTTCCATACTTCACCTGCTGGTAGCTTTGGCAGTGCATTTCCGGGCTCCCATTCGACTGCCTGAACATGTGTCTGTACAAGTGGTAGTTGTACGGGTAAGGATGAACTCTTAAGAGAAATTAATCAGAACAGTCATTGTTTATCACTCTGATTTTGCAGTACTGGGTTGCTCTTATCCATATGTTGTCATTTAGAGGATTCTTATCAGAGTTATTTGAGTCTTAGTCCTGGGAATGGATTTTTGATATGCTTAAATGTGATGCTGAGAACATTGCATCTTTAACAGTTTGGAACCACCATTTTCTACTGCAATATCAAGCTGAAATTTTTGTGTAAGAGTTGCATCTGTCATTTCTGCCACGTCTATAGATGTTTTTTTGCCATACATTTTTTTGTAAAGCCTTTGAAACACAAACGGCACAGAAGGGAGTTTCAGCATGTAGAATCTCCCTAATCTGATGATGTTTTTCCCCAAAGACAACCTGTGCAGACTTCAACATGTTGTTTTTCTTGGCATGCTAATAGACATTCATAATTTCTTTCACAGCCTTGTATTTTAGTTAACTTTCCTTAGATATGGAGTGGAGATCTGAACTGAGGAACCTGCACTTCTTCCCTTCTACCGTAGATAGCACTTTAGTTATTCCTTTCTCCCTTGGTGTTTTTCACTTCCTTTCACTATTTTCAGAGCATATGTAATCTTGCTTTTTATCTTACCTTCTATCTGAACTGAAGCTCCTGTGACAGTATAGGCTGTATTATGTTAACCCAGCTTTTCATGACACCAGGCAGAGATGTTCCAGCTGGCACTCTGAGGATGCTGTGGCTGCCTGCCTTCATTTTGCTTTATATTTAATCACATTTTCCAGGCAGCCTACCTGAATGCTCCTGACCTACTGGGTGGGAGGTAAATGAATAATCAATTGATACTCCTTGGCTTGCAATAAATGTATATATTATCTTTAAGAGGTTAATTTGAACTGTTTTCAAACTGCCGTAGTTCTTTCATCTTAAGAATGGTGTTAGGTGTGAAGTAACATGGATATAAATAGAAGTCTGTTTTTTCTATAAATTTGTGTGTTTTGGACAGGTAAAGAAGAAGACATGAATACAAAGTAATCAACAGTTCACTGGCATCCTGATGCTAGAAATCTCCTGCCCAATGAGGGGAAGTGCCTTTTGTAGCTAATGTGAGGAAAAAAACTTACATAAAGAGATAAAGCATCCCTTTCCTTGTCCTTAGTTCAAGGTTTGGGACCCTCCAGCCCTCTAGCAGAGGGAAGGGTGTGGAGAAGGTATTTTCACATCTTGATATGATGTTGAGAAGACACCTACTGAGACACCAGAGTCCCTACATCTTGAGACTGGAGAAGTATCAGGTGAAGACAGGATGAGGTAAAAGCTGGCAGAAACTAGGGAAGGAAAGTAAGAGAAGGTGCAGCTCTTTTGTCCCCAAGAGAGGGCCTGAAGGTGTCAAATCAGTGGTACCATAAGAGTTAATTTAAGCTTGAGAAACTGTAAGCTCTTGCTCTTGGACCTAGAGTTGTGGAGATAATTGTGTTAACGGCTGGCTGTAAGCCAGCCTTAGCTGGCCCCAGGCTTGTTTGAGCCCCCCTATCCCACTGCTAGAAAAAGCTTGCAACTCTTCATCTTTGTTTATTTAAATCTAAAGCAAAGCACAGAATAAACTGGAACATGTTTCTTCTGAAATAATAGCATTTGCCTTATAGTTTGGTAAATTGAATTTTAGCAGTACAGCATTCCTATCATAGTCTAAAAATACATGCTGGTTGAGTAACACAGATCGCTTTAAATGTATTTTTTTTAGCTTTTGCTATAATAATGACAAGCAGAACCATAATGAGGTTAATATTGTTCCTAAGTAGAGTAAGAAAACTATTATTAAGTAGATTATGATGATAATGATGAATTGTTAAATATTATCTTAATAAATATCCCAAAAATGATTAGCATTCTGTCAGATGTGATCAAAAATTAACATAAGATGTCTCTACTCTGAGAGGTTTAAGTTTAAATGCCTGTTTTTGCTTGAATGTGCATTTAAGGGCATTAATCCACAGTTTGTAAGTGATTTTGTAAACTTTGCAAAATCGACCCTGTAGCAAGAAAACCTTACAATGTGTTGTAGGAGTGTAGTGTAAGAGCACTCCTGCATTGGAAGTTCCAAATCTATTTAATTTTTGCTTACTTTTGTTTACTTTGGCACCTAAGATTCTCATTATCAACTTTGTTGAGCCATCCTTGTACTGTGTAAATGCATGACATGCTTCTTGCTCAGTAACCTGACTACAAGACTACAAGACTAACTAAACAGAAAAAAACCACTTTTGTTTATGTTATTTTATAATTGGCAGCATGAGATTGCCTCTCAAGAACAGAGTTCTTGAAATGCAGTTACTTTCAAACCCTTCTGAAACCAGCCACCAGAATTTATTTTTTTGGTATTTTTTGTTTGAAACAAAAAATTTTGCAACCCTGATGATACACGTCCAAGTTATACATGAAGAGACCTAATAGAGCAAGGCAGCTTTTTCTAGTTAAGATCCTTTTGATAACTACTCCACGTGCTGACTTACTAAGAGTATAAGTTGATATTCTTCCAGTAAGAACTGAAAATCCTGAGATTTTCTTCCAGCTGATCCTACTGTTTTATATTTAAAATACAAACTCGCATAATGAAGAAATACCCTAATTCAGAAAAACAAGTTGTCAGAAATAAGTGTAAAAATTGTCCTTAAGGATCACTGGTTAATTTTACAAGGTTTAGGAGTTGCTACGTTTTACACTTAATCTTTTCTCATCTTCAATTTTAAAGTTTCAGCATGTCCCACCTTAGTGGTGCTGGGAGACTTGAGGAGTTTTTACAGTAATTCTCCTGTAGACTTGAGTTGCAGATTGAATGGTCAGTGGCAAGACAGGATGAAAAATAAATATATCTGGCTGTTGAGGTGGAAGGAATCAAAGTTTCATCAAAGAATGAGATTTGCTTTTGGATTGCATGGCCAAGGGATCTACACTTAGCATGCAAGCAGCATGCTCAGCTGTCTCAGAAGGGTCAGTGCAGAAATTCTGCCATTTCTACTTATTGTAGTGTCATTGCTAGCATCCATTTCCCTTTCTTATCAGGTGTTTGAGGGCATTATTCTAGTCACTACATAATGTGTTCTTGTTTGCAGTTTATGACATCTTCTCCCTGGGAGACATGGTGCCTGGAAGGTCCACAAACCTGTATTAATAGAGCAGAGACATGGCAGGGTGGAATAAAGACAACATTGTTTTGTATGCAAGAAAACCTGCTTTCTCATTTTTCCATCCATGCTGTCATCTTGGCTTGTTTCATCAAACTTCCTGGCACTGTTCCTGTGGCTCCCTTCAGGGAGAAGGATGAGATATGTGTGCACAATAGGGAAGTGCAGGACTGTGAAGATATGGCCAGCTGGCAGCTTCCAGCTAGGGTCCATCTCAGACATGGAGTTGTAACAGCACAGCAATGGGAGATTATGGCTGCCACTCTGCTTTCTGCCAGGCTCCCTGGGTGATGGCATGAGAAAGCAATGCTGCCTTCATTATTTGGGCTAGGGAGGACAGCAGTTCTTACCGTTTTTCAAGTTTCAATTTTTATTTCTTAGATTACTTCTGGAAAAGGATGCGTTTCTCTTCAAAGCTGCTCTTTCTAATCCCAATTGTTTGGGATTCAGCTGATGGAAATAAATGAGATTGCATATGAGTATGGAGCTTGTGCCTGAGGGGGTGGTTTCCCCAATTACCTGAGCTAGCAGCTTTACTAATCCCACTGTAAGTCATTCTGACAGACCTGGTTCCTAGATGGCTGCTGAAATTTAGCTCTTTGCTTCAGCTTTTTAAGTGCAGAGAAGGGAGGAAAGAAACTGATCCATTCAGGCTTAAGTCTGTGTCCCATAGTTTTGAAAGAGACCTGCAGAGAAGTTAAGAAAGTTTTTGACTAGGATAAAAGCACTTCCAGCATCTTAGAGGCATGCATCATGCCTCCAAAGCTCTGGAGAGGCTCCAGAACATTTGAGCCCGCCTGTGTCAGGGGACTGTGTTGTAACAGAGCCAAGGAAGCTGTTATAAAGCTGTTTTGAAACTTGAATCTCACTGCATGCTAACTCTCTCTGTTAGGTGGGAGACACCTTATTAATGTAGAAAATTATTCCAATGAGAAAAACCCCAGTAACAGGGAAATGCTGTTCATTGTGAAAGCACTAGTTTGGCTTATTTCTTTGCTGGATGTGTTCCTGGAAGGTGTATTCCTGCTCTAGTAGAGCTACCCTCATGCCTGATGAGCTTTCCTGTTACTCTGGAGCCCTGGTCTGGGGACAGCTTTCTGTGCTATTTCAGCTTTGGATCTCTCTGGAGAGGCAGGCTGTCAATTGTGCAAAATTGTTGGTTGATGCTGTAATGTGAACATTTGCACCTGGGGAGCTTAAGGCAGGGCTGACACACTCTCACTAATTTGTGTTCTATGCATGATGTCAACTCTGGTCTCAGGAGGAGAATTGTTAGTGAGCTTGTTTGCTGCAGATATATATATGTATATACACACACACCTCCCAAAAATCTATTTGACTGTCAGCCTGGAAAATGCCACTGTGCTAGGAGCGAGCCCCATTGTGTCATCTGCTTCACCTCTACAAAACTTTGGGTATATAAAGTGGGTGCACTTTATCCAACTTTCTTTTCTGGGATTCCAAAAGATGCCGAGTACAATAGGGCCCCTAGGGGGCTTCTCTTTTACTAACTTTTCAGTTTTAAACTACCATCTTTCTTTCCAGAAACGCGAAGGCCTCCTTCAGACAACTCATGTTACAGAAGAGCTGACGACTACAACAGAGTAAGCACAAAACGTTTTGCCTTCTGAAAATGTCTGTGATGTGTGATATGAGACCAATTACAAAGACTAAAGAGTCTGCCTTGCCTCTCCTAAATTAACAAAACCCTTTAATGTGCTTCCTGGAGTTCATAGAAATAAGTTGGCCTCTGTAAAAGAGCAGAGTGTCTTCATGGTATCCTTGTGTTACACAAACTTTTATCTGAATAGTTTTATGACTGACATTTGTGGGCCTTTTTTTCCCCCCCTCTGCCTTCTGCAGGTAGGCATATATTGCTGATAGCTACCCAGTGCTTTTGCCTCCCTCAACTGAAGGGCTAATGTAGATATTTCAGGGAAGAATTAGTTTGACAAAAAGCAATTATTTGAAATAACTCTCAAAACTGAAGTGATACCCTATTACAGTTGTAAGGAGAGATGATCTCTGATTTCAGTAGTACCTCAGGACTAAAGCTCAGCAAAACTAAATCAAACAAATAAACCTCTTCCCTTTCCAGTTTTTGCAACACATTACTATATATTTTTGCAATTCTTTTTGTAAGAACATGGCTAGACATGCACTTTGTCTGCAAATAAAAGCTGCAGTTTTCCTTTCTGTGGCCTCAAGGCAACTCTTCTATGAGGGGCTAACATTAGCCCTCCTACAGTTTATCAGTTTATCGGCTCCCTGCAGAGCTGGCTCTGCTTTCCATATCTTTGAAGATAAATTGAAGTACTGTGGCTAGCTCAGTGGGGAAGATCTTTCAGATGGAAACACTAAAAAATGAGATCATAACATCTCCATGTGGACATTAAAGGTCTCATAGTGGGGATTTTTTGTAGAATCAGAGTACTGCCTCAGTTTTTTTTTGCCGGAATTCCTCCCCTCTCTCCTATGCTCTTTAACAATGTAGCTTGTTCTTTTCTTCAGATGTGGTTTATAAGATGTAATCTGCAGAGTGGGTTTTAGACATTCTTTAGCAAGAAAGATTATTACAGATTTGCTTGTGTGTTTATACATGTAATTTAATTATTTAATATTTCACAATATAAAGAGGTTTACTATTTAATGTATTGCCTACCCAGATAAATTTTATGGCTAAATAAAATGCAGGCATCAAGAGAATTCCACATTTGTTGAATATTTTCATATTCCTCTGCGCAAATCAGAGCCTGATTCTCAGCTGATAAACATCTGCACACGTCTGGTGATGTCACTGTCTGTGTCTATAATTCATACATGGTAGTTTTATTTACATAATGTCTAGGTGTGATGTATGTTTTCGTTCTTCAGGGAAAAAAAGATTGAAGTGAGATATACAGCCTGAGCTATGTGGTGTAGTATCTGATTGCTACATTTGTGGAAATTGTACACAGAAGTATGTTTTTTCATTCACTCTTCATCATAAAAATAGTTCTGCACAAGAAATCATAATTATGTGTGTAAAACATAATTGCATATTTCCATTAATTTAAAATGGATCTCTCTGATATGAGAGGTGGTCTGCTTGGGGACATTCCTGCAGCACATTGTGTCTGGTCTGCGAGATGCTCTGCCTCCTGACTTGGAGGGAGTGGATAGCCCTCGACATCTTGTAGAAAAGGCCTGTTAAGTTTATAGCCTGATCTTTTCAAATCGGTTATTCATGAACTAACATAATACTTTTGAATGCTCTTATTTGCAGGATGATGATGGGAAGATTTGGTAAGTAGCAAAGTTGATGCTGAAATTTTAAAAATGTATCTTATGTACAAAAATCTTGTCTGTTTTCTATCAGCAGATCAACAAGGGTTTGAGCAATTCTGTGAGGTTGGAATGTATTGCAGGGGCAGGTTTTATTACTTCACACAAATAGGGAATGTAATGAGTAGTACCATCCAGTACACCATTTGTGCTCTTCATACCATTCTCTGTTGACTTGTATTTTTCTGTAAGTAATGAATAGTGAAAATACTGCATGGGACAATATTTCTTAGCATTGTGTTTAGGGACTTTCAAATAGAAATCTTTGTAACCCCCAACAATAAAAGTTACACCTTCATCATGTGACATTTAATGTATGTATAAATAAAAACATGAAAACAACTGAGTCAAATGGTCTAAGAAAGCTCTGTTTATCTGAACACTTTTAGCAGCCACTCAGCCCCAATTTCTTTGCATGGAATATCTTATCTCCTCCATATTTACTACAGATCTTGTCTTCTAACCAGAAATCAGTTTCTTTGGGCTTGCTGCTGGAAGACTTTTCTTTTTGCATTTGATTTTGTTAGTGACATTAAGTCACTTCTCACTGAAGAGATACAGGCTTCTGTAAAGGACAGTGTGTGATGAGAAACAAGTAATTTAGTTACTCTGTTCTCTAGTAATAATACATGAACACTACCATTTCGCCTCCTGCAGTGTATCTACATTAATTATTAATTAGGTACTCAGAAAATAAGTAATATCAGTGGGTTACAGAGGCTAAATAATATATCTTCAGATATGAAAGGAATTCAGATGATAATGTGTTTGTTTATTTTACAGTAGAAAACTATTAAATTTTTTTTTTATATAAAAAATAATTTGTACATGGCAGAACTGTTTAAAACTATGCTGAAGTTTTGAAAAACTTAAACCCTGGACATTTTCCAAGTATTTTTATCCCTTTAAAAAAAAGTAATTGCAATTGGTTATATTTCTAATTTTTTTAATTTTGCCTAATGATGATAGTTGTTATTCCTGATATTGATGCTGAGCAGCCATAGGTATCGCTGGAGATATAGTTCACCAAAATCAGATGGTGTTTCAGTGGTACATTGTTTAAATTGGGATTTGACCATAATCATAATTTGTTTCTTTTTACTTTTTCCTCCAATGACATATTTTGTGACCAATTATGATTGGCAACAAAGAAAAATCACTTAATAGTATGTATGTTTTAGTTTCCTTTAAAGTTCCCATGGGAGTTTGATTTGCCATTTAGTTAATCAAAACAGAGTACTAACTTTTAGGTTCAGTCTTGATTATGTGGCTTTCTGACAAAGACCTTTAAGCTTGGGACACATAACCTGCTTCCTGTAGTTGGCTGTTGGAGGTGTATTGATTTTTTTTAAATTTTTTTTTTTCCCCTAAAAACAGAGCGTGATGCCTTTGACACCCTTTTTGATCATGCGCCAGACAAACTCAGCGTAGTTAAAAAGGTAAAAAAAAATTGAGTTTAATTTTCTATATTGCTTTTTTTCATATACTTTTGGAACGATATCCAAAAATAACCAAAAAACATCAGAAGAGGATTCTGCATTAGTATGTCCCCCAGAGGTCAGTCTTTCCAAGCCAGGTGTTATCTGCGTTCCTTTGCTTTGATCACACTTGTCTCATTACTGCCAAGGCTTTTCTAGATAGCAATGTGAGATTTAGTCAAAATGATGCAGGTGTTATTAGGAAAGAGATGCTCTGCAAAATATTTGCAATAGGTACAGATCATTCTGATTGGTAAGTCATACATGCCTTTATATACAGGGTACTGTTTTCTGGTGAGGAGGAGCCAGGCCTAGACCAGTGAGCAGCCAGCAGTGATGACTGGCTAAACATCAGCCACAGTCATGCATATGTCTTCAACTTCAGCCTTTTAAAGAAGCGCACTCACTGTTTGGTTTTCAGATTGTTCTTGTACTTAAGATGATTTTCCACAACTTGGAGGTATTTTCCACAGTACCCTGACGTGTGATACAGGCATCAATTAGTCTGCTAAATATGAAGCTTTTACAGGAGAGTTACTTTTTGTCCCATGACTCTTTTACTTAGCACTTAATTCATTTGGTCTTTCTGGTGTTCTCAAGGCTGAACATCATTGTGAAGCATGCCTGTGAAAAGATATTCTTGACATGGCTCTTTGCATTAGGCAGAGCAGAGGGCTAATGTAGCTGATGATCTCTGCCAGGTCTTGTTAGAGAACACAGAAAGAATACACTCCATGTTGTNGTCCCATGACTCTTTTACTTAGCATTTAATTCATTTGGTCTTTCTGGTGTTCTCAAGGCTGAACATCATTGTGAAGCATGCCTGTGAAAAGATATTCTTGACATGGCTCTTTGCATTAGGCAGAGCAGAGGGCTAATGTAGCTGATGATCTCTGCCAGGTCTTGTTAGAGAACACAGAAAGAATACACTCCATGTTGTTCCATAATTTGCAAAGATCGATGTTGCAGTTTTGCTATGTCTGAAACAGAAAATGTATGCATTTAAAATAGTGCTTTGAAGTCTTTGGAAGATTTTGTCTTTCCAGTTTGAAATGTCTTACAAAAGATTGATTTTAAAGATTTAAGTTAACTCAAACGCCATGCAACTCCAATTAACTCCATGCAGCCATGCAGCAGAAGTGTTAACACTCAGCTCTCTGTCTGGCATATCTCTCTGCTTCAGTTCATCAGCAGCTCATAGCATGTCTGCTTCCTGCGGGAGCAGAAGTACCAGGCTTGGGTTACATCCTGACTGTAATTTGCTAATTGATATGCACACATCACTTCAGGAATAAAGGTGTGTGCAGAAGAAGGTGCATTGGCATCTTCACTTGTGAGTCTTAGCTCAATGCTGCAGATGCCTTACTCCTAAGCAGTGAATCTACTCTGAGAACCTAAAGAAATTACTGTGTATAGTAAGCACTTACAAAATAGCAAGAACCTTCAAAAGAACTGATTTCATTATAGATTTTTCCCACAACTCTACAGTGTACTTCATATACTAGGAAAAATAGCAATTAGCTGTATGTAACAGCACCATCTGGTGACTTCTGGCATTTGGTACAACAAAAATGATTGTACGAGATATTTTCAGTTTTATGTACTTAGTTATGCAATAGCAAATAGCACGTGCATATTTATTAAGCTTAAAAAAAGATTCTGTCAACCCTTTCACTGTGGCACTGACTGTAATGTTTAACATTGCTGTTTCTGGTGTTTTCTTTATAGTCTCTGATTACCTTTGTGAACAAACACTTGAATAAACTGAATTTGGAAGTAACAGAGTTAGAAACCCAGGTAGGAGACTTTATCTGACTGTGTGCAATCTAACTGTGGAAACTGCAACTGCAAATCTGGGCCCTCACTCTTTGTTATGCAACTGCTTATGTTTGGACATGTTGATTTATGGGATCTGGACTCTTGTCTTTTATGTAGCTGTGACATTCACTGGTGCTTGCTTCCTCTACTCATGTTTACACATGTTACAACAACAGCTGTTCTGTTGAGTTGTATTATAAGGTGAAATTCTTCTATAGAGTAATTTTAATGGCTATAGACTATGGCTATATTTCAGAGCAGCTTGAGTCTCAGATCAAAGTCAAGTGCTGAAAAGCAGTTGCTATAGTTATGGGTGAATGTTGGGCTGTAGCTGTGAGTGTTCATGATGAACCCAAGCCAGCTTAGTAGCTGGCTGCCTGGGGCTCTCAGGAGGAGTGTGAACTGCAGTGTTTGGTTCATCATGGAGATATCAGAGCTAGGTTTGATCACATCAAAGTGGGACTGGAAACTATTTTGCTGTTGCAGCGAAGGCCTTTATACCCTGCTGTCTAGGCACGTGCACTGTGCTTTCTTCTCAGCAGTGTGATTTAATGACTCATAGCTCCTGTACTGCAGTGCCTTAACTCCCAGTGGCATCCAACTCAGTTTGTTTAAAGCTAGCAAAGATGTCTGTCAACCAGCACTGTCTACTCTGAGGAGTTCTGTGTCTCTAGCACAAAATTAGGTATCAACTATGCTTGGTGGGGAGCCTTAAGTAAGTGTGATTTTCAGTGTCAGTGTCATAGTTGTCACTTTACAGATAAAATTGAGCCAAGCACAGGCTTGGCTAAGCAGAAGCAGATATTCTTTCCAGAGTTCACTGAACTTTAGAGAGATGGTTATGTTTCTGTCCCAGCAAAAAAAGTGCAGTGTTTGAAAATTATACCAGTAGTATAGGTAATTGGTTTGAGCCTGGCTTAGTTTAATACCAGACATTCACTGATATTTTTTAGCTTTGCTGAAGTAAATTGGTGACTGGATCTGTTCTGCCACAAGCAATTCTTGCTTAATGCTTTGGAAGAACCTGGCATTTTATTACTGAAAAGATTCAAGGATGTCACATATGCCATATCAGTACCAGAAGTGAGAAGTCTGTTAGACATACAAAACATTACTCCCCTTAGCCAGTAAGCATTTGTCCTATCTTGTAGGAATACTGAGTAGTATTGTTGAAAGTAGTGTATTATTTAGTGCTTACTGAAACTGTAAACAAGCCATTTTGGCTTGGGGAAAAAAGTCCCTTCCATGAGGTTAAACTTCCTGCCTGTGACAGGGGAGACTTATTTCAAGTTCTGATTAGATGCAAATATTTGAATGTCTTACACAAACAACAAGAGATTGGGATTGAAATGGTCAAGGTACTGTAGTAGGAGGACTAAGAGCATAACAAGTATTGTTATACATAGGATATAGAATATATATAGGAAGTAATGTGGGTTATGTTTTTTTTGTTTTGATTTCTTTTTTTTTAATCAAAAGAGCTTTGTTATGTGGTGAAGTTGACAAGATTTCTCTAGGAAATAAATTGAATGTGAGGAAAAGCAAGAACAGACATCCGTACTCTGATCTTACTCCAAAGTATTCAGTAGCCTAATAAATAAGTAACTGGCTGGAGATGTAGGATGTTGTTTTAATGGCTTGTCTATTTAGACCAAATACCCTGCACAGCTAAGGAGTATGGGCTGTAGATAACTCCCAGGTGAATTGCTTTAAATTTCACCTGCTTAGAGCTATTTACTAAATGTAAGTAATTTAAATAGTAGTTGGCAAGTGATCTTTCATGGTTTCATTCTAAAGCTTTGAGAGTAGGGGAAATATTGCTACCAGATATAGGGAGAAAGCCTAGTATCTGGGGTTTTTTTCCTGTGTTGAGAGAACTGACAAGAAGACAGCTTTATCAACAGGCTCTTTTTTGATTTTGATTGTGCAGCTGCACTGGTGATTGGAAAGGTATAGGTGAATCCAGGGAGCAGATAAAGCAAAGGCCTAGATGCTTGTTACTCTAGCAGTTGGTTCCTTGTGGCTGGAAGGAGCAAACTGTGACTCCTGAGCCAACTTGAACTCCTATGCTAGCAAATAACAGGGAAATATGTAATCTGGGCCAAGTATTCTTTGTTCCTTTGGTTTATGAATGCTTATTTGAAAACAGATGCTTTCACTTAAGAATGGCATTATTATTTCTGTTTAGTTTGCAGATGGTGTTTACTTGGTTTTGCTCATGGGTCTCCTTGAAGACTATTTTGTTCCACTTCACAATTTCTACTTAACACCTGAAAGTTTTGATCAAAAGGTGGGTAGGAACTCCAGGTTATATTCTTTTGCTTGGTTACTATCCCATATTTTGCAGTCATTTCACTTTGTGCCAAATAAATCAGAATCTGTTATATTGTGCTCTTCTGGGGATGTAGCAAAGGCTCACTGGCTGTAACACTTGATAATTAATATCAATAAAAGGGTTTTGTGAAATGAATGGGTAAATTCTCCATAATTTAGGAAGAAAAGTGTACTGTTTCCTAGCACCAAATGACATATAAAACCCATTAATATCTAGAATGAATAAATACGTAACAAGGACTTTGTAATGTATAGTGCTTTACAAAATCAAAGTGATTTATATTGTTGTAGTACCCCCTAAAGTGTTTTTGTGTGCAGGGAAGAATAGGTGAGAAGGACAAAAGGTGAAATGTGGGAAGTTCTTCTTTAGTTGCATCCTATACACTGGAATTGACAAGGAGATGGAGCTTCTTCCCGATGTCATGGGACAGTGAATCATAGGACAAGGGGCAATGGGTGCATGCTGGAACAGATGAAGTTCCACAGAAATATGGGAAAAAAACTTTGTCATGATGAGGGTGACAGAACACTGGCACAGGCTGCACAGAGAGTGTGTAGGGTGTCCTTCACTGGAGACATTCAAATCCTACCTGAATGCCTTCCTGTGTGACCTGATGTGGGTATTGCTGCTTTGGCAGGGGAATTGGACTAGATGATCTCTTGAGATCCCTTCCAATCCCTGATATTCTGTGATTCTTAAAAACTTGCTCCTCACCTCACCCCCCTACTACCCATTAGTTCTTCTTCTGTAGTTTATTTAAAGTTCCTGCAAACCAAATGAATAAATACCTTATGAGATACTGCAGTTGAAGAGGCAGTATGTGAGTTATCATCTTGGGTTGATCCAGAGTTAAAAACTGTATGTTGAGGGTTCACAGGAAATATGTGATCAGATGAAGCTGATTGAAAGCCAAGACACATGCCCTGATGCTGTTAGGGTGTAAGCATGCAAAAAATTGCTTGTCTGAGGTCAGCTTCTGAGCACAGACATCTGGTTCTGTGTCCAGTTCCTGGCAAGATCATTGACAATGTTGCCAACTTTGTCTTTTGGGCTAATGTGGCAGTTTGTCTTTTTGGGGTATTTCTTGCGTTGTGGAAAGGACTGAATGAATTGCTGTGTAACAATGTCTCAGAAAAAATGAGCTTTGTGGTAGCAGAGTGGATTCTTTACAGTCTTAGATTGTCTTACTCATAATGAAGGTACTGGAGATAGAAAGAGACGGGGTAAGTCATTGCCCCACATTTGCTTCGTCCTATGTTCTTTCTGGTGTTAACGATAAAAAGAGTGCTTAATGCACATTTTGCTGTGGTAACCACAAGTTTGCAACTTTCTTCATTTGTTCCTGGATGTGCATGCCCATCTCTGTCTATTTGGTGCCTTGTATTGGAATACTCTGAGCATGATTATACTGGAGTAAGGCTTCTTCCTTCTTCTTTTTATTCCATGACATTGTACAGTGGAAAGGATGTAAGCATTGAGTTGGCTGAGGTGGAGCAGAAGGTGAAGGTCAGGAGTTGAAACAATGGTAAAAGTTAAAAGATCAAATGCTTTGTAAGGCAAGGGCTGTTTAAAACGGTGGAGTTTTCATTTAGACTTTGGTTTAGATTACTGTCAGGCACCCCTCAGCAAAGCTACATACTATCTGAGCAGCAGGTAGGACTTTATTATCAATAGAATACAATCCACCCAGCTTTGCCTGGGTAGATCATATCAGGATTTCAAGACAAAATTTAGCTGGACCAAACAAGCACTACTGCAAACAACCTGACATATGGATGAGCCTGCTGGTTCTAAAAGTTGTATAGAGTTTGTTGATTTCCTCAGGAAGTGAATAGTTGCTATTTGGAAGCTTAAAGAGCCTCCCTAAAGACAGGAAATCAGGCTTCAGTAAGAGGGGCCTTTTTAGGTGTAAAGTTTATGGATAGGATGGAGACTAATTAATTTTGAATGCTGTCCTGCATTGGGACTTGATAGAGCAGTGGAAAGTGTTTATTACCTCTTATATAAGCTCTCCTTTATAGCTTTCTCTTGGCTTTTTTACCTTAGTACTGTGAATGTTCACCCTTGTGAAATGATTGTAGCCAGTACATGTTCAGTTATGATTTTTTGCTTACGATTTAAATACATAATGTTTATCCAGTGATCCTGAATCCATGCTGTGCTTTTGTGTGAAGATTCTGCCTTAAGAAGAGGGATTAGTAAGTCAAGGAAGGAGAGACAAACTGTGTAATTTTGGGAAAGTAAAAAAACATTTTTATCTTTAAAGTGTTTGGTTTTGTCACAATGAATGAGGAGGAACTGAAGCAGGTAAAAAGAGATTAAAGTCCTGAGTAATAAGCGCCAGTGAAAGGAGCCTTTATCCATCTTGTAGGGGAGCTTTATATGCATAACTCCCTGATTTTCAAGATTAGTACCTTTAATTAAATCTCTGTCCTTTGCTGTGTATCTTCAGAACTGTCATTTGCTGTAACAAAAATGCATGGAATTCATAATCAAAATTAGCTTAATTTTCAGTCTCCACAGATGAAAGCACTGCTATGTTCGCTCTTCAAAGGAGAGATTAAAAGAAGACACCCACTTTCTTATATTTTTCCTTTTTGTCCATGTTCTTTCCTTTAGCTTTGTGTTCACTTATCATCCTTGGTGACTTGTTCAGGAAGCTCATTCTGTACAGTTGTATCTGTCTTGTTTTACTAGTTTGCTGCAGTCTGTCTAGGAGTGCCACCACCAAGTGTTTTTGAGGTTTATGCTTAATGCCTATGTAACTTTGAGATTCTAAATATTTAACCTCTTTCAGGTCCATAATGTTTCCTTTGCTTTTGAGCTAATGCAAGATGGAGGACTGAAGAAACCAAAAGCTCGCCCTGAAGGTACGGACTTGCTGTGTGGCTATAAACTGTACATGAAGCCATAATAGCAGGTGAATTTCAAGTGCAATTCCATTCAAAGACAGTAGCAGTAGTACCACACACTGGAGCTGGAGACGCACCTCTTGACAGCTCTCCAAAGGATTCTTTGTCTGTGTCTGGGGTATATCTTTAGCAGTGTTTCTTGTCTGGAATAGATATCCTGAGGTATAAAAGTCTAGCTTCAGTGAATGATCCAGATCCAAGTTCCTGTGCTGTGTTGTAAGTTTGTCTGGTGTTCTCATTAACAAGCCAAGCAGGAAGTTTTTCATGGTCTAATTCTTGTAATTCTTATGTCTAGCTCTAGTTTGGACTCTTGTCCTCAGATTTCAGTGACAGATAGCAGAAAGGCTTCTGTATCTTTTAGAACCAGTAGCAAAATGTCTTCATGTCATATGTGGACTTGGGAGTCAGCTGAAGTGTAAAAACTGAGGATTTCCCTTAAAGTCTTTGAAACTTGAAATTAATTAGTGATTATTTGAATTGTTGCTTGCACTAGGGATAAAAAGAGGAATTAGTTTTTTGACTGCTAAATAAGTAATTTTTATTCTCAATGTTAAAACCTATGTGTGTTAAGAGGCTCCCACAGAATAAAGAAAAATGAAGAGCCTCCAATTAGTGTTCTGTCTGACGTAAAAAGAGATGAAGTGGTGATAGTAAATAGATTAACAAATAGTGAAAGTGGTTATAGTGAGGGGCAAAAAGGAGAAACACAATATTAAATGTATACTTATTCTGTCAGTACTGTTCTTTTAAATTTGTGGATGAAAAGTGTTACAAATAATTTGGTGAAACAAGATGCTAACTTAAGAAAGTAAAGGAGCCTTCTGACTACTGGAGCTGAGTTAGTAGGTATATGAAATGGACAAGGAAAGCGGGGAAATATGAAGGCATGATCAAGGAATGGCAGTTTTTTGAGTGGAAGGGTTGCAGAGATTGCAGGTAAGCTTGACAAACCTGTTTCAAAAAAGTTTAGAAGATTTCTGTAGTTGAAAACTTGTCCTTTTCTTAAGTTTATTTTTATTAGTTGATCTAGTAGAAGACATTACCTTCTCGTAAAGCTATTTTACATCTTTATCATGAACATTGTTGCATATCTTTTGTTTGCTCCAAACAAGGTGTGTAGGTTCAGTAAGCAGCAGAATATGTTTAAGTATTTTGCTGATTGCAAATGTATTTACAAATTAATTGAAATTGGAATGCCAAGATAGCTCAGAATACTGGTTTTTTTGTTTTTTGCTTTTTGCTGCTGCTTTGCCTTCCCCCATAATCCCTGGATTATATCTGTGCTATCTCCTAGCATTTTATTGTAGTAACAGGTTGAAAGATGTTAGCAGAAAAGTTTTCTTGTTTAAAACCATTCCAGACCTGTTACCTGACCTAGTGTGGTAAGAAGGGATTTTGGGTCATGGAAAACTTTGTAACTGCTAAGAGAATTCAGGCTTTGTTTGTTTGTGGACTGTCTTTGTGAAGTTGTGGATATGTAAGGTTAAGTATGTGTGTGACTTTGTTTGCTGCTTCTGTGGCCAGCGAAGTAATTAGTAGTTATTTCCCACAGATCTCAGATGGAAGCAGATTTTCCCTGTGACCAATTTTAGATAAGAAAAGGAATTCTCTTTCTTCTGTTTCCCAGAGGATTTAGCTCTGATTGGATTATCTTGTGCTGTCTGGGACATGTGAATAAGCATTTCTTGGGGAGATCAGAATTATATGGGATGTTTTGTTGCTGATCCCATCAGCTCAGAGGTGTGGGACATTTGTTTCTTTAAGGGCAAATGAAGGAAAACAAGAAGCAAATTAAGAATTTGACCTTTTCTTCCACAGATGTTGTCAGCTTGGATCTGAAGTCTACCCTAAGGGTTCTATATAACCTGTTCACTAAGTACAAGAATGTTGAGTGATCCTGAAGACTGCCAAGGGTTTTTCATCCTTCCAACTCCTTTTTGCAGAAATTACAATAAACATGCCCTCTGCACACTCCCTTTGTACTCCATGCATTCTTTCTGCAGTTGATGTGGTCTCTGTGTACCTGCTAATTATGACAATCCCACTAAAAATAATGCATGCATATTTTCTAGGTCACTTGAGAATGTGTATACATTTCATACTTGTACCAGAAAATACTGTTGGATCTGTTTGTTATGATTATCAAATGTTCTTTTTGGTAAAGGAAATGCACCACTAACTACTTTAATATACAGGGAAATCATGAGACTTTTCCTCGTGGCTGGAGACTGATTCTACAATAGACTTTCTCCTGTGTACACCTTGGTAGATATTTCGTGATTTTTCCAGGCTTAAATGTTAGCAATAGAAAATCAGCATTGGAAGTTATTTAGAAACTGAGCCTTTTCAGTTAAGTAAGGTTTTATGTGTTTTGTTAGGTGTATGAGACTGAAGGCAATTACAGGCACTATCTGAAGCTAATGGGAAAAAACTTCAAGTTCTGTGTGAATTTCATGCTACTCAGTGTTATTTCCATTCCAAGTTTACACAAAGTCTTGAAATGGGATGACCATCTAATCTTTTGATGTCTGGGAAGAATTTATTTTCTAGTGTTGCTGTCATCTGTTAAGCATCCAATTTTTAGCAGGTCAATCAGGAGCTGGTCAAATAGGTGTAGGCTGGATTAAGGCATTCTGCCCCTAGTCCTCTATGAAAAAAAAAACATGGGAAATAATGATTTTGGGAGTTTTAAGTCTGACTCTTCATTTCATGTAACCCAGTTAAAGGTTCAAATTCATTCCTGTTAAAGTTATTGGCAACTGTACAGTGCTGGAGGTCAGGCTTCTATATGTGGAATTTTATGTATTTTTTTTCTTTAGGACTAAAACTGATTTTTTGAGCTTGCCTGTACTGGTGGATGGCACTGGGCTGTGCTAGACGTGGTATACATAGTGCAAGAAAATGGTTAGCATTCTGATGTGAAGGTCTTCAGTGTTCTGTTAGTCTTTAAACTCATTTCTTTGACTTGCCCTGTGCCGTACCAAGAAATAGTCTGCAAGGCTCTGATCTAGACCTGTAGGCCTTTAAGCTGTTACAGATTTTAGTGTGAATCCATTTTGAAGAAGAATTGCTGTTACCTCATAGTCCTTAACAGGTATCCAAGCTGACAATCTGTGGAGCAGTTCCTGGTTGTTGATTTGCAGGTGTAGTCGTGTGTACGTGGAGGTTGTGCTGGGACATGAGCCATCTGGTTTTTTTGAGGTGAGCTTTGCAATGAAATAGGATTGCAATTTCCAGAGTAAATTATTTGTGGAATATTTATATAATATCACTTCTTTCCTTGTAATGCACCAGGGAGAGAATTGAGTACTGCTTTTATGTATCACACCAACTTTTCTTTTATGGGCAGTAATGATTGCATGCTAAATATAAGGCAGAGTGCCCCAAAGAGGAAGTGGATAGTAATGCTCTGCTCCAAACTCACTTCAGTCCTGTTCTGTAAGTAGTTATCCTTTTTTCCTAAAAGTGGATTTCTTATGCAGATCTTCTTTCTGTACTTCCAAGTTCAAGAGGAAACTTGCTATTTGAATGGCATAATTTTATGACTGGGAATTTTTAACGTCAATCTCAGAGGTGCAGAAACAGGCTTCTCTGTCTTTGTTTTGCATTTTTAGCTTCTGGGTTCTAGTATTTGATTCATTTGGGTTGTCTCTTTTCATACCTCCACAGCGAAGATGGAAGGAAATTGCACTTTCTATCCATTGAAAATTCACATCTCATCTACACTGTAAGGCTCTGCTGGGAGCCAGTGCTTGTCTGTACTTCAGGAGGAAGCTGACCTATTGCTGTTTGCACAGACCCTAGTACAATTGAACCTGAATTTCAGATGGGGACACTAGACTCTACTGTGATACTAGCAACTATTACAGGGGAGACTTGAAGAAATGCTAGGGCCTGGTTGGTCAACTCCTGGAAAATTAATGAAATTGGTCTGACCTTTGTGCTGTGAAATAGGAGGCTGGAAGGAGATTGAACAGAAATGTCGTGTGAATTTTTAGTTTAATGCAGTGTTCTTTGTGGGAAACAAGCCTTTTCAAAGAGCTGTCATTCCACTCACCTCTCTTCAGCTGATGTGGAAGTGCCAATACTGTTTATTTTCTCTGAGTCGATCTAGTTTTTGAAACAAGCAATATTAATATTAGAAGCAAACAGAAACTAACAAGAGGAGGCTGATAAAATCAGTTTGGATCTGGGAGGGAGGATAACTGTTTCTGAGGGTTTAACAGCTGGCGTCTTCATTGTGTGTGAGCAAATGTGAACATAACACCAAGTTTTAAAAGAGTCTGTTTTATTTAATTAGATGTTTCTGGTAACTGCAGAAACCTGTTTCTGCCCTCTACACCATGAGGCATGGGTACCTTTTTAGCATTCCTCTCAAATCCTCTCAGTCAAACTGCAGGCTTGATGCCCTGGACAGATTGGGAGCAGGTGTTGTACTGTGTTTTGTTATGTTTTTAAGACTGTTGGTAGATGTTCCTTAGGGAAAATACGTTTTTCATTCCTTGGCTCCTTGTTGTCTTGACAGGCCACTCTTCCTGTAGAGGCTGAATTTATTATTAACCAGATTGGAAGCAGGATGGGTTGAACTGAACTGGAGCTGTAACAGTCCAGTTTAGAGGAAGAGTAGGTAAATCTTCTCTAAACATGTGTCCGAAGCCTTTCTCTTACTTATGCACAATATTTAATATTTTTCCTCTCAAAAAGATAAGTCAATGTTTAAAATGTTATTCATGAACTCTTTGTATCACTGAGGTTTCTGATGTATTCCCTGGGTGCCAGTGTGGTAAGTAAGGATCCTGTTGTGTTCATCTGGAATGTTGAATGCACTGCAGCATTAAAGCTTCCACACTTGTAAGTACTTAAGATTCATCTGCTTGATGCCCTTGGTTCCAGTGAGCTGTATTACCACAGAAGAAACCAGATGCTCTTCAGCTGAATCCTGGTTTTTTAAGATAAAAACCCAACTGTGGCAGATTTTTTAAAATGGATGTAAAGTTTATAGAAATTTCATCCTCTTCCCTACACCTCTGTGCTTTCAGTATTATTGTGTTTGTTGTGACTCTTTTCTGTTGTTTCTAACAGCATTTACTCTGAATTTCTAACTACTAAAAAACAGCCTTAACGATCAAATTCTGGACTTGTCATATGCTGGAGACATCCAGTTTTGTGACAGGAGTTGTGTACTGTAAGCAAGTTACAATGCAATACTATGTTTGCTAAAAATCACAGCAATGGTGTTTTTGCATGGTTTGTGATAGTTGTACTATTTATTCAAATAAATAAATGATGATCACGTGGTTTTCTGCACCTTCTTTTTCTTTCAGCTATGTGGGCACATCTATGGGAAGGTGACTTCAGCTGCCTCTATCATCAAGGAGCCTGCATACATGATCTGTATAGACCTAGCAAAGCAGTGATCTGGGGTTTCTCGCCCTGGTACAGATTGTATGGGTAGACAAGTGAGATCTTCTGCAGGTTTCATCAACTTTTTATTGTATATTGCTCAGCTACTGGACCTAGTCAAGTTGTTTACCTTTGCCTTTCCACAAAAGAAAAGTAGCTAAATTGCTCTCTGATGCCGTTAGAAGACTTCAATGCCATGTTCTTCCACAGTGGCCCAAGAGTGAAGCTTAACATGCCAAAGCCAGCCCCATATGCGTCTCCAGAGCTTGTGAGAAGCCAGAAGTCAAGGTGTGTCTTGAGTGACACTGAAAATGCCTGTGTACTTCCCTCTGCTGTGGTATGCAGAGAGCTTAGAGCAGGAGAATGTAGAAGCAGGAAAATGCATTATAAAATCATAGAATCATAGAATAGTTCGGGTTGGAAGGGACCTTAAAGATCATCGAGTTCCAACCCCCCTGCCATAGGCAGGGACACCTCCCACTAGATCAGGCTGCTCAGTGCCTTGTCCAGCCTGGTCTTGAACACCTCCAGAGAGGGGGCATTCACAACCTCTCTGGGCAACCTGTTCCAGTGTTTCACCACCCTCACTGTAAAGAATTTCTTTCTTATGTCAAGTCTAAATCTACCCCATTCCAATTTACATCCATTGTTTCTAGTCTTCCCATCCGATATAATATTAAAAAGTCCTTCCCCTGCCTTTCTGTAGGACCCCCTCAGGTACTGATAAGTTACTATAAGGTCCCCTCTGAGCCTTCTCTTCTCCAGGCTGAGAGAAGGCTCTATTGAGCCCTATTTAGCCCTACTATTGACAGATCTTTCTGGATGTCAGGTTTCAATGAGTTTTAAGTGAGTCTAAGGCTTTTATTCTGTACAGGAATAATTTCTATCTGAAGTACATGAAGCAGGGTGATTTGTGCTGGAAGTGAGGGATGCCTCTGCAGGGTGGGAGGCCCTATCTCTGAGCCTGGGGATAGCATTTTAAGGGAGAGGAGGCGAGCACGGCCCCAGGACTCCTTGCCCACCTCCCCATCTGCTTTGCTCCACAGAAGCTGCTCTCTGAGTGCCAGGACCAGCAGTGGTGCCAGTTCTCTGTGCACAGCCAAGTCTTTGGGCTGGATCCATGCCCTGGGACACACAAGTACCTCATCGCGTCCTACAAGTGCCGCCCGGGTGAGGTGGAGGGAATGGGGCCTGGGACACACTGAGAGGGCTCTTCCCTGGTCTGGGCTGCTCTGAATAGGGCAGAGAGGTGGGTGAGCTGCTCCCTCTGCCAGCCTGCTTGTGGCTGGGCTGGGGGAAGGAGGGGGCTGCAGGTGGTTTGGGACATGTTGGGACACCAGGCACTTTCGCTCCCCAGGGAACCATCAGGTCAAGACTGTGTTTGAGGACCACAAACTGAAGCTGCAGTGTCGACCAAGATCTGTCCTGGCCATTTATTCAGCAAACTACGGGTGGTTCCTGAAGGGCAAACCGGAGTGTGATGTCCTGAACACTGAGGGGCCCCACATAGGTACGGCAGCACAGTTTGACCCATAAATGAGGCTGGGGGTGTGCTGAGTGTACAAGCATGCCTTTGAGCCATATCTGTGCCCCTTGGCCCATGCTGGCTGGTGCACACAGGCTGGGGCTGTCAGGTCTGACCCCGGGTCCACACCCTACGTCTTTGCAGAGTGTTTGGCTCCAGATGCCCTGCAGAAGGTCTCCAAGATGTGCCACCGCAAAGTGAACTGCACTGTCACTGCTGACTAGGCCACCTTTGGGGACCCCTGCCTGCCTAGCATGAAGAAACAGCTACGAGTCTCCTACACCTGCGGTGAGAGCCACCCACAGGGCTGGGGCTGTGCCCACTCCACGCCACAGCAGGGGCCCTGGGCTCCCCAGAGAGACAGGGAGTTGCTGGGGATGGGCAGTTATCAGAACTTGTTATTGGTGGGAGTGCTGTTGATTCATTGAATTGTTCTTCAGTACCTATTTTTAAATGAGAGCCAGTTGTGTGTGTGTGTATGTGGCATGTATCCATGCTTGGGTTGTGCTTTGGGAATGTACGGAATTACTCAGGTTGGGACATGGGCATAAAATCAAATGTAGCTCTGATACAGAATATACCAGTGCTGTTGCACTGGTGGTGACACCAGTTTTTGGAGGAAAAAGGATGCTTGTCCATCATGTGTGTTTCAGGCTTGCAATTTCAACATGTACTGTATTGTGAATGAGGCTTTCATGAAAGAAATCGCCCAAGTTGCCAGTTGAAATAGGGAGAGGTCTAGTAATTACAGATGAATTTCCCAATTTTTAATTCTTCCTGGTCCCTCTGCCAGCTGATACGAAACCGAATTTGTGCAAATTTGCCAGTAGCATCTCCAGCTATACCTTCCTTTTGTTTTTTATTCATTGTATTTCTAGGCTGTGGTGTGCACCGCACTCTTCTGCATAGGGAAGAAAGTACTCTGTGTCTTTACTAATTTGATGTAATACCGTGCTTATTATCTGGTTCTCAAATATAATTAATTTTGCCCTTTTGTTTTTCGATTACTAAGAATTCAGGGCACCTGGAGGTCTGTTTTCAATCCACTTTCCTTTATCCCATTTAACTCAAAGAAGATCCATCAGTTCTGATCTGTGTCATGGACCTAAACGCAGCAGTCAGTCCCTTAACAGCATTAAACCAGACCAGCTTAATTAGTGTGGCTATTTACTATCTCATTCTGGGATTAGACATTTCATGGAAGACTGCAATGATTCTTTTTCTTTCTGGAAGAGTTAATTGGTATCTGAAGGAAATGTCCAGGGAAAGTGGTTGCTCTGGGGTGCTTTCCCTCTTTAATAAAGGGTGGAAAAGGGTAGGAAGAGCAACCACACTGCCTAGTGTAGATATTTCTTGTCTCAGATTACTGTGTCAGGCTCTGGTGTGTCTAACTAGTTCTCTGAGGACAGATGTGTTTATCTCCTGCCTAGCTTTCTCCTTCTGCCAGGTAGAGTAGTATTGATCTGCTTTATAAAATACCCAAGGAACCATGACTAAAAGGTGTAATGTAATTATGTTGTCTGTTGCTGACTGGTTTATTATTATACATAAAGCAAAATTGCCCCTTGTGTCAGGCCAGATGCAGATGAGCCAAGTAGTCATGCCATGCAGTGCCATGGAAGAATTAATCATCCTAATACTTTTGGGTAGTTCAGGAGTGGCAGGGTTGCATGTTTCCTGTATTTGTATTTCTGTTTGTTTTAGTCTCCAGCAGGAACCTGAGCACTTAGACAATGAAGTTCCGGATACAACTGTGGTTTCGTTTTTACGAGCAGTCTGTACTGCGTGGTGCAACTTCCCCCTCACAAACTCCGTGTGTTTTGTGCTGCTCTGCATGGGAGGCTGCAGCTCAGCACAGTACACTCCAAGCCTTGGGAGTCAGTCTTCTTTCCCCATAAATTTCATTTTCGTGAGAAGGTCTTGGAATAGCTTCTGGAGAATTACTGAAGGAGAGAATAGTAAGTTTGGGAAAATGGACTCTTGTTTTTTTGTTGGTTTTTTGTTTGTTTGGTTGGTTGGTTGTTGGGGTTTTTTTGTTGTTTGTTTGTTAAATAGTTAGGACTTCCTGTTTCCAGGTGGATTGTTCTTACTAAGACAACATCTCTTCTTGAGCTAATGAACAAAGTTGGCCCTTGAAATGTCTGGTGCTGAACAAGAAAGTAAAAGGAAGTTATAAAGTGGGTGCACAATGCATATTCTTCTATTTTTTAATTCTGCTTTTCTGAAGGCAGAAATATTACAACACTGCCATGTGGTTTTTGTTCTCTCCTTTGTCTTATCTATTTAGACAACTGTTCTTCAGAAATGTGTATGAGCTGATGTAGATTAGGGGGTTTTTGTATTTTCAAACAGGAAGTAAAATGACAGAAACAGTTTGGTAACACTTATAAGTCTTGTGTATATTCTTCTGGTTTGTGTGCCAGAGACTGTGAGAAATAAGATTCTCAGTTTTATAAATTTAGTAACTTTATTTAAGGAGAAGCCTCAATAAACCGAGAAGCAAAACAGTGCTGGATGCTTAGCCGTAGCCAGAGGCACACCGATTGGTGAAAGGTTCATTTATAGGTTCACTACTACATATGCATATTCAATCATCACTACAAACTCATTAACATATTTTCCCCTTCTTTCTCCCCCCTGCTTTTTTCCCATTTTCTCTTTACTGTTCTTTGCTTCTCTTTCTTCCCAAAGTTACGAGATATCCCACCCCTAAAGATAAGTGATGTCAGTTTGGCCTAAGCACTAAATCTTCATTAGCATATGCTGAGGTGTCAAAGTTAGTATGCAATCTTAAGGTAATAAAACAAGAAGTCTATTGCCAGGCTCTAAAGAAAACAAAGAGCTACACAAATTCTCTGTGATCTTGGTGTTAGCTGTCCTTGCTTGATGAAAAGCAGGGCTGTCTTGGTGCTCTAATTGCTACTCTGTAGATTTATACATCCAGAAATGTCTGGGTTGCTCCTTACTACCCTAGACCCTTTGAGATCTAACGGAGCTGATCTCAACAGCTGGTTTCTTGTATGAAGTTCTTCAAGGCTTTCCTTTAGACTGGAGTTAGGTACTCCTCCTCATTTCTTGGTTTACATTTTCCAGGAGCAGTTTCAATTGATTTATGGCCCAGTTTTTCTTTTTTTTTGTTTAGAGATGTTCTATCAATAATGTTTAGAGAAAGTCTGAATCGACTTCATCCATCCTGCAATATCTTGATAACTATTATACGTTTAAACAATTACGAAAGCCAAATTCCTTAATTGTTTTTCACAGAGACCATGGTAGCTTATTAATGCCTTGTGCTGGGGATATGTGGAAAAGAGACTGTGCAGAGGCTCATGGAGGAAAAGTGAGCTGGTAGAGAATAAGTTCTTTTATTGGTAGTTGTGGCACTGCAACATTGTGCAATGATCTAATTTTGGCCTAGGAAAAATTCACTTGTTGGTTGCCTCGGCAAGTGGTGCAGGAAAAATAAAACACCCCTGAACTTTAAAATAGACTAGCCTATGCTGTTCTCAGAGTATGAAGGAAGATTTTGCCATTTCATAATAAAACCTCAATAATTAAACCTCAATTTTCTTTAAAAATACCACCATTAAATACCTGCACTATCCTTATTCAAGCAGTTATCTCCTATGGTGATTACTTCTCCCAGGTACTGATAAATAACATGCAGGAAGGTGGAGGCTGGGAAAAACATGTCAGTCACAGCTCTGAATAGAGCAAAAGTGGAAGCTTTACTGTGCCTTCCATTCCTTCCTATTTCTCATTGAATAGCTAACTCCAAGAATGCACCCAAACTCAGTCAGCTTCCATTTCATGTTGATTCTGTCGTATACTTCTACTGTGAAAGGTTTTTGTCTCATAGAAATACAACTTGAGACTTCAGGGGAAGCTGGCAGGTGACAGGGGAGAGGTTTCATGGGTGGTAAAGCCACACTCTTGGTTTCCTCACTGCTGAGTAGTGGGAGGGGTGCATGTTCAGGGGATGGGACAGCTTCTAATGACCAGGATCCCAGTTTTGATATAGGAAAGCTGAGCCTGTAGGCTGTTGAAGTGTTTTAGAGAAGTAGCTGTATGTACTTGCTCTTTTTATGGTTGTTTTTTTTTTCTTTCTCCTAAACTTCTGCTTTTGTTGCTGTGAGGCAGAAGATACTAATCAAGCTAGTCTTACTCAATATACCAATTTTCACTCTCTTAGGAGGACTCACAGTGTTCCAAATTTTGAAGAGCAGCTTCTGACATTTGAGTTACTTGGTCAGAGACCAGTGGTGCAGCAGGCAGTATGCATCACTTTGGTTCTTTCTAGCTTCTCTTTCTTCACACACAATTAAATACATTTTCAGAATTTTTTTAAAGCAATTCACAAGTTGTGAAATAGTAACTGTATAGTATATTTACTATGGTAACTTCAGTCTGTTCATTAATTTTCTTGTTAGCACAAATTTTCATCTCTCCATACCTTTACTCATGCTCCTTTTCCTCTGATATTTTTTACCAGTTCACCAAGAGTGAGAAAATACTATGGATCCAGACTTTTTAAATGCATTTACACAGCCTGCTGCAGTTAATCAGGTCTTGTCTGAGAATGTTATTGCTCAAGGTATGTATTTTATGAACAAGGACAGAAAAAGGGCCAATGATTGAAGAACCAAACAGAAAATGTGCAGTGCAAATGGATCATAGTTTTCAGCAGTGCTCCTATGCTGTTATCAGCAGTGTGTATAATTTGGCTACTGACATAGAGGCATGCTATGAAGAAGCAACCCAAATTATAACTGGTTCTTTCTGGAATCTTAATTTCATACATAAGGACCTGACCACGTTTGTTTTCCTCTCTGCAGAATTGTCCATCTAGGTCTTAGGGATTTGAATTACACAGAAGTATAATTTTCATTAGTAGTCTTAATACTCTAATATACCATTTTTTCAATTAAAATATAAAACAACAGTTTCTACATATGGCAGCTAGTGATATTCAGGAATATTAAACTGATAGAGGGTTTATAGCAAATTTGCATTAGTCATATCTGATAATTGTAATGGATCCTGTTTGCTTCATTTCATAGGTGAAAAGAGGAAACTCATAAAACCAACCTCAAGGAATAATCCAAAATTGGAAGAATTAAAATTGGTACAATTTCTTTTACTATACTACTTAGCTCTCACCTCAAGTTGTTTCGACCTGTTGTGTGAATGCTCAACCCTTTAAATTACTCCATCCATTCTTTCTGGATGGGGATGATTTCTGCTTTTGATGCTTGGGCCCCCCACAAGTAAACCAGAGATTTTTCTTAAGCACAGTGCCAGAATGGCTGGGGCTGTACAATACCAACCTTCAAGTGCCTGTATCACACATGTGTGGTTCCTGCTGTGTATAAAGTGAAGTATCAATTTAAGAACTGCTATGTCAGCTCTCCTGACTTGGGATGTATGGATGAACCATACTGGAGCACCTAGTTGCTACTTCATCATAATGATAGTGTGATAGCAATGCTAATCCAGCTGGAAGAGTGGATTGTGATGGAAAGCATTTACTGTGACTAAAGAGAGATGTTCAGATACATGCAAGCTCACTTCCCTTTTCCCATAACAAGTTCTAGAATTGATGTGCTGATTTGCAACCATCTTTTTTCATTACTTTAATCTCTAGTAGGCACTGGCTTGGCTGCAATCCAGCCTGGTGAGGATGGCATAGAGGAGAATGAGAAGGGATGAAGGATATGCAAGTCACCAAGAATTCCGGAGGAAAGCTTTTGAGTTGTTTGCTTCTAGTTACTGTGAAGGATGAATGCTGTATTTTATTTCCAGGCAATTTAAAAAATCTCCCCTGTGCATTCAATAATGAAATTTCTCTAATGACATGGCCTAGGGGAAGGCTAACATACTGACATTTTTGTGGAAGTGTCATGTCTCTTATGAGATGAGCACTTTTTGCATTATGGAGATACTACAATTGCAAGAAATATTATGGAAACCAGCTTGGGCTTTGTGCTGATATGTATATTGTATGGCATTCACAAATCCATAAATATGTGCATTTCTGTATCTTGTCTTCTTAAACCTTCATGCACATTCAATCAAAAAGTTTTAATTTTTATGCCAAGCTTTCACAGTGTTTTCATACAAAAGAGAGAATCTGAAAGGTAGTGCTGCAAACTGCCATTATGTTGTTCCTACTGACATGGAATTTGTTCCCCTCCAGACTGCCAGAAATATAGAACTTTCTTCAGTTTATGAAGATTTCAGTGTGCAATTTCCTGAAAAAATGTTCTTCACTGTCTAATTTATTTTCTTGGATGATGAGGAGATGGAAAATGGGTCCCAAGACAATTAGCCCTCCGGGTGCCCATCAGTGCCTTCTTAATCTATAGAGAGTTCATGGCTCCTCCAGAGGAGAGATTGTGATGGAGATTGGTTGTAGTGTTATGCTTGGGGTATCACTCTATCTCTCCCACATCTAAAGCATTACCAGTCAAAAACTGCAAGCCTTAGCCAAGGAGCACAGCTTTCTGGTCCAGAAAATTCTTGTTAATTCTTTGCTGGGGAAGTATATTACGTATACTTTGAGGGTTCTCAGTTCAGGCAAGTGCTTGCACAAGGCATTTTTGATTCTTGTATGGCTTCAAGCAACTCAGGGATGACTTCTTTTTTCAACTGTTTTTTACATTTTTTGTTCATATTGGCTAACTTACAGGGTTCTGCTCTGTTTACAGCAAATGGGAATGATGTTAACCACACAACAAACTCTGAACACTCACTTGCAGCAATAACAGCTGAATGAGCAATATACCCATCCTTGATTTGAGAGGTACTTCTTAACAGCCAGCAGGGGTTACTGCTTTTCAGTACTGCCCCAGCAGGTCGTCTTCCCTTTCGATCAACCTTAGTGGATAAAAACACATGCTTGGGAAATTGCTGAGGGGCTCCAATAGTATCCTGTTCAGGAGCACAGCACTCAAGGTGGGAGCAACAAGGTCAAGGTATATAAGTGGAAATGTGGTTCCTTTCCAGTTGTAGCCAGCTCTAGGCTTCCTGAGCAGCTTCCCCTTGCACAGGCAGTAAGAGAAATGGAAAGGGTGATCAGAAGACTTCCACGTAAGAAGGCAAAATAAACGAAATTCATTCCCCTCCCCCTTTCCCTGCCTCAAAGGTATCTGAAGATAGATTAGTATAAAATTGGAGAAAGAAAAGGAAAACAAAAATAGGAAAGGAGTGGGAGGAGGACTAGTAACATAGATGACTGCAAGAAACATCCAGCAGAATGAGTGAAACTTCTTTTCTCATGACTTCTTTGATGGTTGAATTCTGTGTGGATTCTGTGATGTCTAATGCAGTCAGCTGTTGGAAAGGGTACTCAGTGGCTTTTTCCCTGATGGAAACAAGAATAGGCTCTATTTCTTCACCCGTGTAACAATTTCCACAAAATTCATAGGAATGTACCTTGTGAGATATCTATCTCACTTCAGAATTGGGGGAAACCAAATTCCCTTTAAAAAAACAACTAAAAATCACAAAGGAAGTGGTGGTGGAAAGCAAAAGCTGGGACACAAGGGACAAAAGAGAAAGATAAAACACAATATAGCACTGAATTCTCTACTGTCTAAACATCAAGATTAATTCCTTTGTTTTCTTCTGCAGGTATTGATTGACTGGATTAACACAACTCTGGAAGAGGAACACATAATAGTTAGAAGTCTGGAAGAAGATCTGTATGATGGGCTGGTACTTCATCATCTTTTGGGTAAGCTGCTGCTATTCTTGCATGGAGGAATATTCAGATTAGAGAATAAACCTCATGAACTGCAATAGCAGTCATCTGCTGGAGGGTCAGTTCTTATTTATGGAGGAAGCACTGAACACTTAACCACCTATAATAACTGCAGTTCTAAACAAATGTCTGATAATCCAGTAATGGTTTTACTTATTAATTTTATTTTAAGAGAGTATTTTTATCTGATAATTAGCACAATAAAAATGTTAACTTTTAGTGTGAAATTATGGTGCCTCTGGAGAGAATGAGGCCTTCATAAACCAGGAGCACAAATGTGGTTTGTTATGTTACCAGAAATTTTAGGTGGAATGAGCACTGTAATTTTTTCCTGCTTGAAAACCAAAAATAAAAATTTCTAGGTTCTAAGGCACTTGGCTGGAGCTGATGAAAATCTAATAGGCTTTCTAGACTATGAGGGGCTTTTATAAAGCTGTTGTCTTTACAGAGCAGCCTGTTGGTCTGTATCTATTTCTCCATCTCTCTGTCTCTTTTCCCTTTCACTCTCTTTGGGGACATCTTTCAAATCTTATCTCCTTTACACCAAGGCTGTGGTGTGGACAGAAATGGCTTATTTTCAAAGCTTATTTGCCTGAGCAGGAAGCTGGGATTTATTCTGTGTATGTGAGTTGATATTGCCTTTTTACATTATCTACTGTAAAGTTTCATTAATTTGATTCCTGTTACTTTCGCTAGGAAAAGGAGGAAAACTGAGTTCTAGGGTTTGGGGGATGCTGCAAGAAATGACCTGAGACTTCTCCCTTTTGCAGAGCTTCACTGATCTTAATGAACCTTTTGGAGATCACAGGGGTTTAACGAGGCATGTGGGTGTGTGATGCGGGTCAGTGAAAGCTATTAAGTGCTACAGAACACTTAACACAGGAATTAGTGTGCTTTGCTTTCATTTTACAATTCTGGGGTTTTTTTGGTGTGGGTTTTGATTTATTTTTTTTTTCCTATTGTGATGTTAACATACACCCTTCTTCCTGTGGTCTCTGTGTCACAGAAAGCCTAGGCTCTGTCAAGCTGGATGTTGACAAGATTGCATTAACTGAAAAGAAACAGCGACAGAAACTTTATGTGATTCTGGAAGTTGTGGCTAAGTGTTTGCATCTGGAAGAAAGTCATCTGAAATGGAGTGTGGAATGTAGGTGCAGAAGTGTAATTGGAGTGTTATTCATCATAGAATTTCCTCTGCTGTTCTGGACGTCAGAACAGTAATTCAATGACCTGTTCTCAGTTATTAGCTGATTCAGATGTGAGACAGGATTATCTGACCCTAACTGGGCAGCACAAACTACATCCTCTTAAGTATGTAGCTTGTGGACCACTTAACAGCCTGCTGTGCCCGTGTGTATGTCTCATAGTTATGTGGCTTTTAAGGTGTGGTATTGCTGAATTGTAATATTATATAAACCACAATCTAATGTCCTACCTGTGTTATAGCCCTCCCTATTTTTAAGATCCTCTGTGAAGGGAGAATTTATGATTTTAGGTTCTCTTGTTTTGCACATTAAGCATTGTTTTCTTTCTTTACATGCAATAGCTATCTTGTCAAAGGACTTATTGAGCACACTGCATCTTCTGGTTGCAATAGCAAAGCACTTCAAACCTGACTTGGCCATGCCTTTAAATGTTCAAGTGGAAACAATCACCATTGAGGTAATTAGAGTTTCCATATTTGTTACAGTAGATCCTACAGACCTTTCACATGACCAATTTTCTTAGAATTAGAGAAAAATTTGTATGCAGCACTGAATGTTGTGTTTCCTGTAAACTGTGCCTATTTATTTCTGAATTTGCAGGACTAGACTGTCATTTTGCTCTCAGTACATATGCTGATTTTTGAAAGCACAGAAACACTATGCTGTTTTTTCTTCTTTATTACAAAAATAAATGGTCTCCACTGAAAACAGCTGCTGAGTTCTGTAAAGAACAAGAAAAAGAAGAATATTTTCCTGTTACCATCTCTAATTGTTTTAAAATAGATCCCTGCACTTATAAATCATGGCACTGATTTAATGCCAAGGATCTATTTCTTTAGGGGGAGAGAGTTTCTGCTTTCCTTCCATTGGTATTTTTCTTTACAAGCTGAGTTCCTTGTGCCATCTTCCTCTATTTTATTTCTTAAAGTCAACTCTGGAACTTTGGAGCAGTAAATATCCCACAATTTGGGATATAATTGCAAAAATTAGCACCGCCATGTTACAGTTTTAACAGAAGGTTTGTAAATCAGTGATGTTGGGAGCCCAGCACATGGCATGACTTAGTCCTCTCCTCTCTTTGGAGGATCATAATTGGAACAGAAACAAAGCATGCCCTTGAGCTACACGTGTCACTTTAGGACATTTAAAAGTGCCCTGGGGGAACAGCTGCTTCTGAGCTTTGGTTCTTCAAAGATGGCCATTATGTTTGTATCCCAGCTAAGCACTTCAGCAGAGGAGTGACCTCTCTGGTATTTAATGGGAGTCCAGATTGTGTATTGCTCCGCATGCTCTTCTTGTGTGGGTCAGATGAGTGGCAAGCCAGGCTCTGAGGAAAGCAGACCTCCATCTTACGTCTTTTGAGGCTAAAAATGCTCAACTACACAGAGACTGTGAGGGATTATTTGTATTGGAAAGGGCTGTTCACCTTGTGAGAGACAGAGGCAGCAATGGAGATCATGGCACTGTGGTAGAGGGCTGATTCCCCAAAGGAGAAATCAATGCCTCTGCTGGAAACTGTAATTATCCTACCAAAGAAGTTGACTCAGCATTGAAACAGGGTGGTTTTCACCGCCAAAAAGGAGAGATCATCAAACTCTGAAGATTTTTCTGTGATAAGAGGCATTCCAACTGCTTCTTATCTCTTCAGACTGTCAGTTTGGTAGAACGACTGTTCTTTGATGTTTTGTGCAGTGCTATGATTTATATATACAAGGACATGAGCAAAGATCCTAGGTTGCTTCAGAAGTAGTAATCATTGTTAACCTACTAAATCTTAATCTTATCATTCATCAGTGGGAGGTAGGCTATGGTATGAGGTCATTATAATGCAGAGTTGACCATCTCCAGTACTGTAAAACCAACAGTCCTTAATGCAGTGAGATGTGCAGGAAAACACTTCCTGCCCAAAGCAGCTTGGTGTAATCATCAGGTCTCCTGGCAAATGTACCAGCCACTGAACTTCATCAGCTGAGAAACCAACTCTTTTTTCATCAGCTTCCTCTGTTAGGGAAATGGGCAATTTCTGCGAGACAGCAGAAGGGAACCTTCCACAATGCCTGTGCTGATTGCATTTGACTTATTAAATAAACACTCTTTGGTAAACCTTTAAGGCAGCAAAAAGTTCACGAATGCTTTATTAATGCTTTGAGATTTTTGTGTGTGTCTATCAAACCCAAAAATAGTAATTTTTTTTAACAGAATACTTCAAGAGGATTAAAAACAGCAAGTGCTGTGGAATATATCACAGAAAACAAGTAAGATGGAATAAATATGTTTTTTAAACTGTCAGTCAGAAAGGCAATATTTGGGTGTTTTCCCCCTTAATAAAAATAGCTGGGTCATATGACAAAAAGTGTAAACCCAGTCATGCATATGCATGTGAGCTGTTTCACTTATTTCTTTCACTTATTTCTTTTTTCTTTCTCCTTTTCCCCTTTCTCCAGGTTGAATATTATGGTACAGTACCCTCCAGCTTTATTCTTTACATAAAGTTCTCTAAAATAATGTGTATGACTGTTTCTAAGGCCTAGTGTTTGTCATTTCCATGGAATACAATAAAGAATATAATAACAAACTGTAAATTTATTCTCAGACTAAACTGGAAATTTTGTAAAGCTGTAGTGATTTCAACCCACTATTAATTTAGTCTTGTATCAGTTATTGAAGAGAAAGGGTGCAGTTCTTCAGTTTCAGCTTGCCAAATTTGTAAGTCGCTGGTATTATTAAAGAACTTAAGTAGTAGGATGCCATTTAGAAACTGAGAAAATATGGACATCATCCCAAGCACTAGGAAGAGATTTTCCTACTGTCAATTTTATATGATAGAACACCTTAAAATTCTAATATCTTGAGCAGCTTCTTGGAAGATGGTATTATGAATTGTGCTTATAAAACTTAAGTTCATCAGTCTGCAGACCAGTTGAAATCTCATACACTTCCAAGTATATAGATATACAATGTACTTTAAAACATCTGTTGGAAAGTAACTGTGACATTAAAGCTAATGGCACTTTGTACTGTATCTCTCACTTTACAAAATGGCTGATGTCCCAGATGAGCTTTATGAATAAGATCAATAAGATCAGTTTTACTGAATACTTTTTCTAATTATTTTTTCTTATTGCACTTTTTAGAGAGAATTCAGAAGCGCGGTCAGGTAAGTACTGGCCTTGCCAAGTTCTGTATTTCTCTGTTGTTATACACCACATTCTGATTCATTATACCTTCTACTCCCAGCTACATTTAGTGGAGATTAATGCATTTTCCTTAATGTTTTTCTCCAAGTGGCTTCTGTTTATGTCTGTTCAAATTGTATTTGACATGATATAGTTTGGAAATTGCCTGTGGATTACAGGCAACAAATGAGAGATGAGACAAGGGATGATGCAATAGTTTGATAACCCAGCAGAGAAGATCTGGCTGAGGGATGGACAAAACATGTCTTGGATTTATGCACTGACCTAATTCACTGTTGGAACGATTTATGAGTATAATGACTTGAGAATTTGGCTTCTATTGCTACCAGTTTCAATGTATTTCTGGCAAGTGAGATTTAAAAATCTACTGGCACTTGGTAATGTGTGGCAGCTCAGTAGAACCAGCGTCTCCCAAGATTTTGCCTTTAGGGTTTTTGGGCTCTGTGAAACATTTGGGATAAAAAATGTCCATCTGTTCAGAGCCCACAGAAGGTCTGGGTGCTGCCCAGGCTTCAGTAGGAAATGCTTTTCCTTGCTGCAAAGGAGCACATTGCATACCCAGTAAATCAGTGCAATCATTGTATCTCTCTGCTATCCCCTTGATGTTAGTGTTTTCATCCTTGGCAGAGGTGCTAACTGTATAATTTAATACATATTTATCACTTACTGCACTGAGTCATCTCTAGTGTGGGCTGAAATTGTTGGGGGGGGTTGGAGGAAACCCTACAAAACTCAGGTTGTCATTAGGTATTTCTTCCAGTGGGCTGATTCTGCTGTGAAGAGAAATCTGCAATTCACTCTTCACAATGCTCTCTCTCTCCACAAGTGGGATATTTTCTGTGTCTCTCTATGATTCTCATCCTCCTTAGCTTATAAAGTGTTAACACCTTTCTCATTCTGGAGCCACTTCAATCCTGTGATCTGACAGTTCTTCCAACTAATACCAGTTAATGTTGTTTTGATACAGAAGATGATGCCTTTGATGATTTATTTTGCCATGCTCCGGATAAACTGGATGCTGTAAAAAAGGTAATTTGCTTTTATAATACATGTAAACATTCCTAATGTAAAACATAATTTGTTATTTGACTGAGAAAAGTTTTCTTTTCTTCTCTCTTTTTCCCTTTTGTTTTTTTCAGGTGTTCTTGGAATTTGTCAACCAGCACATCATAAAACTGGGATTGAGTGTGAAAGACATTGAATCTCAGGTAGCTTGCTCTAAGCTGCACATTAAACATGTTTTCTTCAGCCATATGTGTATTTCCTCTCACCATTAGATTCCTCCTTTTTGCTGTAGTGATTTGAAACTTGGCAACACAACAATAATTTCTAGCTTTAGGTTAAGATGCCAAGCTTCAGTCTCTTCTGAAACTGTTTGTAGTTTCTGAAACAATTGAGTAATGAAAAAATACAGCTTTGTATTAAATGCTGCCCTCATAATGCTATAGGGTCAGAGTCTGCCCAATGTCTATGAATGCTCTTTCTGTTGGTACGGAAATTGAGATGCTTTTGCAATTATACTGACAGCCAAGTGGATTGCTGATACTTCACATTAGGAAGGTCCCATCCTCTGAATTCTGAGCTTCTTTAGAGTCCATGAAATTTAAGTGAGGTTCTTTTTAGGCACTCTAGGATCACTTCCCTGAGTGCCAGTAAAGAGGTGCACAACTGTATCTCCCCATCCTCCTCTGCTCCTGCAGAGCAGGGCGGATGGTGAGTTGATTGGAGAATCCTCCCCTCTCCTCTCAGGGAAGCAAGCAAGTGAGCAATGGGAAATGAGTCTGGGGATATCCCTCATGGCTTTTTCTTTCCCTGCTTCTGCAAACACTCCCATGATAACTGCAGGAGAGATCAGCCCACAAGCCTTGCTTTGCTCCAGTCATTTAAAACACCATTTGCAGTTACTAAGATTTATGCCGTGTGGTTGAAAAGCAGAGCTATGCTCTGATGCTCTTGTGGGTTTTCTTGGTGGGCAGCTGTGAGAAAGGAAGTTTTGCAAGTGTTCTGTCATAAATCTCAAGTACTAGTCTTTTATTTATACTTGCACTGTTGTCACTTGCAGTCATCTGAAGTCTTTTTGGACTGGAACAGTTTGTTTTAGTAGCTGTCCTTTTACAAGATCTGATTTTTACTGTTGTGAACCTGTAATCCTTATGTAACTAAATACCAAGAAGAGGTTGAGGAGCTGAGTCATTAGGTTGTCTGCTTCCCAGAGTGCCATTTAAATTCCTACATTGCTAGAATGGTATTTACTGGAGTGCCTCACTAAAAGCCAATATAATAAATAATAATCAGATCATTGTTCATCCAGTTTGCAGATGGAGTTATCTTACTGCTGTTAATTGGACAACTGGAGGGTTACTTTTTGAATTTAAGGGATTTCTTCCTGACTCCAGCCAGCACTGTGGAGATGGTAGGTTGTTATTTAATTACTTAAAGCTTGAAGTTTCATGCATCTTGTGCATTTAATGCATCCTTATGTCAATGAAGAACTCTGCCTCTTGCTTTGCTGCTGCCTGGGAAGTTATGCGTGCAGAATTTAGTAATTTGGGACAGTACAGATGCATGTACTTGATGCTGTGAAGATACCTTGAAATAGGCTGGTGTTGTCTTCAAAATTAATCTCAAGGGAAGCAGACTATTGGTACTTGCATTTGTTAGGCAGATACGAACTTCTGGAGTGAAAATGCAGAGGCTCTGTGTAGCAGGGAGCTGATATGCTGTATTCTGCAATTCTGTCCTGCAAACAGCATGGTCACCTACAAACTGGATGATCACCTCTTGCAGAGCAGAACTGGATCCTAAGCCATCCTAAAAACCAAGGCATGACCAGAGCATTCTGAATGTCCACTCTGTTCTTAGGAAGCTCTTGAGAATTGACATCGTTTCCTCACTCAGTTCAGGGAGCTGTAACCTATTCAGCCAGACTTGTTTGACTTCATCATCTACCAGGCAGATTTCATCAGTGTTTTAAAACAAAAAGTAGCATGGGCCAGAAGGTACCACATGCTACGCTGCCACTCCAAATGCCTCCTCCACAAATCTAGAATGTTGAGATATTTGGATATATTTGATGTAATTTCAAGTTGTCTGTGCATGTATGAAGCACATATTAGCTCTGAAAATCTTGAAACCATAGCTATTTTTCTTGGGTTATATTCAGATAGATCTCTGAAGGTGAAACATGTTAGATCTTTTATGCTCAAGAGCTGCTTGAGAAGGGAATATCTACTCTCCTATGGCTTGCATTACACCTTCTTTGGACAGAAAAAGCTTTTATCAGCTATTTGACCTGGCCAGCATTTATTTGTAATTAAGACCTCAGAGGTCCTGTATTAATGAACGAATTTCCCAGGAGAGCTTTTCATCAAAATGTTTAGAAGCACAATTGTCAGAGGTTCAGATTTTGTCAAAAACCATTGTTATCAATTGACAATGGTTAGAAGTATTAGGAAAATTCAGAATTTTTTTTTCTAAGTTGATTCTGAACTGAAAGACATATTTTGAAGGGTTGAATCAAATAAAATCAAAGCATTTCTTTGCAGTTGTTTTTCTCCCTTTTCTCCTCTGCTCAGTTTTCAGATTTCTAGTCCATTGACTTCGAAATAAATTTTAATATTTCCAGTAACTTTATCCAGAGGGAGTAAATTAATAATTTTTTAATTTAAACTTTCTTGGATATCTTTTTTACTTTTGAATCAACCGTATTCAAGCCTGACAGATCTATTTTAAAAGATGAGATACCTCTACATTTTAGGTACAAATCTGAGCTCAGACTTTCTGGTCACTGGCATCAGAGAAGAGTATATTTGGGTTATTTACTGCTTCAGTACAATTCTCCACATCTTAGTAATTATATGTTAGCAAAATTACCTCCAATTACTAGACTTCTGTTAAACTATTTGTCAAAGTGGTGTTAACCATTTATTTATCTTCTGATGGTTCATTACAAGGTGAAAAGTAGGAATTTTCACTAAAAATACGGAGTAACCAGAGTTTACTATTTGTACATAAAATATGTCTTTCAGTTCCCCCATGCTCCTTGTAATTTTAGATTTTAATTGGTACAATGCAGTATGAAAATCTGAGATTTAAATCTTCTCTGAGATTTAAAACACATGCATCTATAAGAATGGTAGATTCAGTCTTGACATAAGAAAGAAATTCTTTACAGTCAGGATGGTGAAACACTGGAACAGAGAGGCTGTGGACGCCCCCGCTCTGGAGGTGTTCAAGGCCAGACTGGACAGACTGAGCAGACTGATCTAGTGGGAGGTGACCCTGCCTAAGGTATCGGGGGGTTGGAACTCGATTTTAAGTTCCCTTCCAACTCGAACTATTCTATGATTCTATGGTGACAACCAACACACTCTTGTTATGGTGTGTGTTGCATACAATTTCATTCAAGCAGAAATCAACTCTGAAAACTCAAGCTATGTGCATCTCATGAATAGCAAGGAGGTGAAACTGAGATGGAAGCAGTGATAGTTAGGAGGCAATGAAAATGAGAAATGAGCAGGTTAGGTAGAGGGACAGGAGAGGTGAGGAAAGCAGAAGCAAAAATTTGAAAGGTAATCCATATATAGGTGCAATAAAACAACATTGTGTGTGGGTAGATTTGTTGCTGGTTTACTGCGTCTTCATTGCCAAAAAATGTGGCTTGCAAGCAACTATAAAGAAAGTCTAGCTCTGGCTACCCATGAATATGGAAAGGTGCGTGTTCTAAGAAAGAATTTAATCAGAATACAGTCTGAAATTAGGCATGACCTAATGAAGAAGAAGGTAAAGGAGAGCCCTTGTGCTTGTCACAACTGTAGGATCTCTGCACTTTTGCCAAAACAAGCCCAGAGATGTAATACCCATTTGTCCTGAGCTCTGTCCATTTTTAAATCCTAGAGAATTGTCCAACTCTTTTAAATTTGGAAGCACAGATGGTTGAAATTACTGATTTACCTAAGCTGCTTTTCTTTGGTATTTATCAGTATTTTTTCTGAAGATTTGTTTTGAAATTTGCATGTTATTGTTCCTTGAAAATCTTGTATAAGTTACCCAGACGGAAATGTGCCTCTTTGCACCTATGCTTGTTCATTAAGAAAATACTTGATTTGTTAATTCTGATGAGAAAATGGTGTAGATCTGTATAAGCCAAAACTCTTCTGGGTGGTGGCTATTAGTGGAATCAAAGCAAGCCCGAGCCCAAAGTGTCATTGTCAGTTACTTGAAAATCAGAGAGCTGGCTTTTCTTCAGAGCATGCAGTTTTTTGCTTTACTTATGCATGAGGGACCCCTATGCTTATCATCAGTGTGGCAGGATCTATGATTTGCCTTCTGAAGGATAAATTGCTTGTTAGCCTAAGGAATGTATGAGGCTACAGTCTGAAGTTTGCTCATGTCTTATTGCTCCACCAGAGAAAGGGAGTATGCTAATTACCAGCCAAGTAACAAGTGCTCTTGAAGCTAGTAATGGGATGATATTTACTTTAAAAAAATCATTCATGATTACTGCATATGTGTGTGATTCTACTTTTATGTGGGAAAGGGAGAGAAGAACAAGTGAGAAAAAACAATGAAAAGCCCCAGCCTGCATGCATGGATGTATGTTTAATTTCTCATGAGTAATGTTAGGGGTATTTTCACTACTGTTATTGTGTACAGACATTTTTATATGTTAAGATATAAATTTCTAGCTCACAAAAGTAGCTGATGGGAATAATTCTGGTCTTCTTAATTCTGGGTGAAATATAGTGATCTTATTCCTTACGTATTCCTTTTCTGTTCCAAATGTTTACCACATTTGGACATATGGACATTATTAAAAAAGAGAAATAAATTTGATGTATCTACTAGATTAAGTAATGAATCTAGCCTATTTTCCAACATCAATCATACAAACTTTCATATGTAAGGCCTATTTTAAAATAAGTGGATCTTTCTCCCTGCTTCGTAGAATAAGTTTTTTTATAGATGGATTTTTATATCTGCTTTTATATGATAATTGGTAGAAATTCTTCATCAAAACTAAGGAGATGAATATTAGAATGTATTTATGAATCAGAATCTTACTTCATCTACTAGAGAAATGCTTTTTAAAACCTCTTGACTGCTGTGCTGCTGGGGAGAATATTTTCTCATGTATTGATCTCTCATGAACAGCTTCACAATGTTAACCTTGCATTGGACTTGCTGGCAGATGAAGGTCTTCTGAGTTTTACTGTGAACTCTAAAGGTGAGTCATGACAAAAAAATTTGTCTGGAATAGAACTGATAATATTCTAGCTTAGGAAAAGTTAGGGTAGTTGAAGAAAGTAGATTCTGCAATATGACACTGTCATGTATCGTTGTATAGCTCCCCCATGGCTCATTATTCAGAATGAGTAATAATAAAGCCTAGAATATTTTTGAACCACTTCATTTCTATACTAAGAATTGTGGATTATTGTAAGGTCAGTAAATTTACACTGAACTTAAACTGTTTAATAAGTCAGTATTTGTTAAAGATTTAAACCTTTAAAATACAGCAGCTGAGCTTGAGGGAAAGCTGTTTTCCTTTCCTGTAAAAGTTTTAGTGCATTACAAACAAGCTTGCTTCATGTGTAAGGATATCTTGCAGAGTCCTGAATGAAAATCAGAAACACTGGTCACTCTATTAAAATCCAAAAGAGGAGCTGATGGTTTTGTATTCTGAAAATGAAGTTTGTAGGTTTTAAGTTGCTGTTCTGCCTGGGAGCTGAATCTTCATCCTCTAAATCCAAATGAATGCTTTAATTGCTGAATGTTTTCTCTCATGCTCCACAACCAAAAAAAATATTCTTTCCTTTGTATGGGTCAAATTTTTCAATGAAAAAGTGCTGCACAGTAAAAAATTTGACCAGCTCCTGGTAGGATGAGTGATGTGAATTCTTTAATGAATGGTGCTGTGAGTGCTTAGCCTGACCTCTTGCAGGGCTAAGCATCATTCTTCCTCAAAAAATTGTTGTTGAATGAGAAAATCAAGTCTTTATTAAAAACAGAAAGTGTTAGTTATTCTCTGTGTGTTTAGTATGTAACCTGTGGCATAGTATTTAGCACTTTGGGTTTTTTGGCTTTTTTTCCACTAATGCTTTGGTGGTGCTGGCAATTTTTATGACGAGCATGCAAAAATTGTGAATTTTTTGCTATACGGTGCAGAGCTAGGAGTTTGGAAAGCTATTTATGTTAACTCTGAAAAGATCTCAGGTCTCCATACTGAGATTCACCTCTTATAGGAGAGGAGTTAAACCCCTGCTTTTTTTACTTCCCTATGGCTATTCTGCACTGCCTCAAATAAAGAGCTGATCGGTATAAGAAAAACATGTGCCAACATCTGCAAATCCTTTAGCTTTGCTGAGAAAATCCTTAGCTTGTGATTGAATTTAATGTGATTTAGGGATACTTATTACAGCTACACTATTCAGACTGTTCGAGGATCTCATTTACTAGTGTTACATTGTTAGTTTTTCTCCTGGTGACCTTCAACACTGTTAGAAGAAAAGTAAACCTTCTATATCAATTACTGTCTTCTGCTGCAATTATTAAACACAAGAGCAGTTTATTTAACTAAGAGCATGAAAGCTGAGAACCAAAAGAAAAAAAAATAAGGTCAGCAGTAAAACATGCTGGACACATTATAACAATAAAAGTAAGAGTCGGGTAATTTCCAACATGATTCCTGCAGAAGAATGATAAAATACTAAATCCATAAAGTCCTTTTAAATGAACTATTCTGTTCTCTGCTAGTGAAGCATTATTTCTTACTATGTGTTATTTATCCTGTCTTCCAGCAAGGTAGTGCTGGTCCCTTTTCCTTAAGTTCATCCAATAAATAAATAAATACATATTTTTCTGTACTTGGTCTTTTGCTTCATGTTACAATTAGGTTGTCTAAGTTCACTTTATAATTGAGGAAAGGTGGAAGATTGTTTCTAGCAGTCAGTCTCTATTTTTATTCCAGGGGTTGCTAATACCTCCCATCTGATTTTGCCGTTTCTGGTTTGTGTATCCACAGATATTGTGAATGGAGATGTGAAGGCTACAATGCGGGTTCTGTATTGCTTATATTCCAAATACAAGACCAAAGAAATATGAAGAGCAAGGCCAACAGCTTGAGTGATTTTTTTTTTCCCTCCATTTTTTTTCCTTCTAACATACCATGGTCTGATTTTAGCTCTGTTTGCCGATTTTTGTTTATGTATGTAAATGCAGTTGTGTTTGATACCTGGTGTATTAACATTGTATATCCAAGTATGTATTCGTGCAAGGTTTCTGTAACTGTAACTGTTTTCTGTAACTGTAAGTATGCTTACATGGTCAATGTACTGTGTGATTTTGTGGCTGTAATTGTTGCTCCAGCCCTGACTCTCTGAGCCCAACTGGTGCTGCAAAAGAATGCTTATAGTGGTGAATCTGGAAATGGTTTTTGCAGCCTTTTGTACTTCTGAGTCCACTTAGAAACTAGAAAGGTGAAAGGCTCACCTTGACATCCCTGGGAAGACTGCAGACACTTTAAGGTGAAGTTCAAAACCTTCTTTAGACAGGTGGACAGCTGTTGTCAGGAAATTTGGTATGGACTGGACACCTTGTGAAGACACAACAGAAATGAAATCTCAGCTTATGAAAACTTTCACCATTTTTCTGCTGGAAAAGGGACTATGAACAGCATGCTGGGATGAGACTGTGAAGGAACAGGGGGACCCATCCCTGCACAGATGTAGAAAAAAGCCTTGCTAAGGTAATGCCAAAATGTGCCCAGGTCCAGCCTGTTGCACCTTTAACATATTCTCCTGCTAGTGGGAATGTCAGTTCCTGTGTTAAGCATGTTGTAGGAGTGACTAACACGCCAACAAGGTGGGTAGATGGCTGTCTTTCCCAGTAGCTGGTAGAAGTAGAGGCCATCATGGGCAGGTGTGGTGAAATTCTTGGCTTCTGCCACTTCTGTCAGGAAGTGGAGATTCTCAGACTCCTCTGAGACTCAGCTGAATTCATCCAGTGACTGCCCCCTCACATCACAGCAGCTCCTTCTGGATGCAATGAGGCTAGCCACAATTAGTTAGCTGTCACCCTTGGTCATAGGGGATTTAAATCAGGCCTCCTTCAAAACCTCCATCTACTCCCTTGTCATATTTGTGTCACATAAAGCTTGAGATCTAATTAATTTTTTAAATATTATTTTTTCTTCAGTCTAAACCGATTTAATTTCCTGTCGATAGTGACTCTGACACTTGATCTGTGAGTTAAGAGGAAGCAAAAGCTTGCCTGATAGGAGTGCTGACATTTACAGATGAGAATTTGTTGTGACTAGCTCTGGATCATGCAGTCTAAGAAAGATCATTAGATAGCAATGCTGATAAGTCTTCCAGTCCTGCCTTTGAAATGGTAATATTGCACAGCTGCTGTAGGATAGAATTCTGTAGATTTCCCCAAGCCTCCTCCTCTTTGCACCAATACTACCCTGTAATGTTTTTATGGAGAAAAATCCAATGTGTGATGACAGTGAGCTACGTGATGATCGGCTTGCTTTTATGGCAAATATTTGTTGTGCATGCTGTTTGAATGATTTAAGTAAAGAATGCTTTGTCTTGTTTTTATCTTATACTGTTTGTGCACGCCTCCATAGGAATCTTAGTTTATTTCTTAATGACTTCAATCGACTGGGAGACCTGAAAAGTTTGTTCTTGCTCCAGAGAAACCTTCTGCCTTTGCTGTAGCGTGTCAAGTGGATTGCAAAATAAATTGTCATTGAGCAGGTAAAAGCAGGAATTTGCTTGTTGAGAGCTGGAGTGAGGGGGCAGGAAGATGGTCATACAGAAGCAGCGTGGCCTTTTCCACCTAGGAAGCCAGCCCCAAACTCTTTCCTGGTGCTAGTGACCAGAAGTTATTTACAGTGAAAGACTTCAAGCATAATCTAGAGACAATGGAAAGGTCAGTGGTGGTGGGGATTAACTGGTGTTGCCCTGATTAAGTGGTTGTTACTGCTCAAGGAAACAGTTGAATTTCAGCAGAATTAAGTTTAGTATTTGTACTAATTTGCCGATTCATCAGTGGGGAAGCGTAGTTTTTGTTAGTGACAGCCTCCTCCTAGCATCCAACTTTTATCTGTCTCATTCCCCCTGTGTATTTCAGTACTTTGGCATTCTGACTCCTTGCCAACCCAATTTTTCTCCCTCTTGTGCCCCTCCTGGTGCTGCTGGTCCAGATGGCCAAACAGCTGTCTTTCTACAGTGCCTGCTTCATCCCCTCACACTTAGGTCTGCTGGGGGTGTCACTGGGAAGGTATCTTTTAGAGAAGTCATATTTGCAATGTATAAAGCTGTGGGGGAAAAAATGTGGAAACACCAGCTGGCTGCCATGTGTAAGAATTTAAAGTTTTTCTCACTGGGATGCAAGAGGAACTCCTTTGTTCTTCCTCCAGTATAAAAAATAGAATTAAAGATAGAATATAGCATTTTGACGGAGGGATTTAGAAGTACATCCAGATCATACTAATGAGCTAATTTCCCTCTCTGTTTTACCTTTTGATACAAGGCAGCAAGAATATGTCTCTGTGTGTGTGGTATTCCTGAATGTGTTACACTTTTGGCAGGAAAATGTTGTATATGGAACTTCCAAATATTCCTGGATGTTTGAGAACTCCAGCAGATCAGACTCCTCTGTTGCAGTTGTTGCATGCCAGTATTTTTTGTGGTCTTGTGTAGGATTACTGGATATCAGTCTTCTGTGCTGTATTGATGGACTGAGACCTGGTGCGAGTCATCAGTCAGCATTCATTGTGCAATGTCTCCTCATATATCTTCCAGTTACATGTTGGTAAATTTCCACACCATAATCAGTACAGTTAGGAACTCCCCTTACCTGTGTCATTGTTACCACCAGCAAGTACCCTTTTGTCTGACTCAGTCTTCCTGGGCAACCTCTCTTGTTTGCTTCCTCCAAGGTCGGTTGTCTGCCCATGAACTCCAGGTCATCTGCATCCTTTGAGCTAACAGAATCTGTTAACCCTACAGTTACCTCCACAGTCTCCCAGCTGGCACTGGTGGGAATATACCTTTTGCTGTATTGTCATGTATTGTAACCTCTCCTAAATCTGTCAAGCTTGCAGTGTGCAAGGAGAATTAGGAGAAGGACATACCTTAATACTGTGACACCTCCAGGTTGCTCTGTATGTTCTGTATGCATTGCTCCCATCCTGTGGTGTTTATGCCCTTCATCAAGAGCAAACAGTTACAGAAGGCTCAATATCTCCTATGGGAAAGCTCAGATTTTTTTTTTTTAACAGTTACAGTATAGACAAGAGGCCTTGTGCCAAGGCTCTTCCTCTTAGATAAGGGGAATGTAAGCTTGCAAAATTTCTATATGCAAGTACCTTTAAAGGTCGTTTCCAGATAATGTTACAGACCTTAAATAGCCACTGGTTTGATCTCAGTGCTTTCTTAGTCCTCAGAGTTACTCACGAGATCACCAGTGGAGTATGCTTTGAAGAGACTTTTCTATCTGGAAGGCCAATGAAGACTGCAGGGAAAGGGATATTTTTTTAGCATCTTGGACATGTAGCCAAAAGGGCAAGAGCCATTGGCAGAACTTGTTATAGGGGATCTCCATTCTAGAAATGTTGACTCTGGTTCACTGCTAAGTTTAGAAACCATGTAAAACATGTACCATGCACTTTATACAGACCAGATGGTACAACAGGCTTTACTGGTTGCAGTGTGTCAAATAGCAGATTCTCTTGAAAAGTTTGCTAGCTTGCTTTTGGCATACAATTTAATTCATCTTGTAGTATGTTACTGAAGTTCACTGTGTATCTCTGCAGAAGTAGGCAGCTAACACATTTTATGTCATCTGCTATGCCAAAAGTTTCTTAAATAATAAAAAAAGTGTTAGAAGTTGTGTCCCTACTTGTTCTCTTGAGCGGAGGTGGGGAAAAGCATCTTGAGTGTGTGAGTAGGAAAAGCAATCTGAAATCCATCGGATTGATTCATATTCCATAGCCACAATCTTCTTCCAGTTGTACAATGTTAAATTTTTATTCTCTTTTAATATACTTTTTGAAATAATTTCTCCCTTTATTCTGTGTTGGAGCAACACAGAAATCTAAGAATTTATTGCAGAAAAATTACAGTTTCTACAAACTTTTAACATCTATACAGAATGGTTTAAGAGTTTTGGTACCAGCTATGATTCAGTAAATCAAAGTATTGATTCCAACTTTGATTTAATGAATCAAAGTATTGGATGGTTTTAACAATAAGAAGTGTGTTTACACAAATGTGTACTAATGAAGATATCTGTGTAGAACTTGATCATATTAAGCATGATCCTATTGCAGTGGGAACCCCTTCCTCAGGTCTCTGTGTGTTGTAGCATGTTTTTCTTTGAAACAGTTTCTCAAAAACATAATTTAATCCAGGCAAAAGTACTTAGTTTAGCTGTCACTTGGACTGGTCTGGTAAGCTCAGCATGGAGACAAGGCTTTTCATCCAAATAACTCTTACTTGTAATGATCTACCAGTTTTGTCAGACAGAATTTCAAGTTACCTGCTTGCTCTTAACTTGAGCTAACATATTGAGCATCCCAAATGCCCTGTCATGTGATAGTGTTTACAGGTGGTATGTGAGATGCATAAAGTCCTGTAGATCGTGTTTATGTCATTCCAGTAGTAGTAATGGGTAGCAATGTCTTAAAAATTGACCTTTTCTTTTAAAAATATCATAATCTAGCTGTGAATTGCTATGTGAGTTTCAAACTTCATTCCCTTGTTGCGCATCTTTGTGTGTGTAATCTGTTTACCCAGATGTGTCTTCTGTGAACCCATCCATGCCAGTCATCAGTATTACTGAGTTCTTCAGTGTGAGTCCTAAAAACTTACTAGTGCAGGCGCTACTTTGGCCAATGAGGTGGCCAGCACTGTGTCAGGTGCTGTGACTTGTCGGCCCATGCAAAGTAAGACTTGTGTTGGCAAGGACACAGGTGGGAGTTTGGTGGAGTTGCACTGGCATCCTCACTATACACAATTCCTACAGGCCTACACGTTTTTCAAGAAACAGACAGCAGCAGGTTCCTGCCCTCAAATCCAGACCAATGGTAAATGATGTCACCATCTGGTGTGTTTATCTTATGATATTTTGTTATTCATAATTTGCAAGTTTTATCTTGCTCATCCTGACTACCATTTCTCCTTATCACCAGTGGAGCTTCCAGTGCCTTCAGTAAAGGTACTGGACTACAATTTTCTGAACCATTGCTATGACCACCAGGTAAAACCTGCCTGAAATCTACAGCTTTATTGGTTAAGGAAGGTGATAGTATCTTTCCTCTATGAGGAGCAGCAAAGGTGCCTCACAGATGTTATTCATGGCAGGGTGCTGAGGGAAATGGATGTCAGGTCTGCAAGACACTGAGAGGTTTGTATTGCCTGGGGCAGGGTGGCAATGGGGTGCAGGCAGCCTGCAGGATAAAAAGACTGAGCTCAGACTGGAGGGGGAAGCTGGAAGATGTACAGGGAAGATTCATCTTTTCTCAGCAGTGTCACAGTTCTTCATGACTTACCTTTAAAAGAGATGAAGGAGCTCCTGAAAGGGGACAAAGCTAAACCTAGCAGGGTCAAGCTGGATGGCTGGAGACCTTCACGTCTGGGTCCTACAGAGCAAAGGGTTCAGGGGCCATCAGGATGAACGCAGTGTGCTTTAATGCTTATGCCAACTACCAAGGTCTTAGATTTGTAGTGCTTCTCCTGCTGCATAGCCCAAGAAGAGTAGTCTCAGATCTGAATTTTTGCTGTGGCCTGCTGTATATAAGCTGCCACTTATGTAATGTCCTCGTGACAACATCATTTGGGGAAATGGTGGGCAACCACCACTTCTGAATCCTTTTTTTTAAGAAGTTGATAAATAAGCATGATGAAATCAATCAGCAAATAACCTTACTGAGTGTACTGGAATACCACCTATTCTCTAACTTCTCATGGCCTTGCTTCGTGAGTTTTTATTCCTACAGAAAGAAGGCATGAAGTGCTGCCACCACATCATGGTGTACAACACAGGCAGGTTTGTGCAGGAGTAAGTAAGCACATAGCATTGAGAGCAGAAGAGAAGGTTTCTCAGAAACAACTGTGTGCCAGGAGAGGTGGAGTAGGCAATGCCTTCCCTTCCTACCCCCTGTGCTCAAGACAGGCACTGTGCTGTAGGAGATTCATTTGAAGACATTCACCCTTGACCTAACTGTGAAATCAGTGGGAATTAAGCCAGATTTAAAACATTTTGGAAAAACCTTTTTCAGAATATGTAGATTGCCATTGACGGGGATTTGGAAGCCTTTGAAAGCACCTTCTGGGCCCAGGAGGACCATCACTGAGAGCTTGTGAGAGTGACAGACTCCATCTCATGGAACAAAAAAGGGTTGGATGAGCGTGGGCACCTGGGTGCTGACCTCTTACAGGAAGAACTACGGACATGCTTGTTGGAGGTGATCCCAACTCCCACTAACAACTTTCCCCTGGAATAAAATCTATTATAAACTTGATGGCTCTAGAAAATCTATTTGTTGCTGGCCTGGACTCTATCCAATCAAGAAACCCTCATTTGCAGCCCTAGTGGGCAGCATGAAGCATTCACTTCAGTTTTGCTCATAAGCTATTTTTAACTGCAGACATTTGTGCTGTCTTTTCAGTAGCAGTCTCTTTGCATACTTATCCATATTTGCATGTAACAAAGGGTATTTCTGCATGAACAAAGATATTTCCTCATAACTTTCTGTTATTGTGGATTTCATCTGAGTGCAAAAGCAAATCCACTATTACTGCTTGTTCCCAGTCCTTTCCCCAAAAATAATTCAAGCCTGATTCCCATAAACTGTTTGCTTCAATTCCCCAGCAGACAATTAATCCTTAAACCATTATGTCCCAAGGAAGGGACATACTGGCTCATAATTTTAACTGATTGACAATCAAATATAGCAAAATCCATTGGCAAATAGCCTGACTTAGTGTACTGGAAATTTCACTAATAGCTGGAGATATCTACCTCTCCAAAATTATTCTTTCTATGATTTGGCAGCACTAGTCTGACAATTGCTTTGAATTTAATTTCATGTTTAGTTTTTTGTGAGGATGTATTTGAACAGTTGCTTTGGCTTTTTGCCTTCTAATAAGGATTAATTTTTTTTTTCCAAATGAGAGGCATTTTTAAAAAATAAGAGGTTCCTTTCACAACAAGAAGAGATGGTGCTTCTGGACCAGGTTAGCCCTGTCGGATGTGTGGTGGTGAGCTGCCCTGTGGGCACAGGTATTGTGGGATCTATGTGAAAGCATGTTGCTGCTATGGGGGTCCCTGGTTTTGGTCAGGATAACTCAGGAACTCATTAATGGTGTTACCTGTGGGGAACAGATTGAGTCAGCCCTGGGGAGCAGCCCACCCTGACCAGATGCCTCCCTGAGTGGCCATTGACATCTTCCTTGCATAACCAGGCTTGTTACTGAGCATGAGCCTGTTCATGTGGGTTTGTGATTATCATTGTTGGGTCTGCCAGGCTCAGCCCACCACTCCACAGCACCTGCATTGGGGGAGCTGCTCCACTGATTAAGAAACATGGGATAAAAGTTCTGCAAACTCTCTTTACCTCCCATGGTGCTGAAACCATTCCTAAAGTTATTGTTAGTTGTTTTTTTCTTTGTTTATTTTTTATTTATTTCTGACCTTTCAAAAAACCTCTACCTTTGGCACACAAGCCAGCATAGTTTGTTCTGCTCTGCAGCCAGTGAATGACTCCATCATAAAGTCACCGACACATCCCTGGAGCTCACTGAGTGTGAAGTGTTTTCAAAACATAACCATCTGCCCTGGAGAAAGCTGCTATGAGTCTGCATATAGAGCAGACCAGCTTGGAAGTCATGGTGGTTCCACACAGAAAAAATCTTCCTTTTCCCAATTTTTTAGACTCTATTATTTTTAATTTTAAACTCCTTTTTCCTGAGTTATTTGCATTGTCTGACACTGTGTGGAGGGGTTGTGCCTCTGCTAATCTGGCTTTCCAGATGCTAAATCCTGTATGAAATTTCTGAGTGCTCAAATGAAATTAAAGACTAAATTATGAGCAATCCAAAAAGCATGAAATAAGATTCTGAACACATGCATGTTGAACTAAAGAACATTTACTGAGAGTGGAAGAAAGATACCAGTGTGACCATAAAGATTATATTTTCTTGCAAATCCACATCCTCCCCTGATTACAAGTCAAGGCAAAGATACTCTTTTAATTTGCACAGTAAAAGAAACCATGTCTCTAACAGAGCAGCTTTACAGTGACTCTTTTAGACTAAGATACAACTATATTTGGATGAAATCTTTTACCCTTCAGATGAAATGGCTTGTGCAATGGCACATCTTTCAAACAGCAGTGCCATATGAAAATAACCCTCTGTAAATGAGAAATCAAGAGAGTCCAACTGTATGTAAAACAACAGAAACAGAAATCTCTGCAACCTGCAGTCTGGGAAACTCATAAGGCTAGAAATACTGTGAAGTCTAACAAGCCAATTGATACAGTTCTTAAATTAATTTTATTTTTTTTAAATCATAGTGGTCATTCTTCTAGCCTTTCTTCTGTGTTTCACTGTCTGAGGTACATTCTTGATAATTACAATGAGGTGTGCCATTGCGATAATGGTACCATTGTATTCTCCTAAAAAAAAGTCAAGAAAAAAGCCTCTGAAGTGGTTGTAAGATTCTAACTTCTAAATCTTCTAACTTTTGTTTCCCACTCAGTGTTAATGCCATTATAAAGTTATTTGTGTGCAGTTTTCACCTTTTCTGCTGTTTGTGTGTTTACACAAAAATCTAGTGGCTTTCTATAATGGAGTGACTACATCAGTAGATGAGGGAATACCCCTGGATATAATCTATCTGAACACCTGTAAAGCTCACAACATCCTTCTCTCTAGATTAGAGTGAAATGGATTTGATGGGTGGACTGTTTGGATAAGAAACTGACTGGATGGTTGCATCCAGAGACTAGCTGTCAATGGCTTGATATCCAGGTGTAGAAGAGTGACAAGTAGTGTTCCCCAGGGATCTGTGCTGGGACTGATGCTGTATACTTACTTCATCAATGGTACAGACAGAGACATTGAGTGCATCCTCAGCAAATCAACAGCTGACACTGAGCGGTGGAGTTGACAGACCGGAGGGACAGGATTGTCATTCAGAGGCTGGAGAGGTAGGCCTTTGCAAACTTCATGAAGTTCAACAAGGACAAGTGCAGAGTGCTGGGCTTGGGCTGAGCCAGTCCTCATTACACATACAGACTGGGAGGTGATGTGATAGAGAGCATGCTGCTCTGTGGAAAAAGACCTCGAGTACTGGTGACTCAACAGTGTGCGCTCAGAGCCCAGAAGCCAACCTTGTCCCAGGCTGCATCAGAAAAGCACTGGCTGGTAGATCAAAGAAAGGTGATTCTGCCCCTTTACTCTTGTGAGACCCCACGGGGAGTTACTGCATCCAGTTCTGTAGCCCTCAGAACAAGGAGGACATAGAGGGTCGAGAGGAAGGCCACGTGAGGGCTGGAGCATAGATGTCCTATGACATCTCCTTCTTACCCTAGTTAGTATGTTAAAGGGAGACTTGTCTCTCACTCCAAGATGTTTGAACCCATGTGCTGTGATACCTCTAGAACATTTCTTTACTTGAAGGGAAATGGACTTAGTAAATGAGACAACTTTAGAAATGATCTAAAGGTAGTTAATCATCAAAAATTCATGCAAGAGAATGGTTAAGATAGATAATCGTAGCTTGCAGCTTTGTGGATGAAATCTTGTCCTGGTTTAGGCCCAAAAGGACCCCCCCCCCCAGTGATAGATGACCCCCTCTCCTCTCTCAGAAGAGTAGTTGACAAACTTTCTGACCTTGATCACCATAGTGAATAATGAAAATAAGAGCTTCTTGCATACCATTCCCTGGTCTTATCAGTCTGGGAGCGAAGAGTGTCTGAACAATGTGCAGCTAATTTCAGAGTTTAGTCAGACAGAAGAGGCCTAGCTGAAAAGTGAAGTTACAAACTAGAAAATTTACCCTATTTTACCTCAAACCAGGACAAATCTTTAGAGATGAAATGCTGAAGTACTGAGGAGCTAAGATTTAATAGACTGAAACAAAATGTCATGTTTTAGCACTCACCATGAGGAACAAAGTAACAGAGAAATATTCTGTCAGTGAAGAAAAGCACCAGTGAGGGCTAACTAAGGTTAGCTCATTAGTTGTTAGTAGTGCAACAATCCAACTTGAGGTACTCTATGAAATTTATGGATGTTAATTTTAATCTCAGTGTGAGATAATTCAAACTCCCCAGCATTAGAAACTGCTACAACTGCTTGGACGTGATGAAATATAAAAGGATCACTTGAGAATTTCTGCCTTTATTTTTAAGTGCTAATCCTTGCATAGTGATACGTGAAATGATTTGGTAGAAGGATTTAGTTTTATTGCTCTCTGTATTTGGCATATGGTCCACTCTCAGGTGGAGCTGTGCATGGGTCTTTGTGATGATTGAAGTTGTGCCTGTCTGATGTTCTAAGTGAATTCACCCTTTATCAGTGGCACAGCTGTTCTGTAACAGCTGGCTGTGCATTGATACCAACTTCATTAAAGTCCTAAGATACATAGTGAATTTTTTTTTTCTGATACGTAATCTAATCTACCCTCTTTCAATCTGAAGCCATTACCCATTGTCCTATCACTACAAGCCTTTATAAAAAGTCTCCCCCCATATTTCTTCTAGGCCTCTATAAGATCTCCACAGAGCCTTCTCTTCTGCAACATCTTATAGTGAAGCAGTCTCTTTGAAAAGAAAGCATATGTTAAGATTCACTCCTTTGCCCCAGACCTTACCATTCACAGAGAAGAGGGAAGAGATGAAAATTTCATAGACTGCATCAGAGGCCTTGTTCTTTGCTGCTGCCATGCACAATAAAAATCCTACAAGAGATAGATCAACAAGAGATTAATATTTCATCACAGGAAAGTGCCAGAGTCTCTCTCCAAAGAACAGACTTGAATATACAAACTTCAACTGCATCAAAAGCAGCCTAGAACCCCTTCTCCCATTTCCCTCTGATGTTCTTCAAGATAGCCAAAATCTAAACTATCTGCTTGCATCTCATAGAAAGTAATGGTGAATAATGCTTTGTACAGTGAGCTTCAGAGGATGGTTGTCCACAAGGCAATTTATCATTGGAATTTGTTTACACATAGAGAGGAAAGCCAGTGGATCTGGAACCAGTCACACACGTATATCTTTCTAATGGAGAACAACTTGTAATTACACTGGAAAATTGTTTCTGAATCATGAAAACGAGTGTTCTGCCAGAGGTCAGGTACAAAAGCAGATGTGGTGAAGCAAAGGGAAGTCATGAAACTACTTAGACAGGAAGCCTGAAATCCGTGTGCACCTTTATGATCAGAAGTGAGTGGTAAGGAGTAGTTCAATTTTATAGCATGGGATAAAAGAAGGATATTCTCATATTTTTGGGTGGATATTAAAAAGTTTACTTAGCCTCTTTTTATGCTGTAACCATAATTGTGATGATTTTGCCATCACTTTGCAAACTTCTGTCTAGATCAGTTGATGAAAACCAAAAGAATGAAGCCATAAGCTGATTTAATTAATTGCGGATAGCAAACTAAACTGTTATATCACAAAAAAATAAGCTGGCTATAAATCATTGGAAAAAAAATAACCTCTTTATGAATACCTTCACAATGTGACTCCTCTTAATGAAAATCTCCTGAAAGAAAACTTACTTTGTTCTGTATTTGTCCATTAGAAGGAAACAATTGTTAAATCATGAAAAATAGCTTTATTTTTACCTTTACTCACTTGTCTCCTTCCTCCCACTTCTTTTCTTCAAGACAAATAAAACCAGTTTCTCTCACTGGTTGTTCCCTTCCCAACCCAGGTGTTCAATAAAATGAACTGAAGTTTTTCATTTGCAGTCCCCTCTCCTCCTTGAAAAAGGATACTTCTTCACAAGGTGAGCTTAGACTCTTAGTAAAAAAATTTATAAAGAGGAATTTAGTGGGCAAAGTAAAGATGCCAGCTGCAGTAGTGAAAGGGCAATGGGGAGAGTGTGACATTTTATTTCTAAGCATTACTGAGGAGGACAAAAATTCAGCGGTGGCTGCTGCCTTAGAAGGGGTTGGGAGGCTGCTGCTTCTGGGAGAAATTATGCTGTCAGCCAGTAAACACATAGTAGTTTGTTGAAGAAGCAAAAAAAATAGGCGGGAAAGGTGGATATAGCTGTCTAGCTGTACATATCTGAGCTGAGTGGTTGGTGGGCTATGGCTTTGCAGAATGAGGCTTCAAAGCAGAGAAAGGTGAGTAAATTGCTTCTTATTTCTACTAGACTTTCAGGCTTTTGCAGCTTGGTAGCATAAACATCTAGTACTACAAAAGAGAAGAGTGTTAGGAGAAGGATCAGCAGGAGTAGTGTGGTTTGATTATTATTGTTCTTAATTTTAAAAAGCATCCTCAAATAGATGAGGATATACATTGTATGTATTCTCAGAACAGTGAAATGTCATTACATAATGGGATAAGAATTTATTTGAATACCTGATAGAATACTTATTGGAACATGTCACAACCTGAGGATCTGAGGAAGCTGCAGACACCATGTGTTACATCAGGTGGTACTCAGGAGGGGTATAATGGAAGAAAAACAGTGCCTTGTGGTACATAAGCAGGTTGGGTGAATCAAATTCGCACAATGTGCACACAATGTGCTGTGATAAAGACTGCAAAGCAGGGAAGAAATTAGAATGCTGTATGACAATCAGTCACCTGACAACCCTTAAATAAAAGAGAAATGACTGGGAGTGTTCAAAAGAAAGGAAAATAAAAGGTTGCAGGGGAATGTTGCTTTTCATTGAAATTCTCTGATTGACTATCTAATTATGAAATTACAGCTAATTTGGCTGGAAATGGGATTTTGAAGGCACCTCGAGGCTTTACAGTGGCTTAGTCTTGTACTAATTTCTATTCTGTTTTCTTTGTTAGCATAACAGAAAAATAAATCTGTTCCACAGAGAGAAATCTCTCTGTCAGGGAGAATGGAATGTGCCTGGAATTGTAATAATTTATTAGAGCTGAGCTAATCATAGTTCTAATCTAATTTCTCATGCAAACATCTATTTTCTCCAATATCTGGTTAAAACAGACTTCAAACATATTGACTACAGAATTAGCATAAAAGAAAAAGATGATTTCCTGAGGATTCTATCTATCAGGTTCTGTTTTCTCTGATGCTCAGCTTCTGTAATTAGATGGAGATAATTAAAGGCTTTTCTTAAAGCCTATTCACTCTCAAAGGCTTAGGGACAGAGTCCTGTCCAGTTTCTTTGCTAATTCTTTGCTAATTTGAATTAATAGAACCACCCCAGGTGCCTCAGCTTACGTAGCTTGTAATAGTGATGGACTTCTAGATCCTCAGGATGGTGTTAGCAGTTGCTACTTCTGAATTTTTTTGTGATATTTTTTTTAGGGAACACCAGGAACTGTTTACATTCATTAGTTTTTTTAAATTTTCTTATAACTTGGTCAAGAGTAAAACGTATTAATTAGTGATACTGCTAATTAATTAGTATTCAAATAGTGTTCAAAAGCTGGTAAAAAAATGGTGATTACTTAGTTATCACTTCAGTGATACTCCACATTCACTCTCCACTTCCAAAAGGACTTCGTATTGGGTAAATTTAAGCAGGAATATGTGCTAAAGCATAACTTTGCATGCCTCAAGCATTTTACTCCCATACTATGGGAATCCTTCCAACTCGTTGGTGTACTCTCAGTTGTAATCCAGGGAAATCACTTCAACAGCAAAAGGCACATTTCTACAAAGATGTCTCATGGCTTAATCAGTAGACGACTCTGGGTTCTTTTCTTCCCCAGAATTCTCAGGCTCTCCTCACCACTGTAATGGCATCTAGAAATCTCACTGTGTCTGTTCAGTGAATCCTCACAGTCATTCAGATGACCATGTTACAAATCTAGAGATTAGGGACGAATCTGTCACTTAATCCATTGAGTGCTCTTTATGCAATTTGTGTGTGACCAAACACGGATTTGCATGTATTTATTTCTTGATGCATGTTTATGCCTTAGAAAGATAAGTGCAGACATCTCCAGTGCAGACAGGCTGAGTGAGTAGTTGTTCCACCTGGGGAAGAGAAAGCTCCATAGGTACTTTATAGAGGCTTTTCAGTGTCTGAAGGGGCCGTAGAAGAAAGGTAGGGAAAGTTTTCTCATAAGGCAATAGGATGAAGGGAAATGGCTTCAAACTGGAAGAAGATAGATTTGCATTAGATATCGGGAAGAAATTTTTCACTGCAAGGGTGCTGAGATGCTGGAAGAGGTTTCCCAAAAAAGCTGTGGATGCCCCATACCTGGAAATTTTCAAGGCCAGGCTGCATGGATCTTTGAGCAGCCTGGTCTGGTGGGAGTTCTGAGATATTAATATTTAACTAATATCCATAAAATCAATTTTTTTTTTCAAATTAGTCAAGGCTTCTTGTGAGAAATTACAGAGTTTATGAGAAAAGTGAAACTTACTGAGGAGAACATCATGTGCACCACCCTGAGTTTAAGAACAAAATCTCTTAAAGCTTCAAAGTCAGGTCATGTCACGGTTTAGAAAGCTCGATCAATTAACATACATGCTGACTTCAGCGTGGAAACTACAGAACGATTATCACCATCACATAAGCATTTTCCCACTAAGCTACAGAGCTTCAGCAGCAGAAGTTACTGTGCATGTGTCTCTGGTGCATTTGTGAGTGATTACCTTATCAGATCAGTGTATTTCTGCCCTGGTGGCTCTCATGGCAAAACTCTGTAAGAGCTTGATTTCAATGACTTCTGAAACTAAAATTTCTGACTTCATAGTATGAAATGTTATTTTCATTTAAAAATTGGCATATGTTAAAGGACAAGAAATAGGTCTCTAAAATAAATATCTGGATGGGAAATTATATATGTTATTTCTACCAGAAATAAATAATGCAGATTCATGGAAAATTCAGTTGTACTTGTTGAAAAAAAATTGTGTATCTTTATTGGATACAAATAATATTGATTTATATAGAGAAGGTCTAGATCACACCACAGTAATATTAATAATAATAAAAAAACACCTGCTCTTTGCCTAGGTCTCTTCTTATCTGATATTTCATCATGTAAATATGACTTTTTGAGGTGATCATTAATCATGTCCCCATTTGAGACCCTTATGTCTGGTTTTGTGAATATCGGTACACAGCTGGAGCCAGGCAATTCTGTGTGTGTATTAGTTTTTGTATTCATTCATGGGATAGAAGCTGCTTATTTAAAAATAGACACAGTGCCATTGGCAGTATTGTCACAGAGACACTTTCTGAAAGATAATTATCAGAGCAATTGCTCTGATTTCTGAAGAAACTGTGAGCAGTGGGTAGTCAATAGAGCTCGGGGCAATGGCAGTAGAAGCAGAAGGCCTGTCTGTGCAATATCTCTTGCATGCAGGGGCCTCCAGAAGCATCTGTGGAAAACCTGCATGTGATCAAATATTTAAAGACTGAACCTTTATCTATATTAATAAGGGAGGTGAGTTGAGACCTCCCTCTAGGTCTTCTGTTCTACATATCCTGACTATTAGTTGCCTGTGTCTTTAACTTTTATAATACTCTTCTCAGGATATTTATGTGTATAATCTGAAGTTGAGGAAAAGAAAATAAAACCATTTCCTTCATGCAGCTTCAGCAGAATGCCAACACAGAACATCAGTACGGCTGATGGTCCACCACAGAGGCTAGGGCTAATGATGTGAGGTTGGCAGTAGTGGGTGGTTATGCTGTATGTGAAGAAATAGTCCCTATGCACTGCACAGCAAGGGACTTACACTTTCACCCCTCATACATCTAACATGCAGCTGTGCTTCCTTATTCCATAGTGGTTGGATCCTCTTTGCGATTGACTACCACTTTTCCCTGTTTTGGTCACATATTGGTCTGTCTTTCTCTACCCACTGATGATGTTCTTACTTATCCTACTATGATTCCACATACAAAACTTCACATTTGGGATCATCAAAGGCTGGCTGTGCCATGCCAACAGGTGTAATGCCTTCACTAGGTTGAATGGGCTTGGTTGCACTAAGCAGGTGGTACACATGTTGTCAAATCAACCCTGGGAAGTCTGAGAGACATGATGAGATAGTCTTTGGCCATTTTTTAGCTCTCACATAGTAGCTGCTCCACAGATACCAAGAACAATATGAGATCATAGAGAAGCACCTAAACCCCTCTTTAAACAATGTGAAAAGTAATAGGTTTTTAAAAGGATCATCAGACAAAAACAATTTTCCCATTCACAAGCCCACATTTTCAGGAGCAAGCAAATTATCTTGTCTCAAGCTTTTAATTTAAAAAAAAAAAGTCTCTTTCGAGGAAGACACCCAGCAACCATCTAGACTATTAACACAAAGCACTATAAGCAATTTGTCAGAGTGGTTCTATGCTGGCAATACCAAGAAATTTCAATAATAGTTGGTATTATCAGCTGTGCCTCCTAGAGAACTGAATGCATAATTTGAGATTACAGTACAGCTGTTGCTGAGACATGTGGAGAGAATACTGTTATACACTTGAATTATGGAGCATGAAGATTAATGATGTGCAAATTAGCAGCATTCTGCTAATTTTTACTTTCACTTGCCATTATCAGCCCTGAATGCCAGCATTCACTCGTATTTATAAAGCTCAAACGGTATATACCAAATTAGATATTGACTCATCTAATTTTCCATGCTGAAATGTGTCTAATACAGTGAAAGTTTTTGCTTCTGTGAATCTCTGCTGCTCCTTTGTCAACAGCTGGTATCAGATAACATTCACACTGTGCAGCTTTATTTAAATTGCAGAGCTTTGTAATCAGAGACAAACTGCTAACTTTGCCTGCAGGTAATTCTTCTAGGTAATTCTTGGTAATACTCACCTTATCATTACAGTATCTACATTTTCTGTTTGCTATATTTTTAACAGCAAATGCATTTTTTTCGTAAGGAACAGGTAAAGAGAATTACTGTTTTGACTGTCACATTGCAGTATTCTGCTGTCAGGCTTTCTTTTAACCTTGTAATGCAGTGAGTAAGTGTCAGTGGTTGCCTACTTCCCTCTCTTCTGATTCTGCTGTCAACGGTGAATTTTGCTTATGGAAGTGTATTTATCAGTTATTTTGTTCTGCTCTGATTTATCTGTTCTAATCCATGATCTTAGTTTTGATTAAACTACTGAAATCATAATTGCATGAATAAGGTTGACAGAGTCTGCTTTTAGCAGGGAGGACACCTGCTGTATTACTATATCAAGATGAGAAAAAAGCCCAAGCAATAAATTTGAAACAATCCTGTATGAAAAAACAGAGTTCAGACACTAGCCTGAACTTTGACCTGGAGATGTTGCTTAATTCTCCCTGGGTCAAAGCTGAACATTTGAACTGGAGGTTGTACATAGGTATTAAAAAAAGCCTCTAATTTTACACAAAATAGGCATGCTGTTTGATTTTCATACTCAAGTCTGTATGTGCACAGCTATAGGAAAATAGAGGAAATTATTCTTCCTTTGGTGAAATCATGTGAATGTTCTGCACAAGTGAGTGAAATGGACATGTTTTGGGGGCATAGAACCCCTTGAAGACCGACTTCCTTTTATTGAGCGCTAGATGATGTCACATTGTGGGTTATATTTCCTCTTCGGGTAAGGGTGTACCAGTATCAAAGTGAATTTATGCAACTACTGAGACAGATACAATTGCTATACTGTCAGTCATTGTCTTAGTGACAGATAAAGATATTCAGTTACTCTGGATGATTTAAAAATAAGTCTGTTAGGAAGATTCTAAACTGCATCCCTACCATTTCTACACAAATGATGCTTTAATCATGTACAAATTTGCACTAATTAATATACAGCCCACCCCTCTTCAGTTTGCATTGAGTCATTGGTGCAGGATAAAGAAGACAAACACATTTATTACGATTTTAATGTGACCATATTACAGAAATGTCAAAATATTAGCTAGGAGAATAAATTCCTACAAATTAGTATATGGTTTTTGTGAAATGAAATCAAGGATAACAGTCATCTTCCTTCAAGTCCTCCCACAATATTGCAGGGATACTTTTACAAAAAAGTATTAGAAACATCCTCATGCTATTAACTGGCAGGAAGTCAGAAAATGCTTGTATTGATGTATCCCTTTCCTAACCTCCTTTCTAATGGAAGTGCAAATAGGCAGAAGGTTGCCTCAGTGGTGGAGGTACCTCTATCTTAGATGTAATCCAGTGTTGGTATGGGCTGGACGGTGCCCACAGATACCTAAAAGCACTTCATGAACAATGATGTTCAATGTTATGTTCCTGTAACCTTAGAGATCATTGGCTTCATTCACTGCTTTGGTTTAGGCCTTTGGAGAGCTGAAGGTGAGGAGGGTCCCTGAGGAGGGTTCCAAGAGGAATTCTGACCTGCACTGGCTTTGGTTTGTGTCTGGAAGATGTATGCGGCATTACAAGGAAGATGGATGCTATTTTCCTTCCGGCTCACTGAGTGTGTGGGTGTTTTAAGACTGAGTTGTTCTTCTGACATCCCATCTCAGCCTTCCCTCTTCACAAGCCACTGCACATACAATGATTGCAACTACAGTGCAAAAGCAGCTCCTGCACTATGCTGCTGAATAGCTTGATGAGAATATTTGAAGAATATTTGGGGGTCTCATTATTTTTTCATACAGAAGCCCTTAGTGTGGTAAGCTCTTATATGTTTTTCTCACAGTGCACAGTTTATTTCTGGGTCAAGTGAGAGACCCTTTTAAAACCACATAAGTATTTGTTTCTTTTCCATACATATATCACAACTGTTTCAATGTACAGTGTGCTTTAGTTCTAAAGGTTTTACAAATGTGGACTTTTTTGCTATGCATTCGTTATATATTGAGAGACACTGCATTTTTTCATAATACTAAAACATATTTAAAAAATTTAAGAGAATCACACAAGACTATAATTTACAATCATTATAGGGTTTACACATTTATTAGGACAGTTTTTGAGGCAGAGGACAGTGCATAACCCTGATTACACGTAGCATAATTGAGCACATTGTATGGCAGGGGCATTGTCACGTCTCTGATGGGGAGCAGTCAGGGACTAGTCAAGGTGATGTAACAGAGACTCAGCTCTACAGAAGTGTTATGTCATGCGATTGCTTGAGCATCGAACAGAGGGCAGAGCTCTAACTAGTGATGAAAGCCTTTTTATTCCCATTCCCTGAGCCAGTAGGAACAAGTCCTCTGTTTTCAGTTGTATGCTTTGTCAAGGGTCTGCTAATGGCACATGAACAGTGGTCTTCATGTGTATAGGTGATGTTTTGGTGTACACATATATTTATGACTGAGGCGCTTATGTTGTGTGATAAATTTGTGTGTTGAGTGTTACTGGAATCACTTTAAGGAAAAATTTCCTCATTCTGACCTCCTGAATTATTTTTATCTGCATCTGTATGGGCACCCAGCTGAAGAAAAGATACTCCATAGAGGTATGTACTGAACTTACCCTGGCTCTGCTGCATTTTGCATGTTGTCAGCAGAAGCCGATCAGGGTTTTGTAGCTGAATTCCCTGAGTCCTGAGCTGATTTAGTGCAATAAATCTTCCCTCCTTTCTCAGTCATGTAACACGCTGCTTAAAGCCAATGCTGAGCTCAATGGGAGTCTGTGTAAAGTGATTCATCACAACCATGAGCTGAGGAACCACAATCTAGAACTCATAAAGAAGCAGTTGTAAATAAGACATATCTCAGCAAACTGCATTTCCAGGGTTAGGTCTGCCTTATATCAGATTGTCCTGTGAATCATTGTTGCTTTATCTGTGAATTAGAGTTTGAACTCAGGCTAGATGGAAGAAAGAAATTCTTTATGGTCAGGGTGGTGAAACACTGGAGCAGGTTGCCCAGAGAGGTTGCCCCCTCTCTGGAGATGTTCAAGACCAGGCTGGACAAGGCACTGAGCAGCCTGATCTAGTGGGGGGTGTCCCTGCCTATGTCAGGGGGGTTGAAACTTGATGATCTTCAAGGTTCCAACCTGAACTATTCTATGATTCTACAATTCTAATTCCTGTGAGGAAGGGATTTATGCAAAAATTCTGCTACATTACCTGAGCTATTTCTTGTTGGAGAGCATGAGGAGTGTTGAAAACTTCCTGAGAATGGATGGCTGGACAATTAAAAAATCAAGCTCCACATAAATTGAAGCTAATCAACTGATTTTGAATCTGATCAGCACAAAATATCTGACCCTTTGATTTTCATGGTTGCTAGGTAGCTTGCTGATGATATTCCTGAAACTATAGGTTAATGTGATGAATAAATCTCTGATGGATGAACGTGTGTAATCAGTGACACTTCGAAGAATTTCTGATTTCTTGGTCTGTGGAAGAAATGCATACAGTCACACACAACAATTTATCTCTAAGGAATTATTCGGACTGGAGGAATTATTTCTTACAATGCCAAAGGTACATTCCTTTCCAAAGCCATTACAGTTTATCAGGGAAACTGTGCAACAGAGTCAGTGGCTGCAGTATAACGCTGAGAAATGTTGTCTAATTGCACTGCAGAAGGAAACCTGCAGGATAGCAATGAGCCTTAAAGATTGATGCAAAAATGCAAGGGGGAGGGCAATCTGGGTACATTCTCTTGATGTTCCCCTGGGGAGAAAGAACAGGGAAATAACAGTATTTTCCAAGAAAATATGGTATTCATCTGCATTTGTTGCTTTTGAAATTATTTAAATTTAGCATTTTGTTTACTGACATAGAACATATAGGTAATTTGCTTCTAGCACAACATTGGGAGTGTTTGTTTGGCTGGGTATGAAGCAGTAGGATGGAAAAGAACTGTTTGAGCTAATAGAGGAGTAAGCCAAAAAGTACTAAGTGGTTATTAGCTCTACATGTCATCTGAATGAAAATTAGAACATATTCAGCTGACAGAAAAATAAGATTTTAAAGTAACCATCCTGTAAGTGTAGTGGACGAAAAACTATTCTTGAGATGGAGACTGGTCAGCAAAAAAAAAAAAAAAAATTTATACCATTGCCTGGCAGCAATAGGGCTTCAGCAAATCATTAATGTGAAATATTCTTGATGATGTTGGAGATCCTTCCAGCATCCTTACATGTCTGTGTTCCTAGTCATTCTCTCTCAGCTCCCCATGTGACTATCCAGTGTTTTGCACTTCAGAGAGGAAAAAAAGCTGGATTTTCCTCTGTAAGACTATAACCAAGTAAGACAAGAGTAAATAATATATTTAGGGTAGTATGAGCCAAATGCTCCATTCATACATCAACATGTCCAAATTGCTTTCAGGGATATGATATTAGCCAAGTCAATATATTATTTTTCCAGATTTTCTCAGGCATGACCTTAGAAACTGTAATAAGTTTCAAAAATCTGTAATATCATCCTTCAGTTATCTGTCATGGAATCTCAGCTGGTTCTCAGTAGAAGAGTGTTTCAAAACTTTAAATGGCGAAGTCTTACTCCTCTCCTGCCTGTTATTATTCTTGTTGTATTCAAAAAACAGTCAAGAAACTTAGTTTATGTTGAATAAAATTGTGTGTCAAGGAAAGCTTTTAAAAAGGCTATTCGGATATCATCACCTCTACTGTCAATAAAAAGAAGTTAAGTTTTAGTCTGCTTACTAGTCAATAACCATCTTCATTAAAAAAAGAAAAAAAACTCCTAATGCTTGTTTAACACATTCTGAAGATATTAAGACACACATTGTTTAGGCAAGTCAATAAACCTGTTGAAAACAAGAAAAGCAAGGGGAAAAAGATTTAAGGTAGTGATTATTTTATATTGTACTATTTTTTCTGGTAGCTTCTCATGGCACACTGGAGGCCACTGTTCTTTGATCGATCCCAGTTATATCAGCTATACCAAATACTGGGGAAACCACTAAGAACCCCATGTCCTGGATAGAGTTGAGGGAGAGATAAAGGGCATAATGTTGTGGTCCATGCAGGGGGTCTGTGAGCACCTTTGGTTTAGATTGTGCAGGAATGTTTGAAAATTGAACTGCAGATTTTGGAGTCTTGTTTGAAATATGAAAATAGTAAAAATGCTAATTGGCTCCAGGGATTTGTTTCTGAATGTCCTGGTGCTACAAAATGAGATCATTTGTTTCTCCTTTTTGCTTTTTCTTTGAATATAACAGGGAACATTTTTAATTTTGTGAGTATGCTAGGATTATTACAGTGAGGCCCTAGTAGAAGCTGTTATTTCTACATGCCATGTTAGTACAATATTTCCAGGATTTCAGAGATTTATGGGAGGGATGAGGGGGAATTCCCATGTGGACAGTGTAAAAAGGAAACTGTTTGGTGTGGGGAAAAATACTGAAATGTATGATATACTCAAGGCTGTGTGCTGATTTCTTAAACAAAAAAGTATTTTTCCACAATCAGGCAGAGTTAATAACCAGAGTTAATGTCGTAAATATTTATGCCTCAGATTAATGCTCAAATTAATTAAAGCAGAGAATCAAACTAGCTTTTTTAATACTGAAACCTCCCCCTGAATGATTTAATATATGTTGATATCATTAAGACCTAAAGAAAGAAAGAAAGAAAATAATAACAGATACATGCCTGAGCTTCTGTATGCTAGAGATACAAGCTCTAAAATCATAATAGAAAGGACAAAAAACATTCAAAGTACAGGTAAAATGGTTTAGCTCTTAAGCTCGGCAGTAGCACACCCACTTCTTCCTTGCTCTACAAAATTGCCTGTCAGGCCATCTGAATTTACTATCACAGGATATTACTTGGTCTCTGCAAAGGGTTGTTTTACAGAAATTCCTTGAAAAGCTGAACCTTTTGGTATTTTTTTCCCTGGTCCATGATATAAATTATTTTCTGTTAGGACTTCACTCTTTTCAGAACACTGCATGTCATTACATGTTTAACTTTTTTTTCCCTCTCAAGAAGATCTAGCATGGGGGCTAGAGCTGTTAAGACTTTCTGTACAGCTTAGCTTCCTAAATCAGGAGGTTTCACTAGATTTTTCTTCAGCTTCTTGGTTTCTCACCCCTAATAAGATGGCCAGGAATAAGGAAACAATTCAAAATGTGATGCCACCATTTTATATCATTAGCCAATGTGCTATCTTGTAACAATGGCTTTGGGACTATTCTTACTTTTTCTGAGTTCTATCTGCAGGTTTATTTTAAAGCATGTTTGTTGTGTTTTTGGTGATGTTACCTAGAGGCGACGACATTTAGATCAGGAGGGCTCAATCTGATGTTGAGCTGGGAGAAAACTTTTCCCACTACTTGTAAACTGCAAGGGAGCTCCTCCTTGATATGTGTGGGGATTTCCTACCTTTTGACTTCATGAACTCCCTGGACAATCTCAACACTTGCTCAGCAGTTCACCAATCATTACACTAAATGCAAAAAAAATAATTCCTATGACTAATGAATTTGACTTGGTGCCAACTCAGATCTAAAGGAGATTATGGGCTCACAGCCTGAATGAAGTTGCAGAGTTCTCAGAACAGAGCGGTTCCACTTCTGCTGCCAGCAGGGGAATTAAACCATGTTGTGTCCCCGGGATTACAAACCGCAGGTAACTCCTTTAAAGTGAGCTTGGATTTTGCTATACAGTGCTTCAGTTTACAGCATAAATACATAAAATATGTCATCTACCTGCCTTTTTTCCCTGCCTAACTGAAAATTCTTTTACTAATGCACACATGACTTGAAGTGCATTTAATCTATCAGGTAGAAAAAGATATTCTCAAAATCTAATTTATCAATTCACAATTACCTCGAAGGCAGCATGTTTTTTTGCCAGTGGAATTTAATCGTTAATGAGTTTCTTCTCTGACTTCATAAAACCCTAAGACGCTTAATACTTATTTGGTGTTAATACAGCTTTGGTCAAAACACATCATCCCTTGTTGAATGTTCAGGCTAAGGAGATAATTTTTTGACTCTCAGAGGAAAGGAAATGCAAAGAAGAATTGAGGTATTTTTGGTACATGGAACTGTACTTTGAGTTTGGTTTTTTTTAAATTATAGATGTAAAATGACATATTATATAAATTCTTCTTAAAACCTTTTTTTTTTGCAGTGAACACTCTTCAGTTTTGGCTCAAATTGTCCCTCAACATTGATTTCTTTGTTTCTGATTTTTGCTGTTTCAGCTATTGTTATTATTACTTAAAAATCATGCGAAGATGACGCTGACCTACTGCATTTGAACCTATCTTCCTATCTTTTTCATTCTTTTTTTTATCTAGGGTTTGTAGAAAGGATTTGTGTTTGTGCAAAAAAATATGAGAAAAATATCCAGGCAATAGACTGATTCCCAAAGAATTACTTCTATAAGTGCTAATTTTGAAAGTACTTTGAGAGGACAAGTAATACCTGGTGACTGAAGAAATCAACATGAATTGTGAGTACCTGACAGAATGTGCTACACCATTGTCATTGTTGGTAATGGTCTGTATACAAAAATCATAGAATCACAGAATGGTTTGGATTGGAAGGGACCTCAAAGATCATCTAGTTCCAACCCCCCTGCCATGGGCAGGGACATCCTGCACTAGCTGAGGTTGCTCAGTGACTCACCCACCCTGGCCTTGGATGTGTCCAGGGATGGGGCCTCCACTACCTCTCTGGGCAACCTGTTCCAGGTGATTCTGCACGTAATTTTACATACCAAGAAAAATCTTCTTTATGTCTAGCTTCCAATTCATCTTTAACAAGAACAGCTGGTAGAGGAAAACCAGATAGGTAGCTGTTGGTATTGCGAGTATTTACCTGATTGCTAGACATCCGCAGAAACACAACGTGCATTGTTGCAACACAGCCCAAAAAAGGGGGAACCATAAAGCACTAGTGCCATGGAGCAGTCTACCCCCCCTAGGCAAGTGGGGAAAGCCCCTATCAGCATCTTCTCAAACATAATTTGCGGAGAAAGAGAGAAAGTGTCAGTAGCAATTTTCACAACATGACAGACTCAGCACAGTTTAATCGCAATTTTTAAAGGCATTTGATGAAGTGCAATAATATTTCCTATTTGTAAGCCTAAGTGAGCAAATGATTCCTCATTATCCAGTGACAGAAAAAGCAAATGCAGGGGAATTGATTACCAGGGATTGCTAATATTTTTTTAGATATGTTGCTTTGATGTCAAATAGCTCCAAAAAAACCATTGACACCACTCTTTGAATCAAACTTGCTCTAGTCCTGCAACTGATCACATGATAGCATATACTTTAAAATGTTCATCACTGCACAGACGTCATAAATATTCTGCAAAGCATGGATGGATGGATAGGACAGCGTGCTATGGAAGAATCTACTTTCAGGAGCCATCTGTGTCTTTACTGATGAGAATGAATTTTAACAAGTGAAAACTTCAGTGATGAATGTTGTGCACATTTGCAGCAACTAAGCAGTGTGATCAGATTTTATGCGGTAACTTAAAGAGAAGTTGAAAATCTTGCAAGGAACATCTGCCTTGTTTTGAGCTTACTGGCAATGTTTGGTTGCAATTTTTTTTAACCCATTTCTGAATAGATAGATCCTATTGGAAAATTTCAGAGCAATTTTGCAGGTTAAGAAAGAAAGAAAGAAAGAAAGAAAGAAAGAAAGAAAGAAAGAAAGAAAGAAAGAAAGAAAGAAAATGGACAAAGGAAATCCTGATGGCAATAACTCTTCTGCTCTTTAGGAATGCTAGGAGGAAAAAAGTCGTATCAGAAACAATCTGGGTTGCTCTTCAGTATCAAAGCAATGCAACAGATTTTTTTTCTTATTGCTGTAATGAGCCTGGATCTACTGTTTAACCTGCGTATAAGCTGATGCATTTCAGTATATCTCTTCTGAAGAATCTCAAGAGCCTAAAGCATGTTGTGTCTTGCACTCCGATACCTTGCATCAAATGAATATAATAAAGCGTGCCAATTTGCTGCACTGACGTGTGAAAGTAAGGACAGAAGCAAAGGCGCCTTTCATACTGAAATCATATGAAGTGATTCCTGATGGGAAGTGCAGGGAGGAAACAGTCAAACTAGAGGCAAAGCAGAAACCTGGACAGTCCTTTTTAGAGAGGTTGCCAAAGGATCTATCACCAGTTTTTGCACAAGAGGGAGTTTTGTATTTTCGTTTAGTGATTGTTGACCCAAGACCAGGATTTAGAAATGTTGACTGTATCTGAAAGCCAGTTGAATATAAGCTGCTTTGTATCACTTCTACTTTCATCTACCTAATTCAAGCGTCTGGTTTCTCATAGGCTGCTGGATGTAAAGATTAATACTGTGTCTTTTTCTGAGGGCTGACACTTGTTTTACTAGAAACAAAGCCTTAATTTTTCTGGACTTGGGAAGTCCTCATTCCTGAAAGTTTCGTAGTGGAGTGAATAGTAAGTTTTAGTATAATTTGATTTGTGTCTTTAAGGCCTAATGTTTTTTAGGATTCCACAGCTAGAATATATTTGGCTGTTTGTTGCCCTTTTTTTTTTCAAAAGTGTTTCAATTTAACTTTACTTTTAAAGAGATCTAAAGTTTCCTAAGAGACTAGGACATTAAAGTAGCCTTGTTTATAAGCTAGAGCTGTTGATTTTGACTTTGAGCTGAGCCAAATGCATTGAGTTTGAGACTCTGAACCAACGAAGGCTACAGTCCCATTTTCCTGGCAACTTTATGTCCTGCTTGGGGGAAACAATGCCACATACTCATTTCTAACCATTTCTGGTACTGCAGTAGCTTGGGATGTGCTGCAGGTATGCCATCCCAGTGGATCTCTTCCATCCCTGCTTAGCTTCTCTGGATAAATTCAAAGCATTTCATGATTAATATTGTTGGAAGCAATAGTGTATGAGAACAGTTTACGCATTGAGGAAAGTAAATTGTTTGAACTCAGAACATCTAAGAAAAAGCTTTGGGCTTTCCAACAAATTTTCAAGGTTACTTGAATATATGTGAAGATAAGAAAACTTTACCATCTGATATCATGGGCCAAATTTTCTGCTAGTGCCTTTTCACTAAGCTTTGCATAAGTTATCAAGGAAAAAAGACTGTAGCACAATGTCTAAGTACACTTCTCTTCCTCTAATTGATTGTGGAAATATCTTGTGCCTCCTCTTAATACTTGTCCATTCAAAGGAATTCTGAAAAAAATGGTAATATACAGACAACATTATTAAGGCAGAAAATTATAAATGTCATGTTTTCCTTCGGAGTGCTGCTCTTTCTTAAGTAGATTTTGACATCATCTGGCTGCCTGATCATAGCCATTGCCTCTGCCTGACTGAATACTAGTCGGGGTTCTCTACCTGCATGGCCTTCTTTCCTTCTTTCTAATTTCAGCCTCTGTGTATGAAGTAATTTCATCCAAGTGATCCTGTGTCATATAGAGTTGACCTGATTGTCCACTCCTAAATGCCTTTGTCACTTCTGATTGACACAGAATTCAAATCAGCTAACTTCAAAACCTTACTTAAACTTGCTTTTCGGTGTTACCATGCAATCCTGCATCTCACACTTGTGAGACTACAGAGATTCATCCTTTATGCTTGGTCATGGTAAGTATTTATTCCTGTCCAAATTAATGCTAATTGTATTACACTGCTATTCTTAAAAGAAAATCTAGTTGTATGATGCTGATGTACTCTGACTGACTAAAAAGCCTTGGAAGTGTTTTTTTGCTACTAGTTTCAGAAAAAAAACTTAAAGGGCATCCATTTGCCCATTAGTAGCAAGCCTGGTAGTGAAGGAGAACATGAGAGTGATCTCAAAATTTACCAAATCCTTGCAATTATTTGATGAAACAGTTCTGGGCACAAAGATATCAAAAGAGTTAAATTCACAGGGTGCTTGTTGGCCTCATGGTGATTTTCAGTCTGAAGCCCTGTCCAGGCAGTGCCTGCCTGGGTCTTTACTGTTGAAGTTTTCTTCTTGTTGCTCCCATAAGTCCATTTTTCCAGAGGGATGTTTCAAGCCTCATCTCCAGAGATGTGAATGCTGAGTATGTTCCTGATTTCCTCCCTGCCCTCCATGCAAATTGCTGCACCAGCACTGTCAGAAACTTCAGTTCCCTGCCTGGATGTGTTTGAACACTTGTGCAATTAGACTAGCTGAAATTTGACATATGTTTGTTAAATGATTTTTCATAGCCTCCTGACCTTCAGAGAGAGTGTGCGGGATGAATGGATCACTATCAAGCTGGGGATATCTGGTTTATTTTCCTTGAGAGAAGAGGGTGTGATAACAATTAAAGTAAAAGTCAACTTACCTCTTTGCACGTCGGCTTGGTCTTAATTGCTTTTAGTTATAGCCTGTAATGAAACCTTTTGCCTTCTGCCATGGCAGTGCAGGCTTTCAGATTCTTCTCTCCCAGAAGCTTATGCAGGAGAGAATGGATTCCTTTTAATAAGGCAAGAGAAACATTTCTATAGTTTAGACTTACAAACAAGGTGTCAGTTTTCTTCCATAACTACTTCCACAACTTCTACAACAAAAGGCCCACCATTTCCTTCCCTTCTGCTCTGCTTCTCTGATTTAAGTAATCTCCTTCTGAACATCTAATATTAAAAGGTATGCTTATTTGATGTCAGTTGCAAATTTTTTCCATTAAGTTCTTGGAACCCTATTCCCATATTCCCTATTCTTTCTACAAGAAGGTGGATGTGAGAGGTACCAGTGCACCCCCATGCTGGTGTTTAATAGTAACAATAATATCTGTTTGTTTTTTTTAATGCCAAGGATTTGGCACAGATAGGCAAGCAGATTGCTCAAGCAAATAGCAAAACTGCCTTTTTAAAGACCAAGATTCTAGCCCAAGGTCTTCCAAGCACAAATTTTTTCAGCTTCTAAGCATATTTTGCAAAAGAGTGTATCTCTGCTTTGCTCACTTTCCTGTGTTAGGCACGCAAGAGTAACATCTTGGAAACAACAAAGGTCAGGTAACATCTGAGGGTGGGGTCTGAGAGTGGTTTATTCAGCCTTCTTGAGCACAGCAGAGTACTTCTTTGTTTGGAAGAGCAGGCAGCTGTGTCATATGGAAGTTTGGACACCTTTGAAAAGGAAGGGGCAACAAAGTGCTAGAGTTATCGAGTTTCATAAAGATGAAAAATTTGGGTTGAATTTCAGTTTTTACTGGGGCTCTCCACAAGCACCTGTGCCCCAGTTCTGTCAGGACTGATGGACAGTCCTCTCCTGCTGCCACCCACACCAGATTTAATTTGAAAAATGTTTACTTTGAAGAGGCAACAAACGTGTTTTCAGTTCATAAAAATGAACTGAATATTTGATGCAAGATTAATAATTCAAGGAGTAAATTCTGCAAAAAGATGCTCTGGCACTATTGCTTTACCTCAGTTTTAATTAATTTCCATGCTTTTTTGGAAATTATTAATGGTGTTATTATGTTAATGATGATCTAGCTTCTACTTACTTGTATAGCAAACAACATATACTACTCATTCTCATTCGTTCCCATTTTAAGTTTAAAACTTGTCCAAATTAAGACAAATAAATGCCAGAGTTATTTTTTCTCATTTCTGTGTTCTTCAGTTACTCCTGAAGATTTGGGATGTGTCTGGGCGGCAGGCGTCTAAGATTGCTTTATGGTAAACTGAATCTGTAATTTGTTTAAAAAAAACAAAGGCCTCCTACTTTCAGGAGTAAAAGTGGTGACAATTATCAAATTATTTTTGTACTCTCTTACTAAAAGACATTGAATGGCAATCCATAGGGCTCTGATGCAAGTCTGACTTCTAGAAGGGAAGAAGGGATGAAGAACAGGGCTGCCAGAAAGACCAGAGATCTGTTCTGGGGGTCTATGATGATGAGCTGCAGCCTTACAGCCTAGAAAGGATGATGGGCATGGAGAATCTTTAGATACCCCACATGACAGGGTGTGGTAAGTAGATAATCTTTAAGGCCCCTTCTAACCCAAACCATTCTATGATTCTATATATGTAGTCAGAGATAAACACAAGTGTGCTAATGTCCCATCTTTATACAATTAATATCCTGTGGGAGTGACAGCTATCTGTGCAGTAAACAAGTGGTTTTGGATACAAGACAAATAATATTTAAAAGTGATGGCAGTGAAAATCTCTCCCTCCTCACTGCTCCCCCTCTTCTCTCTCTCTGCCCTGCTTTTTTTTCTTCTGTTCATTAATTCCTTGTACTTCTATCTCCTTACACTGTGAACAAAACAACAGTTTTTCTTTCATTTCTAGCTGATTCTCATGAATTACTACAATAGTGCAAGATCTGGACTGCAAATAAACCAGAGATTGGGCTGTGTGAATGTGAAATTAGATCTAGTGTGTTTCTTTAAAAAAAGACACAATTGCTTAGGGAAAATTCCCTGGGAGCATTGCTCTTATATAGTAATTTCAGTTTAACAGAGTGCTCCTCACCCCAGGTACAGCCTAAGTGTAAAATATAGATTAAAATGTTATAACAATTTCTTCAATGTGGTCTTTGTTGTTAAGTATTTTAATAAATTTTTCCATCTGCCATTCAAACCACAATTCAAGTATCACCTTTGCCATGGAATATTATTTTGCATAGAGGACATTAAATAGTATCATGGATTTTACTCTTCCAGTTTGTTTCTAATACCAACTCTGCTAACACATATGGCACAATTTAATGAACAGAAGATTTCTCATTTGTGCTTTACCTGTGTATCCAGCTCAAGCTCCGACAAAAGAAGACAAAGGTTGTTAAGCTCCACCAACTTTTGCTTTGTTCTGATTAAAAAAACAGTACTGATGGAGCTAACAGAAAATCAAATTCACATCCCCTGCTGGTTGAATCCTCCCAACATTTTTATCTTGTCAGGTTTTCCGCAAGAAAGCAGGCTGAAAGAAACTATTCAGTTCTCTTAAATAAAAATAAAATTTAAAAGATTCTAAAAATACTTGTCCTCTGAGTTCAGACTATATAGTCGTCAACTATTTTTCTATGCATGTAAAGGTCCTTTAAAAAGTCTAGAGCACACAAGGTGCCAATGTTGTGACATGACTGAAGAATTTAGCCACTGCCATTTCGCAATCCAGTCCCCCCCCAAGAATATCCAGCCGCACAGCAACACACATATCTAGCTGAGGCTTCAGCAACTTCACAGGCCAAGACAAACAAAACAAACCCAAGAAAATTCAGCAGATGCTCTAGAAAATACTTTCCTTTTTTCAAAAGAATTTTTGTTGAACAAACTTTGTGCATTATTTTTAATGACAGCTCATGTTCATTTTATTGGTCTATTTTCCAAAAACACACAAAGCTTTCTGTAGCACTTGCTTTTGAATCTGACTCAGGGCTCATTTGTAAAACAAAATCAAATCATGAAAGTACTATGCGGGTGAACAAACAGCTGAGAATGTGTGTATTACCAAAGCTGGCAGCATGCAGTGCAACAGCCTTCCCTTGTCCCTGCATCAGTCTGGTTGCAGCAGTCGAGTCCCAGAACCAACCTGTGAACCTATCTGTCCCTGAGCTGGCTGTGGTGCTCCCTTACCTTTAGCAACAAACAAGATTGACTAGGCCCACTGTGGAGGATGACAGCTGGAGCCATCTGCTGCTTCCTATCATCCATGTCATCAAATGGTTTGCTAGTGGTATGGAAACATACCACCCTTTGGGTGGGAAAAAGAACCTTAGATCATTAGGATTTTCAAAACCTGCAAGGCTTGAAGAGATGCACCCTACATCCCACTGCTGCAGAGCATCCTTCACATGGCCCCAGAATTTCTATTGGCCATGGAGTCATATCTGTCCCCTATATCTTTTGATACCAGCTTGCTAACACTATTAGGGAATTATAATCTTTTTCTTTCCTATCCACTTTGTTTTTGCTTTTTTTTTAAAATTCATGGTTTTCTTTTTCTTTTTCCCCTTTATTTTCTCAAATATAAGGATGAATAAGGCGTTGTAAAATGCAGATTAACAACTCTGGGGGCATGCTGTCCTGAATGCATGCCTCTATATGCGGCACTACATGTCTTTTTAATACCTTTAGGGGTGATAACTCAATCACCTCCTTGGGCAGCCTGTTCCAATGCTTGATAGCTCTTTTAGTGAAGAAATTTTTCCTAAAGCTCCATCTAAGTCTCCAGGGCCCTGCCTCCTTTTTTCTAAGTTTAACAATCACAGTTCCTTCAGCATTTGTGCTTTAGACCCTTCACCAGCTATGCTGTCCTTTTCTGAACATGATTTGGCACCTCAGTGTCCTTCTTGTAGTTAGGTGCTCAAAACTGAACACACTATTATTATTAAAGTTAGGCATCAGGCTAAGATACATCTAATTACCATTGCCCTGGAGTAACAATAAGCACCACAATACAGATTAAATGCGGCTTCTGAAACACCTACCCTAAAATAATAGGTCTGTCCTCCGTCAACACTGAAGGAAAGATAGTCACCTGTATTATGGCTTACGTGCTTTCTTCTGCTTCCAGCTAAACAGACTCCAGCAAGCTTGCACACAGGAATGTATACAGAGAAACACTTCTGGCACACTGTCCCAACAACTGTACATGCCCATATGACATGGAGCATTATTAAGCTCTCAGATCGTGCTGTAATAGCATATCTTGATGATAGCTAATAGGTGATCCGTCAAATATAACTCAAAGCTGACACACTTCTGACAAAATTTACAGGGCACTTCTAAAACTCCATGACACATCACTTTTAAAGGAAAGAAAAACATTTAAAAAAATCCTTTTCTTACTTTTCCATCAGCTTATCAAAGGCAAAATGTGAGTAAATGAAGCCAGTTCCTGGACTCAGGTACTTCTGTCATAGTAGATGAACAGAGTTTATGTCTAAATACAGACAGACCCCAGACTCCCAGAAAACAGTGCTGGTAGGAATCTCAGAGGGTCACCTCATCTATGCATGGGCATATGCATGGGCTACAAGTGCTCTTTCAAAAAGTGAAATCCTGCCATGTCCCATCATCTTAAGCCACTTCACACTTTAATCCCTCTGATGTTTATTAGTCTGTTGCCAAATATAAATGCAGTATGGAGTCTCAGGATGGAAAACATCCACAGCAGATATGGAATTAACACTTGCACCCATTCAGCTAAATCAGTCAGAAGACTGGCAAATGTAACCCTAGCTTGTTGTTTTTTTCCCAGAAAATGATTTATGTTAGAGAGGAAAATCAGTTCAAATGCCAGAAATATCAGAAACCAATTTAGTCGTGCACATGGCCAGCGGTACTAACCTGCTTAGACCTAGCGCCTGGTCTTTTCCTCAGCCCTGTGCAGCTCTGTGCTTTGTGCAGGACAGGGGCTCAGCCTATCCATCCTCATTACAGTCCAAAACATGTTTGGCAGACTGTTAGCTGAGGAGAAAAAGCTCACAGAACTGAAATGCCTGTGAGAAAAGACAGGTTATGCATCAATTTTCTCCAAGGCACAAAAATAAGTAATATGTTACCTAGTAGCTAAGTCTAACATGGACTTCAAAGACAAAAAAGACATCAAGGGTCAAGTACCAGAGATAAAATTTTTTTCAGTTCTTCTGTCATGGTTTTGATTGGGGGAGAGTTAATTTTTTTTCCTTGTAGACAATATTCCGTATTGTATTGCATCACGCTCAATATATAAACTGGGGGGAGCTGGTTAGGGATAGGGCAGGCACCTGGCCACTGCTCAGAGATGGCTGGTCATCAGTCACCTGGTGAGCAATTGCATTGTCCATCATTTAGTTTGTATATTCTATTATCATTGTTACTATTTTCCCTTCCTTTTCTGTCCTATAGAACTATTTTACCTCAACTCATGAGTTTTCCCTTTTTTCTGATTCACTTCCCCCTTCCCACTTGACAGTAGCTTTGTGGTGTTTAGCTGCCTGACATTTTAAACTGCTTCCCCCTTGGGCCACTTCAGATCTTGGGAGAGATCCATGGAACAGAACTGTGCTGTTCACACACTGCTGCTGGGAGGACAATCAGTATTTTCTTAATATTTTAATTACAACTAGTGTTCACAAGATGTATACTATTGCTATGGGGGTATCACACGGCAATAGAAACCAAGGGCCACATGCATGACAGAGTAGCTCACATGATGAAGATTTCTACATTTAAATGAGCTTTATCCCTTTGGTACAATGCAATTTAACTGTTATCACTGAGAAATCCAAAGGAAAGATGACACTTTGCCAATCAGGAATAGAACAATTTCCTGCTAAAACAAAAAAACCTCTCAAAACAGTTGGGAGAGCATCACTCTTCTAATCTGTGGGGCAAGGGTTTGAGGCTTCTCAGAGTTGGGTTGATTTTTGAAGTCGATGATATATAAGGTCCCTTCCAACAAATTATGGGATATGATTATGGGATAAAAACCAAAATCATCATGGCACAAAAACTATGCAGGCATTCTTCCATTCATTCATTTCCCTGGACTCTGTCATCCCTTTCAATTACTCATTTTAGCAAGCTGGTGTCTCATGGAGACTCATGGCCCCATGCTGAGAAACTCTTTCAGCATATGTTGTCTGCAAAGCCACCAGTGAGCACAAAGCTCTCTCCATCTCTCTGGTTCGTCTCCCTGATTCAGCACATGGCAAGGGATCTTCATAAACCCCTCAGATGGGGTACAAATGCCATTATGAGGGAAGGAAAGAAATCTTTTCCATCCAGTGTTTTTATGGGATTTGGGATTGAAAGCAGGAACAAAATGAGTTCTTCTAAAGTTGTGAAAATTAACATGTTTAGTATATTCAAATGTTTAGCTGAGAAAAAAAATCAATGGAATCATAGGGTATGAAGGGACCTTCTAATGTCAAACCCTCCTGCAATGAGCGGGGACATCCTGCACTAGATCAGGTTGCTCAGAGCCTCAGCAAGTCTGGCCTTGAATGTCTCCAGGGATGGGGACCTCACTGGGCAACCTGCTCCTGTGTTTCTTTCTAATGTAATTCGTAGCTCTGTGTCCTGGAATTAGACTTCACTGAAAAAAAATTATGGAGAAGAAGCTCTTATAGCCAAAGGAGAGGATGTGAATTAACAATGCAAAGACCTAATGTTTATCTAGTTATGGGCATCTAAAATAGGTAAAAAAAATATAGCGTCTTTGTATTCCCAACTCTCATCACACTGTCTTGCCAGCTGGGGAGGAATCAGCAGCCACGTCAGTCTAGAGGCTAGATCTGATTCAGGGATTAAAGGATAATGCAGACTTCTGATGCATTGAAAACACAGCCTATGCAGTACATACGTATCAGAACCCTCCTGTCTACTCCAAGCAAATCTAACATATAGAAGGGGAAAACTGCAATAACTGCAGCACATTAGAAATATATTGTGAAATACAGCTTATCACCTTGCATAGGCAAGGGCAAAGTGAATTAAAAATTAGGTTAATGTAGGATTTGAACAGACTAGAAATCACATCAGTAGAGATTTGTTTTATTAGGAAAAGCATTTTAGTTGAGACAAGTATTGACGGTCCATGGCACCATAAACCCCCCCAAAAAAGCTAATCCAGCTGCTCAGCAGATTCAGCAGAAAGTAATGATTTGTAACCTCATCCCCTCCTTATCAACTCGTCTTCCTTCCAAACACACAAGTTTGAGACCGTGTGTGTGTGCGTGTGTGCATTTCTTTAAACCTATGATCAAGAGAGATGAAAATTTCTTTTTTAACAAATGAAAACTGAATTTCTCAAGCAATCACTTGTCTCTAGAGAGTGGATCTTCAAAAGGGGAGTGGAGGCAAAAAACTCCTACTGAATCGAATATATTTCCTGATCAAAACTTCAGGATCCCAGGATCCCAGGGTAGATTTGCTCCTTCGTGTCTTTCAAGAAGTTTGTAAAAATATATCATTACTTCCTGTGATATGTTGCAAAGAGTGGTTTGGAAATTACTCTCAGTATATAGATACACACTTAAGCAATGCTTAAGCAGCAGCTTTAAAATGCAGTGAAGTGCCTTCTTGTGCTTCCCACTGTGATCTGAACTAGGAGAAAAGGAGCATGAATAGAGAGGGAAAAAAAAAAATTAAAGAATAAAAGGTGGAGAAAAAAGCAAGCCAAAGCAGGAACTGTCCTTTAACTTAATTTAAAATGCCACAATGTGCTCAGTTTTTTTCTGGTTAAGATAATTGCTGAACCATAGCTGTGTGGAGCTGTGGTCACTGTGCGCAGCTTTCTACCAAATCACTAGCAGACAGGACAATCATTACCACTGTATGGACCATGGTCTGAGTTGGGGCACACACAGAAAGGGAGCTCTTCCAGAAATTTACCAGCTAGTGAAAGAATAGCCTTGGAAAGCCACAAAAAGCACTGATCAAGAAGAGCTGGAGGGCTTCCCTACTCTTTTTGTACCATCCATACGTCTCAAAGCTCTTTCCCATCCTAAAGAAGCAGGTTTGGTTTTCCTGCCAAATAAGTGTGGTGGAAGCTTTACCCTTTTTGACCCCGGGGTTTCACGAGGAGCACGTGTAAGCTTTCTTTCCCAACCTCTAAGCTAAAAGAAACTACATGCTAAAGTGTCCAGCCCTTCCAGACCTCCTCAGGAAACAAAGGTCATCAAATTTCCCAGTCTTCCCTGGTATTTGATTAGAGTTTCATATTTGTGTGCCTGCTTTGTACCAGAGCATATCAGGTCACACCAAGCCAAGTGCAAGAGGAATGCTCAGCAGATGCTGCCAGGCAAGCTCTTCACTGTCCAGCAGAACCACACAGCTTTTGCATTCTGGTTAAACTTCTGAGGCATCAGACATGAACAATTTTCTAGCTAGAGGCATGTGTCTTTCCATTGTCAATTCAGGTCTCAAGTTTGCTTAAATTCTCCTCATGTAGCACAACTGGCAGAAGTAACAGAGCAAGATCAAAAGGAAAAGAAACTAGATGAGAAAAGATGAAGTATGAAATAATACCGGAAGCAGACGAGCTGCAATTCATGATCAAAGGAATGCAGCAGGCCTCAACTATATAAATAAAGAAGTACCTTCCCCATTTGTGAAAGAATGAATTTGCTGTTTGCCCTCACGTCACACAGTCCTTTCAAGTGCAGTTATACTTGGGTGGCTGAAAGGGAAAAAAAAGGGACAGAAATCTCAAATTTTTTTATTTGCTTTAATCATCACAAAAAAAAAGGCTCTCCTGGGCTCTCACTGCTTTCCCATCCATGTTGTATATAAACCATAAATCTCCAGAGCATTTTTAAACTGAAAGAGAGGAGATTTAGATTAGATATTAGGAATAAATTTTTTACAATGAGAATGGTGAGGCAACCTGGAGCAGGCTGTCCAGAGAAGGTGTCGAAGCTTCATCCTTGCTGTTTTTCAAGGCTTTGGGCAATATGGTGTAGTGGAAGGTCTCTTGAAGGAGGAGTTGGAATGAGATGATCTTTGATCAGAGACAAGGTGAATAGGTCTTTGAGAAACCTGGTCTAGTGGAAGGTATTTCTACCCAATGTAGGAAGAGTTGGAACAAGAAGATCTTTTAGGTCCTTTCCAACCCAAACTATCCTATGACTATGGCCTCGCTGAAGCATGTAATGGGAATAAAGTTAATTTTTTTTGAAGTTTCTTTGGGATTCTGACAAGTTGTTTTGATTACCCAATCCCCTAATTCAACAATAAGTCATCCAGGTCAGTGGTGGCATCTCAGCAGCTGTGAGCAAGCCCATTACAACCAGCTGTGGGCAACCACGTGCCTTGTTACTGCATTGGAGCTGCTGGGATCCCTGGCTCCATGAGGGTCTGCTGGCAGAGAGGTGGCTGTATTGCTCTTCATTAATTATGTGTTGGGCCCCTTGGCCAGAACCACTGTGGTGGCATATCTCCCTTGTGCACCAGGGTGGCTTGTTTTGGCAATAGGCAGCATGTCAGGATTCCCAGATCCACCATATTTCCCTGTCAGTAAATGAAACTTGGAATGATGGCACTGTAGAGATGCCCTCTTACTAACATGCCAAACCCATGCTGAGTAGTCTGGGATAGGAAATCGCAGCTCAAGTTCTCACCTCACATTGCTGAGACTCTCAGCAATATCTGTTTGATATCGTGATCTCCCTGCTCCAGTCACTTGAAAGGTGTAACACATCTAGCCAAAAGCTTGGCCTGCTTGGGGAAATTGATGAGACATCAGGACAGCACAAGATGACAAGATGCCAAGCCAGGCACAAGGAAGAGACCCTTGATGTAGGTGGAAGCACTTGCTCAATAAATCTCTTCTCTGTGCAGTGATTAGCTGGGACAAGGAGGGAACAAGTGTAACTGAGTGGGTTTTCTCAAGTGGCAGGTATGTTGTCATGGGGGCGAGAGTATCCCGAGAGGGACAAGGTAAATGGGGTGGAGAGGCTGAAGGATTGCACACGGCACAGTTTCTCAGTCATGTATGTTGATGAGCAGGAAAGAAAATTTATCCCTGTCTCAAGACTCAAAAGCACAAAAAAGCAAGCATCAGACACAAGTGAATGGCATATTTTTTTCTGCAGAAGGTTTTAAGAGAGGAAACCACTGATGCAGCACTCACCACTCTGATGTTATGTACCATGCAGGTGATTGGCAAATTTAAGCTTCCAGCTACTTATCCCTTTAATCTCCTTGTGGTGAAGCAATAATGTACCTTTTTTTTTTTCACTCCCACCTTTTTTTCCTTTGCAAAACTAATTAAATTAACTTTATTCTTCCAGAATTAAAGGCAGTGTTGTGTGAATGGTGTCCAAATTGAAATGTTCCTTTTTTTGTTAATATGCTATTGTTAATAGTTTTTTGGTTTTTGGTTGTGTGTGTGTTAATTCTGGATAAATAAAGGAGTCCCGGGACAGATGGATATATATTAATCTTAGCTAAAAGCTTTTCATCAGATTAATTCTGGAAGGCACAAAGAAAGTCAATGCAGCTGGAATAAATGTTTGTTTACTGTTTCAAAGGAATAGTCATGAAGCATTTTATTTTGGGGATTCAGCCTGAATCTGACAAAATTATCTGATTTCCTTCAGACTTCCCTTTACAAGTGTTATGAGAGGGACTTACTATGTAAGTTTTTTTCTTCTGAGCCACTGAAAATTGTTGCCCAAATCCTTCTTGCCTTTTGTTTTGGAAGCAGAAGCTGAGAATAAGAAGATCATCACAGAAAACAGAAACAAACCTTTCCTCTTGGACCAGGAGTGATTTTTGCTCCCAGGGTACTAGAAATGGCATGAGCATGTGCAACAGTGCAAACAGGAAGTTATGAAGAGTTTTGATTCCTCTGCCAAACATCTTGTTGTAATGTGGAGGCAAAAGTACTTCTCACATTATCAAAATGACCCCTGCATTAAACTCAAAAGCAAACAAAACTCCCCATTGCAGTGAGAGATTTCTAGTTTCTCTTTACATGTCTACTGGCTTACAAAAAACTCATTGTAGAGGAAGCTGTTTCAGCAGTTTCAATTGTGTAGAAAAGGCATCACGTCAGATGATGATGCAGGACTCTAGCTGCTGCAATGCAAGCAAATAACTGTGACAATGTGTGACCTGATAGGTATGTCTGCAATGACTTATGAAATACCATAGCTTAGCTTGGAAGACTTTGAAGGTGGAAAGCGTCAGTAAGAAATGTCATTTCATTTACCACTAGGTTGTAATGGCTCCTTTTGCAGCTTCATGATGCAAGGTGCAAGGGATGTATAGGGTAACCCTAGAGTGCAGGACGGAGATCTAGACAGACTTGACCTTAAATTACATCCACCTGTAGAACCTGTCTGGTCTGTCTGCCTTTCTCTGCCATCTTCATTACAGCATCTGTAAACTTTGGAAAGATTTCCAGCTTGTCCTTTGCAATGCTGAACTCAGACACATTTGGTGACAGATGAATTGCACAGCCCAAGGACTTATCGAGAGCCTCCAGCAGCCAAAAAGTTCACCAGACCCTTAGCTTTTGTTGTGACCATAAAACTTGTCTTGAACACTCCTGATGACAGATTGAGTTCTGAGAAAATATTTCAGGGAAGATTTGGAAAGAGGGTATTTTAGATAAAAATAATGTAAGCAGTAATTCTGAGGCAAACAGTCGGGGTGGCTGGATTTGTAGTTTGCTTTCCTACAGTTTATTGGAAAACAAAGGATAATTTAAAAAATGCATAACTTTTCCTACTGGTATGACATCATATTTCCTGTTGAGCTAAGTGTTTTATGGCAATTCATTTTTATTTGACTTTCTAGTGTTGTTTTGGTAGTGATTAACCATTGCTGCTAACTGAGGATGCTTGTGCTTGAGCTCCCATTGCTTTCTGCTGGAGCTGCAGCTCCTGGGGCCAGTAGGGGAAGCAAAGTTCTGCTGCTTAAAAGACAGTCTGTAAAAACTGGAGAGCTCTTTGCTATTCTTGATGTAATCTCTGAGGAAATTGGACACGTCTCCTCTTATGCTTTTCTTTCTCTTCTGTGTGAAAAGCACAGACCATTGCACAGCCTCTCCCTGGCACTCAGCCACATCATCACAGGCATCCGGTGGTGTCCATATGGTGTTCAAGTTTTGTCCAGGTAGTGCTTCAGAGTGGCAGGTTCAAGTCTCACCCTCCTGTTGCTGTGGTCAGAGAGCACTAGGAGGTTTAACTTGTCGCCTAGACTCAAAAATACAAGGGTTACAAAACCTTACTGAATTGACAGAGAGGAAAGAAGCCTTCCCTATTATTCATGTATCACCATTGGAAGAAATAACTTGAGCTCCTTGGGAAGGGGGACCTTAATATGTTCATGTAATAGTCTAAGTACATAGTTAAATTTTAGTTATTGTTCCACTGGATGCATTTATCTCCTTTGTGTGTTTCAGTTTGGTAGAAAAGAGGAAGAAAAGCTTAGGCCATCTATTTTATTCTTTCCCATAGATTATTAATCACCAGAAAACATGCAGTAGTTTCTGTAGAGTGTGGTTATTATTGCTTTGTTCTTGCTTCTAGTGTAAATGTTTTCGAGATGTCCTTCTAACAATATGTTTGCACTACTAAAAACAAACTCTCCTTTATTGAGTATTACTAAACTCTCCTTTATTGAGTATTGCTGTGGAATTAATCAACATTGTTTCACTGAGTTCCTTTATTTTTCAGCAAGGGAGAATGAAAAGAACAGCAGTTTTGATAACACTTGGACTGAGGTCTTGAGTTTGCTGCGTTGTTGCACATGTCTTGATCCACAGATTTTCTGCATTGAGGCATTAGAAGGAATCCCTCACATTTAAACCCAAGAAGACCCTACCAGGAGAGCCTGAAAGGAAGACTGTGTTATACTCTGCAGAGCGGGCATTTCTCAGTTTCCTCTCTGATAAAGCCTGTGGCAAAAAGTAGCTTGTCCTTTATACTCTTTATACTGTTCTGTGCATTATACGAGCACATTCTGTCCTGCTAAAACCTTTGTGCTGCCAAATGTAGTCCACCCAGGCTTTGAGCATGTTTCTCACACCCGGTTTTAATGCCTTGAAGCTGGATAATCTGCAGAAATCCAGGGGCAGTTCTGCTGAAGTATTCTGCTTTGAGTGTGTCAGGGTATATTTTTTTTGGCTGAAAATCATGGCTATTTGCCTGAAATGGCAAATCCTGCAACAGCTTTGGCAAAAACTTAGTGTTTTTGCAGAAGCCCCAGCTGTTCCATCCAATTCTCTATTTTCATCCAAGTTCTGATATTTTCTATGTATGTTCCAGTGAGTAGCCATGTGTGATGCCCATTTTCCTATAGAATTCTGGGGAGGAATTAATAATGCAACTTCTGCAGAAATAAGGGAAGTCACCTCCCCTGTAGCTTAGCAGCAGCACAGGAGCTCAATAAAAGCTTGACTATGGGATTAAGTGATGCCTTTTATTAATGCGGCATTTGTAGGGGCAGTACAGGAAAACATTAAATCTATGAAAGTGACAATCTTGCATGGCTTCTTTTCCTTTAGTATACAGGGTTTTCTTCTTTTATTGTCTTGTCTTTTTTTTTTCCTAAATGTCATTAGCCAGAGAGAAGTTGCACTAACAAACATCCATTCAGGTAATAAAAAGCAGAAAGGGAAAACTGTGAAGTGTCTTTGAGCTCCTATATCTGCATAAAGATAGCAGATACAGCACAGGGATGCCATGTCTCCTTACTATAATGTCTCATTCTATAATGACGTTTTCTGTTGGCTGCTTAGCAAGTGTTCATTTAGAAGGTGTACTGTGTGGTTAAAATGACAGTAGAGTTCATAAAACAAATTCCAGCTATCAGTTACTCACACAATGTGGTACTTCCTATGGCACTACCACCTACCCCAGCAGTACTTTCCAACACAAAATCTTATAACACAATCCAAACACACTGGCCAATTGGAGACTATTCTCAAATGTTACCTATATCAAGCTTTTTTTTTTGTTTGTTGTTGAAGCTAAGAATTTAAACCCAGTTGCAAAGCAACTATTTGTGTTCAAGTGCTGTCACCACTTGTGGCCCAGAATGAGGCCTGGGACTCTCAGCAGCTCTCATCAAAAGCTTTCCTGACAAATGCAGTCTCTTTATTTTAAGTCTGCCCTGCCTCATGCGCTGTTTCTTTTTTTTTGAACTGTGAAAGAAGACTCACCAGTGAGATGAATAGCTAATTCCAGTGGGACAGCATTGCAGACGGATGGTTGAGAAATTGAGAAATGCTGTTAATATTCCTGAGCTTCCAAAAAAAAAAGAAGCTCTGAAAAGACTTGCAAAATAGAGCTGAGTAGGCAGGCACACACCTCGTATTGAAGAGATTGTATTTGCTTATTCTTTGTGATAAGCACAGGCCACTAGGGAAGCATGGACTATATTCCCACTGGAAAGGTGAGATAGTAAGTACTTCATGAGGAATTTATCCTTTTGAGTGCTGTCCTGTACAGTGGGGGAAGTACAGACGTACTAAGATGACTTTTGTTTGTTCTTACCTTTACATTTTGTTGGAAAAGAATGCAGAAGAAAAGTGTAAAATGAAAATGGAAGTCAGGGAGGCAGGGGAGTTTCCCCTCTCCTTGGGTGACTTCTTCAGCTCTTTATAAAATACTACTTGTTACTCATTATCCTTAAAAACAAACACCAGTGATGGAATTCCACTTAAGAATGCAATAATTGATTCATATCTGAGAAGGGCTTGAAGCTCTGTACAGTTCTGCTGATAAAAGAGTTAAAATTCTGACTGGGAAATTCAAGCCATTATATTTTTCCTTCACAGTCTTCATTTGTTACACAAATTAGATTATTAGATTTGAGAATAACTTCAGTGAGAGGGAGAGGATTTTGTTTTCTTGGAAGCAAATATCAAAACCAATATACTTTTTCTCTCCTTGTCCTTCTGTACACAGGGAAGATAAACTGATCAGCACAGTCTCTGCTAGGTACTAGCTGTGATGCTCTTGTTTATGATTCACTGATAAAATGGCTCAGTAATAGTCTGTAAGTCACTATCATCATTTTAACATCTTCTATGGATATTCCAGAGATATTCAATTTGCTTACTTGGTGTATAAAAGCTGTTTCCTGCTGAGCAAAATGTGTTGAGTGTAATTCCTCCTCAATAGCTACAAGTGCACTGTAAAAATCGTTGAAACTCTCAATTGCTAATATACACTCAGTATATCAATATACAATTTATCTTCTCAATCATCTTATAAATTCAGCTTCTTTCAGAACTTGAAATGCAGTTTGATAAGGGTGTTGGGCTGTGATTACATATGAGTTTTTAAAACTTTCTTTATTCTTTCTGTAATAAATCTCTTTCAGCCTTAGCACAGTGAGATGTAATAGCAGTCTCTTAAAAGTTACAAAACCCGATAATAATAATTGAAGTGTTGTTATAACAAAAATGATTCTTTGTAATTTTTTAACTGATGTACACAGTAATAAAAACTGCAGGAATTAACTATGTTACAAGGAATAACTGACAATACAAAGGATTTTTTATCTTTTTAAAAATTTTTCTTTAAAATTTCTACACATTAACAGAGTTTCTAGTATCGTGGTTGTGACTGGATATGGTAAGCATAATTTCTAATTTGAAAAAGTACATTGTGTGTTTATAAATGCCAGCTATTCACTCATCAAAGACATCAAAGATTTGGGATTAGCATAAACAAGAGCTATTTCTAGTGAATCACTCTGTTTTGAGAAGTGAGAAGGTCCCCTAGGTCTCTCCTTCTTTCCCACATGCTGTATTAGGACCTAGAATCCCCATGCATATTTTTTGAGGAGCGGGTGGCTGGACCAGCAGCTTTAAGTATAAGCAAAGCTACTAACAGAAAACAGCAACTGGGTTTTGAGTAGAGCTCTTTCATGAGTGCTTAATCCAGTTGTCAAAACCGTTCTCTTTTTCTAGCCCCAAAGCTGAAATTTCAGCTCACAGTGTTTAATGTTTTTAGAACATTAGTAATGATGCCTTCTTAACAATAAACTGGGAGAGCACGGTGCATTTAGAAAGTCTTGACCTTTCTGGAAAAATGAATTCCTACAGTCTTGGAGGAAAACATAAAAAAATCTGTTGTCTTTGTGAATGGTTGGAGCTGCCTTTCAGTATAGAGCAGGTTAAACTGTATTTGCTCCTACCTCATCTGGGTAGATAGACCTACCATAACTTCAGAGTGAGACAGAGTATTTTGTGTGTGGAAATCAAAATATTGCTTTCTTCCCTTTTTAGTATCTGGTATTAGCAACTGCTGTAAATGTGAGGCAGACTAAATAGACCATGCAATAGCTTTAGCCTTCTTTTTTGTGGCAAGGTCTGTCTTTTTGGGAGATTATTTTTTCCTTTCTCCAGATTCTTTTACCTAAATATACTCTTTTAATTTCTCCTCATACAAACCACTTGTATGAACTACGGAGCACTGGCACCTATGGAATTCTCTGCAGATGGAAAGGAAGACATAAAGTTTGAAGCTACTGGAAAAAGTAGAAACTCAAATCTCTAGAGCTATTCCAGACACTCTTTGAAACATTAAAGCAAGTTTTATTACAGGGATTAGTTTACATTACACTCATTTATTAAAACCTAAGGACATTTTTATAAAAACTACTGTATATAAAGACAAGAGCAGTGCAATAGCAGTGCAAAACACATTTTTGGTTTACTTGGCAAACACTGTAGAAAGACAGCATGATTCATAATATGAAGTTAGAGAATGCAGCAAAAATAGACAGAAGTAGATCAAAAACTAGATTAACAAATCACTGGAGACTGGCACACATTGATTCCAAACATCAAGTATTGTGTAAACAGTGTTATTATAAATGTGTGAATAAAGAGTAAAAAATCACTGGAACCCTAGAATTTCTAGTTCATTAACCTAAAATTTGACCGCAGACTATTAAAATAGACTATTGTATAGTACTATTTATGTAAAAGAAGGATGAGAAGAAATGCCTGTCTTGTACAAGAGAATTTTCAAGGCTGAGAAAAGATGCTTCTTCCCAGTGAGTGAGTGAGGTTTTAGCTTTGTTGCTTTACTTGTCATACACCATCACTGGTGGCTAAGCAGAACTGACTTCAGAAATAACTTTGAAATGTTATTTCATAGGTTCTTTGTTTGGACAGTCCTCATACACAAACTACAGCCATAATAAAACTACAGCTATAATAAAACTACTAGAACCAGTCATTTAAAATAGCTGCTACAATATGTTGAAATATACAGTAAGAGGCCAGATTGGGAAAACTCAGTATTTTTGTAAGACCAGTCACAATAGATGGTTAATCACAACACCAATTCCTGCACAAGTTTTATAACATATCTTTTTATGTACTATGTTATACACTGCAGTTATTGAGAAGCTGCACAATCAGTTCTTAGTAAAACTGAAGACAGAAAATGAGTTGGACAAGGAAGGAGGCTTCTGAAGCATGGAAGTAGTTAATAGCTGCTGAGATAGACACCTGCCATTTTTAAACAAGGTGTACAAGGGAACCATACACTTCTGTGAATGTTAATCTTATGCCCTTTATTTTTCTATATCAGGATAAGCACAGAAGAAAAGAACATTTCCAGCTCTTTCTTTTTATTTTTTTTTGATAGTTTGAACCAGTTTCTCTCTGCAGAAATAACTGAAGACTTAATTGCTGTTTACATGGTTCACCATAATTTTGATCAGGTAAATGCAGAGAAATATCAGAGCATAGCTACCTAGATGGCTGAGATGTTAAGGTGACAGTTTATCTAGCCAATTCTCTTCTATGATGTCTCAAATGCTAAGAGAGATGGGGCATAGCAATAGTGGCAGGGAAATATTTGGTGCACTGATTCACTTTATACTAAGGCCCAATGAGCATTAGCCTAATTCAGGATCTTACATTCTTCTAAACTAGAGAGTCTCTCACATAGATTATAACAATACAATTGACGAACATTTGTTTATCAGCTAAGACATGGATTTATCCATTAATTAATTGGCAAAATCAGAATTTCAACCAGAGAATATCTACCTTATATTAAGGTAGATATATCTAACTTATATTAAGTTCTTCGTATAAAGAAAAAAGAAAACAAACAAAAAGCACATCAATTACAGGGTATACATGTACTAGAAGAAAAGCATAAAACTGCTCATTAATAATGCACAGTTCCCAAAGGGAAAAAAACCCTTACAAAATACAGTAAGTCACACAAACCATTATCTAATACAAATTCTTTCATGAACATAAGTTTTTATGAAGTTCTCTGTGGCAGCCTTCGCCTCACAATGAAAGTAGGTGCTGGTAGAAGGGAAAAGGAGCAAATAGTTTCTGAAAAGGGCTAAGGTAAGGCTAATTACTGTAGGCGGGTACTTTTTTGAGTGTTTGCAGGGCTTATGGGTGTTGGAGCCAATGTGGGAGTGTGGAAAAGACGTGTTGCTAGTAGAAGCATGGATGCCATTTCTTCCAGCTACTTGGTTTCCTTTGCTTTTCTTGCAAGCCTGAACTAACAGCACTCCTTTATATCTCATAGAGTTTGCTCTCACCATCAGGAGCACCAACCACTTCCCTGCTGGAGCTCTCACACCAAGGAGAGAGCAGTTCAGACTGTCTGACACTATCTGCAAGCAGCTTACACAGTGTCTTCACTGGAGGCGCCTTTTGTTCTTGGCTAAAGTGCTTTGAATGGTTCTGCAGGGGTCTGATAAAGTGTTCTTTTTAGAAAACTAGAATCTTTTAGGTGTAGTGTGAAAAAAATACTGATTCTTTTATTTGAAGTGCTGTGTTACTCATGATGTAGAACACCCCAGTTACATCATGGCAACTTTGCTAGTGCTCCACAGGCTGTGCTGCGTACAGAGGTGAATGCACAGGAACCGCTGTGAGAACTGGTCAAACCTTAAGTTTGCCTAGGATGGAGTCTAATGCCTGATGAGTAGCACTCCCACCTGTGGCATTTGAATTCTTTCTGATTAGCTTTTGCCTGCCTTTGCTCAGTATACTTGGCATTTTTCACTTTCACTTGGTTCATAAACAAAAAGGGCATGAGTATCTGCACTCTGCACTTCTGTGGTCCCAGGCCTAGCTGGCTCCCTCACCACTTATTCCAGTGTGGATTTATTCACGTACCATTATGCACTCTGGCAGCTGTGAATTAACTCGAATGACTCCTTATACTATCCTTTTTGTGTTCAACATAAGTCTCAAATGCACTCAAATCAGAGAGATACAAAAAGGTAAAAGTGTTATTTCTTGATAAGGTGGTCCTTATGCTGATTATACAGTAAAATATATGGTTATTTAAAGTTATTCAGATTTGCACAACAAAATACTAGGTATGAAGGATTAATTTGGGCTTATCATGGCTTTGCATTATTATTTCTAGATGAAACCTTCTGTTTGTCATTGCCAGGTTCTCCACATGTATACATCTGAAATGATTGGATTTTACAGGATTTGCTCACATAATCGATACTGTGTGATTTTAAAACAAACCAGTCCTGTGGAAAGTTAAGTCAAGCTATTGGCTATTGCAATCTACTCACCAAGTACTTTTTTCAGCAGCATTGCCCTTCTGGCAAATAAATGAATTCTTGGACTTGTGAGGGGTAAAATCTGAGGTCAGTTGGTGGCTTGTTGAATTGAACTATTGCTTTGTAAAGCAGAGGGACAATGGTATTATTGCTTTTGAGAAAATATAGTTTGTTAATTTTCTTCTGTTTCTATTTCAACTTCAAGGACTATGAAGGTGGAATGGGGTGTCTGTATTGCTTCTAAATAGAGCTTTCATTTTCAGGAGAGCATGTGAAACTGGAACCAAGATGTGCTCAGATGTTTGATGTCTTAGCAAAATCATTGCCAATTATCTTAAAGTGTGTATTAATGTTGAAAAGTTTGCTGTCCTGCAGTTTGACTCAATGAAAGAGCTGCAGTTATCTTGTAATGCATATGACAGTATGGGTAACAGTAACGGAGACTGCTAGCACCTACTTTACTGTGACAAAAATATTCACCAGAGAACTTTGGAAAACTCACATTCAGTATTCTGACACTTAGATTAGGCTCAAATGGCAATAGAGGGATGGGGGAGGCAAAGAAAAGTTATCTACCATAGGTTTATCTTGTGATCTTTTTCTACTTATGTGTGGATTTGCCAGAGCAACTTAATTTGCTTCCTATTGAGCATTTTCTCAAATGTGATGCTTCCTTTCAGAGATAATACTGTCCTTGCTTACTGGCTACTTTCTTCTGGAGACTCTTTCAAGATTGTTTGCCTATAGAAGAGGTATGAATGTGTTTATGCAGGAAAGCATAATGGTATGAATACAAGCTGCTGGAGGAACAGCAGCCTAGTAGCAATACTTCATTAACTTCTCCCACCAGAGGGAGTTCTTCGCATATTGGGTATTCCCAAGTTTATGTGCTACACTACATATGCTGCATTCCTATAAAGTATATAAAAAAGAAAAATCTGGTTCAGACAGCAGCATTTCTTATGTGAATCAGCACATTTGAGGTGTATTCAAAAAATCTACTCAGTGTATAAGACGAACCTCAACGTTCATGTCAGCATAACTCCAGGTCAGGTCGGTAGCCACCTGAGCTGCAGCTTAGTGGTACATCTTAATTCTTCTCGTAGTCTTTCTCATTTGTGCATATCCATGATTTCTTCCGCTCTTGTAATTTAGTTGATTTTCTTGAAAGCTGCTCCTTGAAGTCTGATCTTACCTCTCCCATCTTGAGGCACATCAATATAAATTTCTGTAAGATACAAATCACAAAAGTTCTCATAAATTTTCATAAGCACATAACATCAAAGTACTTTCTGCAAAGAAAAACTTGTCATTTTCTCAACTGTGGATTTAATTTCAGGAGGTAGGAAAAAGGAAGGAAAAGTATGAAAAATTAAAAAAAAGTACAAAAAGGAAATCAGATGTATTAGAAAGACTCCACCTTCTCTTGTTAGCTATTTTTGTGAGGCTGTGTGATATGAGTGGTTGCATTCTCCTTTTTTCTCTGTAGTCAGAGTGGAAGGCTAACATTTTTTATTCCTGTTCTGCTAATTTGGTTCCAGTCCTGCAAAATATTAATCACACCATAGGTGTGCAAGTTGCTTACTCTTACCTGTAACCTTAGGGAACACAGAGTGCAGCCTAGCTCCAGTGTTTGGTGGCATACATGAGGTTGAGATCTCTTCATGAGGTGGCATGGCACCCTCCTATGACATTCATTACCAAGGTATCCATCAGATAAAGCAGATTGCTTACTCCAGCCCTTATGCCTTTCAGGTGATGAGAAAATGCATTCATGAAGTTCAACAAGGCCAAGTGCAAGGTCCTGCACCTGGATCAAAGCAATCCCAAGCACAGATACAGGTTGGGTGGAGAGTGGCTTGAGTGCAGCTCTGAAGAGAAAGACTTGGGGGTGTCAGTTGATGACAAACTCAACATGAGCCAGCAGTGTGCACTTGCAGCCAAGAAGGCCAATCAAATCCTGGGTTGCATCAAGAGGAGTGTGACCAGCAGGATTTTGCCCCTCTACTTGGCTCTGGTGAGGCCCCATTCTGGAGTCTTCAGCATAAGAAGGACATTGAGCTATTGGATTAGGTCCAGAGGATGGTCATGAAGATTATCAAAGAGCTGGAGCAACTGCCGTATGAAGACAGGCTGAAGGAGTTGGGATTGTTCAGCCTGGAGAAGTGAAGGCTCATGGTTGCTATGCTACCTCATAGCAACTTGTCAATACCTGAAGAGGGCCTACAGAAAGGCAGGGGTAGGACTTTTAAATTAGATGTAATGGGAGGACTAGAAATGAGGGATGTAAATTGGAAGGGGGTAGATTCAGGCTAGATACAAGAAAGAAATTCTTTACAGTGTGGGTGGTGGGACACTGGAACAGGTTGCCCAGAGAGGTTGTGGATGCCCCCTCTCTGGAGATGTTCAAAACCAGGCTGGACAAGGCACTGAGCAGCCTGACCTAGTGGTAGGTGTCCCTGCCTAAGTCAGAGGGGTTGGAACTTGATGATCTTTAAGGTCCCTTCCAACCCGAACTATTCTATGATTCTATGATTTCTATTTCCACATATGTAAATGAGTAAATGTGCTTTCCTTACAAAGTGTTGTGAGTATTCAAAATTGTTGTCTTTCAGTCTCCCCTGGACATGACAAATGCTTTACATCTACCCATCTTCACTTTGTGCAGTGTATGTGTGTGTAACTGGCTATATGATCCATCTGCTTATCAGCTACAGAAGCGAGTAGGGAGATTGTCTGAAAGGAAGGTTTTGAGGTAGACCAAGATAACTAATTTTAATAATAAATAAAAGCAATGTAACTGTTTGCTCAAGCAGGAAAGCATAATGGTATGAATACAAGCTGCTGGAGGAACAGCAGCCTAGTAGCAATACTTCATTAACTTCTCCCACCAGAGGGAGTTCTTCGCATATTGGGTATTCCCAAGTTTATGTGCTACACTACATATGCTGCATTCCTATAAAGTATATAAAAAAGAAAAATCTGGTTCAGACAGCAGCATTTCTTATGTGAATCAGCACATTTGAGGTGTATTCAAAAAATCTACTCAGTGTATAAGACGAACCTCAACGTTCATGTCAGCATAACTCCAGGTCAGGTCGGTAGCCACCTGAGCTGCAGCTTAGTGGTACATCTTAATTCTGTCAGCACTCACAGTACTGTTACCCAGGGAGGAGCTCTAAGCAGAACTATGAAATTCTCTTGTAACTAACTCTGAGGATTTAAGCCTTCATTCAAACCTCAAATTAAATCTGTGCCAAGGTTTGGGAGTTAATTACTTTCTAATAATCAAATAACCTAGAAAGTCTTCTTCATTTTAGAAAACAAAAAAAAATTACTTTGTGTTCTTTTGTTCTTTCATTGTTGTTTCTTGACTCTGGTGGAAATGGGTACTAACAAAACATGGAAACCTGCATCTTCTCAAGTCTGCAGGCAGATAAAATTTAAAACAAGTTGTTTGTATCTAGAACAGTCTCTTGAGATTTAGTTGTAACTAACTTAAAAAAAAACCTGAGGAGAAAGAAACTGAAGAGTTGGCTTGGAGCCATCTATGTTCTTCACTGCATTTTCAGTTGTTTCTTTTCACTCTTCATATGGCAAGCTATGTCTGCTTTAGCACAGATGAAATACTTTACTAATCTATAATCTGCATAATTTGAATCATAAAGAAATATTAAGAGACGGAGGAGCTAGAGCAGGCATTTATGTGCTCCAGGACAGAATACAGTTTTAGATGTGTCAGACCCATCAGCCAGTTAGTCTTTTTCTGTACATGACTGTCCCAAAGATTGTTGTAGCCAGACTCTTCTTCCAAGGTTAATGTAAAGTCAAGAGAGTGCTTCCAAGGTGGTAGAAAATTAGAGTTCTTATATCCAAGGACAGTAAGCAAGTTTATGAATATTTGTCTGCAGAACAGGAGACAAAATATCACTTATGCAAGTAGCTTCAATTCTCTGCCAGTTCCCCTAAAGTGTGTAAAAAGCTATGGAAGAATGAGTGGGAAGATGTGAAAAGTACAGCCAGCAACAGATAGACCACTCTCAGCTCTGAAAGCCTCTTACATCAAATATGAAGTATTCACCCTGCATTTTCCAAGCTCTTGTCTGAGCCGGATGCAGAATCAACAGCTTCTGCCTGAAACTGAGCCCTGACAGGACAGATGCCAGTCTAGAAGGTCCTCCTGCTCTAGCGAGAAGTGGAGTGTGTGACTGCTTGATGGCTGAACCACTGACGTCAAGAGGTACTGCTTCAAATTATTTTCCAATTGTGGGATCACTGAAAGCACTTACATTTTACTAAGAAAGGCTAATTTCCATATGCAGTTAGCTGGAGTATAATATCCCAGCCATGCAATGCAACATGCTTGGCACAAGGAATCCAGTGTTGATCCTTCTGGTCTTTTAATGTTTTTAGAGCTGAAGTGTGTGTTCTAGAGATGACTAAAGTTGTTCCTACTCACTAGCAAAGGTTACAGCCACAGAGTAGCATACAAGGTTGCTATGGCTGTTCTACCAGACTGTTCAATGAACAGCACCCAGCCAAGCTGCATCAATTTTCATTGCATTGCAAGGAAGTAGTTAATTAAAAGATCACATCCACTCCCACAGCAATGACTTAGCATGGTGGCTTAGTTCTGCTGGAAAAAATGGCATCCATTAATAAGGAAGGAGTGAGTGATTCAGAGCCTCTAGAAACAAGGATTTTTTCAGGGACTTTAGTAATTTTCTGACAAATGAACTAAACAGTTGCTGCATCCACTGTTTCAGGGCCTCTTAATAAGTCAGTGTTCACATAAAAGCACCATCAATCACCACAGCTCCTTCAGACCTGAGATAACAAGGCAAACCTTATCTGCAAATGTCCAGATCTTGCTCTGGCATAAAATTGCACTACTACATTGATCTAAGGAGACTTGCACTGATCCATACCTATTGGTTGAGGTTCTGCTGCAAAGCCTTCAGATCTGATCATGGTGGGAGAGGAAGAAAAGTTTTCACTCTTTCTTCACAGGAATACCTTGGATTCTGGGATAACAAACAGCTTTACACAATAAGAAGCACTTTGTAGATATACTAATTATTATAGGTAATATAGGTAATTATGCAGATGACTCTCCTGCATAAATGAAAGGACAAGGGAGGACAAAGCACTATGCATTAGATTTTGAAAAAAACCCTCACCAGATTGAAAGGAAGGATATGAGGAACTAAATACAGCACAAGCACCAAATGAAAAGCCATTCGGTTGTCTAAATGTCTTAAAAATCTTAAAGAGATAGAACGTGATCTAATCCTTCTGTCCGTGGAGTCAACCAAAGGGCTGGGAAATAATTTTCAGAGTTTGGCATGTGCACACTCCTATGGCTATATAATACAGAGCATATAAAATTATATCCAAAATGTATGATGAAAGGCTTCTCAGGTTACAAAGTTGTAAAAGTTATGAAATTCCAGAATGAACACTGCTGGTGCAATCTCAGTTTGGCCCTCTTTTTTGTGTGAAAAAAAGCAGAAAGTCTCTGATATTTTAGGTGGGGCTTTTTTCTTTGGGAAGCTATCAAAATAGCTGATGTAGGGAAAAATTCAACAGCAATTAAAATTTGCTTCAAATTGGCTTGGTCCTGAAGAGGTCAAATATTTCATTTTTTAAAATTAACTAAGAACATCTTAAAATTAAGCAGTAGCACTGGATGTTGCCATCTTGCCACAAAAAAGTGGTGGATTGCCTCCTATTTTCATCTTCAGACTGAGTGATATTTTACTAGGTTACATCTCCAATGATACAGTATAAATTCTCCTCTAGTCTAGCTTTAAAATGCATTATGGCATCTACATGAGGTCAGATGAGAGAACAGCCTTACATGGTGGCAAACTAATTTCATCACAGCAATTACAATTACAATGACCACTGTCACTGTTGTCTATTGCTGATACTTCTAAAATATTAGCTGGAACAGTGAAGACAGACATCTGGTGCTTAAGATTTCAAAAAAAATCCAGGCACTAGAAATTTCAAGTTGAAAAACAGAGTTTGAATTTTCATCTTGAAGTGTTATTTCTACTATAGCTGACAATTCTGCAAAGGTGGAGAGATATTTCAAAATATGTTTGAAAGGAAGGCGTTAGGAATTAAACAGGAAAGATGTGCAACACATGCCAGATTCATGAGAGTTAAGCAGTCTCTTATCTGAAGACTTAAGAAAAGAAGGTGTAAATTTCTGGGAGGATGTGTCCCTTCCAACCTAGATGACTATGACTATGACTATGATGTGTTATGACAGTCAGAAGCATCTGCCCTGATGGGTGTGCTCTTTGTAGTTGGAGGACACATAAATGAGGCTTGCTTACACACTGCCCTGAGCAGAGTAGGGATGTGCTTTGTACTTCAAAATAAAGAAGGCCATCTGCAAAGAAAGCTTATGCTTGGGTGAGTTTAAGATTGTATAGAGTTTATAGTTGTCCTCCTGAAGCATCATAAAGTTTACTTTTCGTAATTGATACTGAGAAAGCCTTCATCACCTGAGAGATGCTGCCTTCTCATTTTGTTGCTTTGTAGGTGGGAAGAAATAATTTGGATTATAGAAAGCTCATTTGGCTTATGCTGACATCAATGTTAATTGTTCATGCTGCAATGCATTAGCATCAATCCATTGTGTACTTGTGAGGAACAAGTCAGGCTAAAGGCATGAACAGGAACAACATCAAATAGGAAAAGGCAGGGTAGGTCTTACCTACCAGTCACTGGAAATGGGACTGCATCCCACCTGTCAGACATTCTCCTCTGTTCCATCTGGGAAATGTAAGTAGGAAATAGGCATGTGCCTACTTCCAGTACGTTTTCAGAGCAGAATCACCTGTCCATGTTATGGAAGACAATTTTCACATAAAGGCTTAATACATGAAGAAGGGGAATGTTGTCCATTATCTTAGACATTGGACAATTGTAGCAATATATTCAAGAGCAGCAATATATTCAAGAGTAGCAATGACTCTTTACAATACTTGGGAAAGCATTAGCAGAAAAGTCAAGTGCACAAATTAAGAAGCAGTGCACTTTTAAAGAAATTTACATTTTAATAAATTAAGTGGTGTCAAATCTGGCTTTTGAAATGATTGCTCCATTTTGCAGGAATATAATCTCTTTTAGCCTTGATCAATCTTGTGTAACTCCTGTAAGGACTGAGTGATGTACAACAAACTGTCCTTCACAGCACTGCTGATTTCATGACTTCTTGTTGCTAGTCTAAAGATCAAAGACAATTTTCAGAGAAACACTTTGTCACATGTTTGGACTTCACTGGTGAATCCAATGATTCTGGCTTGTGTCTAGGGCCACCCCTCCCTTGTATGAAGGGGCAGGTCCTTAGCAGCACTGCTTTTGGCCTGATAGTGTATGATCTTGTTATTGATAACCTGGATGTTTTTTTGGCACGTTAGGCTTCGGATCTGTTCAGATCCCAAGACTATCTTACAGAAGTTGCAGGAGGACACGGCACTTGGAATGAGCCTGGAGAGCTGCTGCCTACCCCAGCTCCTCCACCAGAACTGAGAATGTTGAGCAGCCAGTGTAACTTTTATTATTAATGCTGCTGCCTCGCCTACAGATCCAATACTAAGAGAGAAAACAGGTCTCCTGCAGAGTTTCTGGAACATCTATAATGGTACAAATTAAATACTCTTTTGTCCCATCAACTGGGTTGGGTGGGAGAGGAATGAAACCACACAGGATACAATTCTCTCAATTTTTTACTAAAGGCCATATTTTACAATTTTCCATTACGAAGAGCAGTGAAGTGAAATCAATAGGATTGCTAACATAAATAAACATAACTTACTGAGAATAATGGTTCCTGGAATAATGCTGTTTCTGAAAGTCAAGTATTTTTCAATTTGTAACAATGTTTATCATTTGATAGTTCCTGAAATGGTTGATACTTATGAACTGGAAAGTAAAAACACTGAAGTGTTGAGGAGGAAATATGAAGCATTCAAAGTTCTGATTAATGAGTGTTGAACAGAGGAATAGATGAAGTTTTAAGAATATAAATTGAAAGATGATCACTGAGAAGCTGCATGTGTCTTCCCTCACTGAAGAATTGCGCCCTGATTTCTAGTGGCCTGAAATGTTTTCATCCTCCTCTTACAGTCATTACAAAAAATACTCACAACATCCTGGGCCTTCCAAGGCATCTCAAAAGTGTGGATATACAAGTAAAATTGAAAGTGAGCTGGACTTAATAATTTGCCAGATATCTACGAAAACCTCAAGTCATTACTGGGGTTTATGAAGCAGAGACATCACTTAAGGCTGAAATTAATCTGTCTGATTGTTGCCAAATTCTCTCGTAAGTTAATGTCAGGCAACCATTAAATTACTGATAAACTTCAAGGCAAATTAATTTGCATGGTTCACAGAAAAAAAAAATCCTCCCAGTTTTATTATGTATACAGCTTGAACTGCTTTCTGGTTTTTTTTCAAGACCTCAATGAATCACAATAAATAGAGATATCATGTAATAAATTCAGAATTCTTGTGTCACTTGAGACTGCTCATTTTCACCTATTTGCAGCTAAGTGAAGTGACCAAATTACATTCCTGTCACAGCGGAAGATGACTTGAGATAACTAGACATGGAGACACCAAGAAGAACTATTGCTAGAGGCAAGATAGTATTTTTTGCCTTCCTCTACAAGGTCTGGGGCAGGCATGTTTCTTTGAAAAGGAGATTATTGCTATGTGTAATTTCATAGCATAGATATTATGAGTGGATTTCATCTCACCTAACTTCAGACATCAAAATGATATGTTTTAATTTCCAGTCACCTCAGAATCACCTTTTGTGTCAAGCCACATCTGTAGAGCTGCTCTCCTCCTCTGGGGATAGGCTTCAATTTAGGTGAATGGTGCTGAGAGAACTCCTTTTTGTCCTTACTGGTTCCAAAAGAAACCAACAGATGACCAGTTCTGCTGCAGGTTGCTAAAAGTCCCATGCCTAGCTTAGAGAATGAGTAGTCCCACTGCCCCCAAAAACCAAATTACAAAAATGCACAATGCTACAATGGATTTCTGTTACCATCATACTCAGTCTTATACTGCCACATGCAAATACATAATCTTCTATGTAAATGTAATCAGTCGGGTGCTATTTACAATCCAAATGGAAGTTGTTCTGTAGTCTCCTTGTTCTGGCTAGAAAGCTTCATGTTTAGTCATGAGCAGATTTAACTGATGTGTTCAAGACTTATCACATACTAAAAGATTTTGATGGAAAAACCAAAGCCTGTAGGTATTTACTGCAGCTTACAGACGAAGTTAAAACTGTGATTCATAAGGTATGTACCCTGATGTTAACTGACTTGTATGTAATTGAGCTGCTAGTATGTGAAGGAGAAAGATGGCCATATATAAGGAACTATGTGAATATATGTACAAGGATATGTATAGTGTTACGAGTATATAGTGCTACGAGTATATATAGAGATATGAGTATATACATGTATATATGTATATATTTTTATTTATCTAGCCCACAGTCTCTCACATTATGTATGTAACTCTAGCTTAGTTTCTTCGTAAAATTCAAGAATGAGCTAAAATTCATGAACTGAGCTGAATAATAGCAGGCCAGCCTGCATCAGGTGAATATTCTTTCATTATCTCTTTCACTGTAGCTCTCTTTGCCACCTTGGCAACAGAGAAATTAAATCTATTAAAATTTCTGCCTAGTGCGTCCTGAAGTGTGACAGGATAAAAAAACCCACATTCATGGAAATTGAACTCTTGAATCATGCTGAAAGGGAGGAAAGGCATTAGCTAAACATTACATTTGAGTATTTTGGTCCTATTTGCAGAGCTTCAAGGTACTGACTTCTTCCAAAGCTCATGGAAGTCAATAAAACTGAAAGCCACTGAGACTTCAGGGAATTTATGTTAGAAGGAAGATGAGGATTTTTTTTCTAGATTCCATTTGAAAGAAGGCTAATCAATTGGTTTCCAAAGCAGATCATATACATTTCTTGAACTGGATCCTTGCTGGATCATCCTTAATTCCTAGTAAGACTCTGAATAACACTTCGAACAACACTCCAAGCTCTTCATTCCCCTGGTAGGCAGGTGAGTGCTGATGAGACAGAACAATGACCCTGAAGAGGAAGGTGGTAATTTCCTGTGCCCATATCTAACACCTACCCATCAGCCAGCAAGGTAGGCAGCGTGTGCCCCTGTATGCTGGAACTGCTCTTTGGTCCACACCAAGTCTCTTCATTTTATTTGACTTGCTAAGTTTCTTCCATTTCTTTCTCCCATTTCCCTTTCCTTTCCTATGCATTAACAACCGCTACTTCCTCGAGAACAGCTGAAACAAGACACATGAGCAGCTTCTTTCAGTCTTGCCAGAGGCTGAACTTGCTAGAGCTGCAGAACAGACTACTTGGGAGGAAGAAATCTGTTTCAGCACTTGAATTTTGATTCCCAAACCTGAGGTTTAGCCTAGAGTTTAACTCCAGTTAAATGAGCTATATTGCTTACCTCTGTGTAATACAAGAAATTTTTTCATTTCTGGAAATAAAATGCATATTAATGGCTTAGGGAAAAAAAATCTATTTCTAGAAGTAGTTATTTCTTTTACCAAAGAGCCTTATTTTCTAATTTCAATTTTTGGTATTAAGAGGACTTCTTCTGAGTCAGAGCTGAAAAAAATATAAGTAGTTGGTTTTTTTTTAAGTTTTACCTGCATTTCCCAACTCAGACACCCAGGTCTCTTACCTTTCCTGCTGGATTTCTTACACTTGGGGATGGAGAGCTCTTGTGCTCTATGGAAAGCATCCTTCAAGATTTGCAAGCTCTGCTCCACCCACTTGTCCCCAGGGACCATTTCCCTGGGGGGGCCGAGTTCAAGCAGGGTCAGTCTTCTTGGGAATAGTAAACAGATGCTGCCTGCTTATGTAGGAATGAGATCAGAAAGGCCAAGGCACGCCTGGAGCTTAACTTGCTAAAGGATGCTAAACACAACAAGAAGGGCATCTATAGGTATACAAACCAGAAAAGGAAAGTTAAAGAAATGGTACTCCCCAGGTTGACCAAGGATGGTGAACACATGAAAACAGACAACAAGGCAGCTGAGGTACTCAAAAACTTTGTCTCATTCTTCACTGGAAGACCCTCTGTTTATGACCAAGTTAAAGGAACACTAGATGGACATCAGAGGAGAACAGTAGGTGAAGACAAGGTCTGTGACCACCTGAGGAACCTGAATGTCCAGAATTCCATGGGACTGGATGAGATGAAACCCAGAGTCCTGAGAGAATGGCTGATTTTTGAGAAATCATGGCAGACAGTTGAAGACCCTGGTGGCTGGAAGAAGGCAAATATCACATCCATTTTCAAAAAGGGTCAAAAGGAGGATCCTTCTCTCTAAGTTGGAGAGATATGGATTTGATGGGTGGACTGTTCAGTGGATAAAAAGCTGGCTGGATGAATGCATCCAGAGGGGAGTTGTCAGTGGCTCAATGTCCAGGTGGAGAGGAGTGATCTGTGCTGGGACTGGTGTTGTTTAATGTCTTCATCAATGATATAGACAGAAACAGTGAGTGCACTCTCATCAAGTCTGCACATGACATCAAGACACACCAGAGGGATGGGATGTCATCCAGAAGTTCCTGTGGCTGGAGAGGTGGGCCCATGCAAACCTCATGAAGTTCAACAAGGACAAGTGCAGGTGTGGCACTTGAGCAGTGCCAGTCCTCACTACCAATACAGACTGGGAATTGATATGACAGACAGCAAGCAGCTCTGTGGAAAGGACTTGGGAGTACTGGTGGATGAAAAGCTGGACATGAGTCAACAGTGCGCACTCACAGTCCAGAAGGCCAACTGTAACCTGGGCTGCATCAGCAGAGCCCTGGCCAGCAGGTCAAGAGAGGTGATTCTGCCCCTTTGCTATGCTCCTGTGAGACCCCATTGGAGTACTGCGTCCTATTCTGGACCCCTCAGCACAAGGTCATGGACCTGTTGGAGTGGGTCCAGCAGAGGGCCACAAGGATGATCAGGGGGCAGGAGCACCTCTCCTGTGAGGACAGTCAGGGGCTGGAGCATCTCACCTATGAGGACAGGCTGACAGGATCTTCAGCCTGGAGAAGAGAAGGCTGCGGGGAGATCTCAGAGTGGTCTCCCAGTGCCTGAAGGGGCTACAGCAAAGCTGGGGAAGGACTATTTCCTAGGGCATGTAGCAACAGGACGAGGGGCAACGGTTTTAAAGTAGAGCAGGGTAGGTTTAAGTTAGACATTAGGAAAACATTCTTCACCACGATGGAAGTGAAACACTGAAACAGGTTGTCCAGAGAGGAGGTGGAAGTCCTCACCCTGGAGACATTCAAGGCCTGGCTTGCTGAGGCTCTGATCAACCTGTCAACCTGATCTAGTGCAGGATGCCTCTGCTCACTGCAGGGGCTTGGACTAGATGGCCTTTGAAGGTCCCTTCAAACCCTATGATTCTATGATAATTATTGCATTGATCAGTCATTGTATTTCCTGTAACTGTTCTTTCTGTATACGATTTTTTTTTCTCAACTGAGTTTCTGTTTTCTAGAAGTATGAAGTAAAAAATTATTTCTTTTAAAATTAATTCCCAAACATCAAAAAAGAGGATGGAAAAGGTTTTTAACAGTAACAAAATTATCAACAACTGAAACAATAGTAGTAAAGTTATTGCAATTTATTCTGGTTACTGTTTGACTTCCTGTTGTAGATCCAGCTTATGTTTCTTTGCATGTTACCACCCAACCAATAAATAATTTTTAACTTTGTTTATTTGCAGTTACGATCAGAAGGGTAAAACCCATAACATCACTGCAGCCTATACTACATGATAGGTTATTATATATTAGAAAAACTATTTTATGCAGAAATATGTCTTCCTTCTTTCCTCTCTGCCATCTTCATGTAAAAAGCCATAGTTGAGGTGTGTTGAGATGTGAAAAGAGAAAACACAGGAAAATTCCACCAGAGTGAAGGAGGTAAGGAAACTATTTCTCTTTTGTGGTTGTCTGCACTGTATTGCCAGCATTACAAAGAAATATGCTTCAATGACAGTGGTGGAACTGTGACTGGTTTATCATTTTAAAACTGTCTCACAGCTGCATCTAGACATTGATCTGCTGGAGTATAAAATATCTTTTGGCTGCAATAGGATCTTTCTGCATGGATCAATTGTAGTGTACGACCCCTGCCAAGTAGTGTTTCTTGCGTCACAGAGAAAGAAAAACAGTGTTTACTTGGCGTCATTGGGCTGAGGCAGGGCTTGGTTTTAATGATAATTTATGAAGCATGGAAATTTTTTATTTTGATCAATAATGACTGCCAGCTGGTGGGTTATTCTCTGATTGCTCTATGCTATTCTTCATCAGTTACCCACTTGCTTGCATGTGTGTGCACACATTTTGTATTGTGGATCCATTGTGTGCTTATTTTTTCATGACACACATTTAGACTTCTTACAGTTCTCCACTGCAGTTTTCAGGTATGTATCTTAATATTACACAAGCAGTAGGAAGACTTTAATAATTCAGAATGAATAATTCAGTAACAGGAATCACATGCATGCACTGTAAAAGAGAATGCTGCTGTGCTGTGTCAATGTTCCTATGTCCACTATAATCACACAGCACTTCCAAATAAAGCTCTCCTTCAGTGCCGAAAGAGCATGAGAGACAAAGATTTGGTATGTGATGCTGGGATGAGACTTTGCCCAGAGGTTTCCATTCTTTGGTGTGATTATGCAATCACTGCACAGCTCCACTGGCATCAGCAGTTATTACGCAGCAGATGCATTTACTGGCACAGACATTTACTGGAAGAGGTGGGAATAAGACCATGTCTGTCCCCTGACACCTGCATTCCCTAATAGCACAGGATGAAACAATTGGAAAGAGCATTCTGTGATTTTTGATGTGCAGCTGTTGGCCTGTGTTTTTCTGACTGCTCTATAACATGATGCTAGAAAGATGTAATGCTTGTATCACAACAAACCCAAGATTTAGGCTTTGGGAAGAGTAACTGGAAAGCTTCCCCGTAGTAAAGGACCCAAGGATGTTAGTCAACAGTGGACTAAATATGAGCCAGCAGTGTGCCCAGGTGGCCAAGAAGGGCAACAGCACCCTGACTTGTGTGTGACCAGCGGGACTAGGGAAGTGATCGTCCTGCTGTACTCTGCAATATTGAGGCTGTACTTTGAATACTGTGTTCAGTTTTGGCATCTCACTATAAGACAGACATTGAGGTACTGGAGTGTGTTCTGAGAAGGGCAACAAAGCTGGACTAGAGCACAAATCTTACAAGAAGCAGCTGAGGGAACCAGGCTTATTTATTCTGTAGAACAGGAGGCTGAGAGGAAACCTTATGGCTCTTGACAACTACCAAAGAAGAAGCTGTAGTGAGGGTTGTTTTTTTCTCTCAAGTAGCAAGCAATAGGACAAGAGGAAACGGCCCTACATTATGCCAGAGGAGGTTTAGATTGGAAATTAGGAGAAATTTCTTTACTGAAAGGGTTGTCAAGCATTGGAACAGGCTGTTCATGGAAGTGGTTAAGTCACTATCCCTGAAGATATCTAGAAGATGTGCATATGTTTAGGGACATAGTTTACCCAGTGGACTTGGCAGTACAATGTTAACAGTTGCACTTGATAATTCTAAAGGTCTTTTCCAACTCAAATGATTCTAGAAAAGTGATGTTGGTGTAAGTCTTCTGGTAACACAGCCTCACATATTCTGCAGTTAAACCAGATTTTAAAGAGCCATTTCTCCTTAGGATTCTCATTTTGGCCTCCTGTGCAGTTACCCCATGACTCGCCTTGCCTGTTTCAGAATAACAAGTAATGAGTATTCTGCTGCATCTCAAGACATCTCCTTGGTGAACTGCTCACTCTGAAAAGACATAGACATTTAGGTGAGATAAATTTCACTGTCAAAGTTCAGCTTGTCAAATGTTAATGACTTGCATTAAGATCATCTCCCAGCATAGCACTAAAATTCAGTGAAGTTTACAAAAGATTCGGTCCACCCTGGGAGAGGTGGGATGAACAGCACTCTGGAAATGCCTTTTTTGATGTTTTAGTGAGGATGCCTAACTAGTAGATGCTCACCTTCTAGACTGATTAAATTGACTGAGGTTAATCCTCCTCTTTATCACCAGTCAATATTTCTATAAACTAATCTTCCAGATATTGGATAATTTCCTGTATTTGTTTGGCATGACCCTCTATTGTCTAAGATCTCCTTTCCATGAAGAACTTACAGACTATGATCAAATGGCCTTGTAATGTTCTTTTAGCCTTGAGTTTCTTAGACTTCTCAGATTTTGTCAGCTTTTTCCGAAAGTCAGATAAGCTCCACATCTTGTTTTGAATGCTTTCCCCGTCTGCCATTACAATTTTTTCAGATACAGTGCCTAGTGAAGATGATGTTTTCCTCTAGTAGTCTCTCCACTGTCAGTGAGATAACAGCTCCCAACTTCTACCTGACACCTCCTCTTTAGATACTCAAGAATTTTGTTAGCCAGCTTACCCATAACATGGATATTTCAAATGTCTCTGCAACAGAACAGCAGAGTGACCTGAACCTTATGTCTGTGTTTCTACTACATAATGTAAAATTTGCAATCTTAGTGTTGTGAGCCTGGAACTTTGTTGCCCAGGTATGATTGCTAAGTTGCAGATACCAAAATAGAGCAAGGTATAATCTAAACAGTTTAAGAGCTAGATTACAGCCCGTTGCATTTTTGATCTCTGTAATGCATTTGCAAATTTTTACAGAGCTACAGGAAAGTCCCACTTAGAAACTGAATGCAGTGCCAGCAGTTTGGGAAACCTTTATAATGACCCCTTCATCTTCTCTTAGACAGCCTGCTCACCAGTCTACGTTGTCATCGCACTAGATCACACACTGCACTGTGTAAGTGAATCTACTTCTGCTGTTCCATATGGTCTCCCCATAGTATGTCAGATCCTGTGCAAAATCCAACTAGAAGAGCATTCACACATGCTTGTGTTGAACCTGTGACTGCTGGAGTCCAAACCTACATACTTCTATAAGCCTCTACAGCACCAGGATTCACCAGGATTAGTGCCTCCTACAGGTAAAGGAGCCACAATCCTCTGGAAGTTGCAATATGAGACTGGAGATGAAGAGAAATTTCTTTCTTTTCCAATATTACAAAATTCACAAAATTTTTATACAAGTAACTATAAAGGAAGGATTGTCAAATACTTTCAGCGTGGCCTCGGTAACTAGATAGGTTTTTCTGTTTCATCAGTCAAATGGAAGTGACAAAAACTGACTAGCTTGTGTCAGTACTGTGTGGAAAAATACATCATAGCCTATTAAGAACTGACTTTTACAGTACACAGGAGCAGCGTCATAGCAGACATAGCCAGTGGTCATAAGAACTGCCCTTAATAAACATAGGGAAATGCCAACCAAACTCCTAGCTAACTTTTACTAATTTTGTTTTTTAAATATTCTAGACCACATGTGCAATAATCTAAACAGAATAAAGGAAAAAAAAATTACAAAGAATGCCCTCACAGGTGATATTTATTAGTCTAATAAACAATGGATGATCAGGACTTAAAATGGTAGGGACATGGTTTAGTGGTGGTTCTGTTAGTGTACATTGATGGCTGGAGTCAATGAATTTAGAGGTCCCTTCCAACCTAGACAATTCTATATTTCTGTAATACTAAAATGGGAAGATGTGGATTTCTCTTGTCACTAATGCTAAACAAGCTCATATATTTTCTGTTATCTCATTTGTCTCCTACAATGCCTACCCTTTACATTCAGGATCACCTTGAGGATTTCTGAAGTATGGATCTTGGACTCCCTCAGGTATTTTAAATTTTGCTTTAGATATTCCCAGCAAAAAAACAGGAAGAGTCAATCTGAGCAAGAGCTGAATTAGGCTGTTGAATTCGGTTATATTTTTAACACATCCACAAAAATGCATCCACATTTTTGTCTTCTTTTCATTGATCATGTAAACAGTGTTTTTTTTTTTAAATTGGGATGACAGTATTTTGTTGCGAACTCTGTGAGGGTTCAGTGAATAGTAAAAAAAGTAAGTAAACTCCCAGCCTCTCACATGATTTCCTTTAAAATTCAAATTAAGCAGGTCATTCTGTAGTTGATTTTAGTTGTCAGCTACAGCAGCATAAGAGAAGTTTTGGGTGATCAAGAAGGGTGAACTCTGATTCCCAATCACAATTTCTTTATAACTTTTATAGTGAAACTATGCTGGAGATGATCAATTAGCACAAGATTGAGAAAAGGTGCTGGGTTGAGCATCATTTTACAATGATGAGAAGCTGGGAATCCAACAGAAAATAACTCGCCACCCTGCTCTGCATGACTGATTAAAATCTGTACCATATAGATAATGACTGTTTAATTAATTTACTGTAATTTTAGATGAAGCTCACTGCAATTACTACTTTCATGTGCTGCTACATGATAGTGAAAAGGCAGCCTGTGCGGTGTATGAGCTCTCAGAGCATCATGATTTCAGTGACTGCAAGGAATTGCTTTAATACAAAACTCAGCTCAGATATAGTTAATATATACAATCCCTGTAACTATGAAAGCTTCTTTGTGTATAAACTTCTCATCTATGTAATAAGCACCAGTTGTTCAGAAAGAAAAACTGCAGCTGTAATTGGACTTTGTGATTTTAACTCAGTGGTTATTGTTCTGCCAGGTGATGGCATGGACCACTGTACAAACAGCTTGCATTTTTAACTGCTGCTTTTAACACTTGCTATAAAACAGTTATGTTTCCTCAGTCATTCCATCTCTGAGATTGTTTGGAGACTAATTAAAGGTTACCAATAGATACAAACACCAGGAAACTCATTACCCTATTAGGAAGTAAATTGAGGTAGCGTATTTATCTTACACGACTACTTCTTACAGTTTTTTGAACCTTCCTATCTTTTTATGATAGGTGTCCAATTTCCACCACTTATTCCTTTGATCCTGCACTATGGAGGCTAGACAATAGTGCTGATTAAATTTATTTCTATGATGTTTAAATTAATGTGTCTCACTTGTTCTGTTTAGGGATTGCATTATCACCTAATATGGGACTAACATTAGCAACCTCTCTAGTAATGTTCCAATGACATTTGTCATATTCCTGCCATTTGATGTCTCAATTTGGCTTTATCTTTTTAGAGTGGATTTCAAAGTATTTTCAGAGATATGTTTTTATCTACAGTGAATAGATTTTCTTCACAATTATGGTTGTAGGTATCTATCTATCTATCTATCTATCTATCTATCTATCTATCTATCTATCTTTATTCATTGCAGTTTTCATCATGTAACTTCACCAAAATCTTTTCAGTTCTTGAAATTTGTTTGCTGTTTGACATCAGCATTCTCTCACGGCTTAATGAACAGTAAAATTACTCTAGTGTTTCACAAATTTCAATGCTTTTTAATCTATTCCACTTCTGAGACTTCAATAGCCATACATGTGGTATCTTCCTAATGATGAACAAACTAACTGTGGCTAATTGCTGGCCTTTTCTTGAACTGTGCGAGGAAACATCATTACAAAACTAAGGTCATGCAAACAAGTGCTATCACTTTTCTGATTAAATGCCTAATTGTTTGCTCTGGTTGTCTTCCTCATGATCTGATCAGGGAAGAGTGACAATAGAAGTAAGTATGTGGTAGATTCTTGACCTCCGCTCTTGCTGCAAATAATTGCCTGACATTGTTACCATTTTTGGCCACGCGTTTAACATTATCACACAAGCCTCTGGTGATTTCATTACTCTCTGGTATCCCATAGTATTTAACGTAGTATTTAATGTAGAAATTTTAGCAAAATCCAGAAGATCTTCCGCAACCCTACAAAAGGATTATTTATTGCACATATCTTTTTGTTTAATAATAACTATGAGAATAATAAATTAATCAGTATATGATATTCAGCTCTACTGCCCATCTGTACCTCTTTGAGTGAGGGAATTCTCTGTTTCTTGATATCAAAAATGTATGCTGGGAATTGGTTTTCAATGACTGGAAGCAATGAGATTTTACATCAGAGACTCTTGGTTTTTTGCTTCTTCATTTTTACTGTTGATAAAAACACCGAGTGTACATTGACAGTAATTTTGCAGATCTTTTTAGGAGTTCTCTGGGGCACAGTCTGCTTAAGATGGGCAGTACTCTGCCTATAATTTTCTTTTGTTTTTTTCCCCCTTCTTTTTGAAAAGTGCTTTCTTTCTGTTAATCACACAGAATCACAGAATCTCAGAATGACCTGGGTTGGACGGGACCTCAAGGATCACGTAGTTCCAACCCCCCTGCCTAGCAGGGCCACCAAACAAACACATTTACTAGATCAGGTTGCCCAGGGCCCCGTCCATCCTGGCCTTGAACACCTCCAAGGACGGGGCATCCACAACCTCCCTCAGCAGCCTGTTCCAGGACCTAACCACTCTCCTAGTAAAGAACTTCCCCCTAACATCCAACCTAAATCTTCCCTCCTTCAACTTGGATCAATTTCCCCTAGTCCTGCTATTGTCAGCCCTTTCAAAGAGTTTACTTCCTTCCTGGGTGTAGGTTCCCTTCAGGTATTGAAAGGCTGCAATGAGGTCACCCCGCTATAAATAAAAACCATGCTTGCCCTAAGATGTATCTTTAATAGAGTACCATACTATCCCTGTTTAATGTAGTTATTTCACAAATATAAAGTTGAGATTTTTTCTTATTTTCAAAATACTTTACTTGGAATACAAGGAGGCAGATCTTTTCCAGCCTCTGAGCAAAACTCTTCCACTACCCCACTGACTGATATTTTTGGTGGACTGCGGCTGTGTTTCCACTGCACAGCTGACCCACCTCAGGGCCAATGTCTCACTGCAGATGACATAGACAAGGCTGCATGTGCAGCTCTTAGGAATTATTGAAGAAAAGGACCAGCAATGACCCTTTGGGCCAGCAATGTGCCCTTGTGGCCAAGAAGGTCAAGGGCATCCTGGGATGTATTAGAAGTGACATGGTCAGTAAGTCAAGAGAGGTTCTCCTCACCCTCTCCTCTGACCTGGTAAGACCACATCTAGCTTACTGCATCCAGTTCTGGGGCCCTCATTTCAAGAAGGACAGGGAACTTCTCGAGAGAGTCCAGCTCAGAGCCACAAAGATGGTGGAGGGATTAGAGCATCTGCCTTGTGAGGAACTGCTGAGGGAGCTGGGTCTCTTTAGTTTGGAGGAGACTGAGGGGTGACCTCAACAACATTTATAAATATGTAAAGGGTGAATGTCAGGAGGATGGAGCCAGGCTCTTCTCAGTGACATCCAATGATAGGTCAAAGAGCAGTGGGTGCAAGATGGAACTTAGGAGGTTCCACAGAAATGGAAGAATTCTGTTGTGGTCAAGGTGACAGAACACTGGCACAAGCTGCCCAGAGAGGGTTTAGGGTCTTCTTCTCTGGAGACATTCAAACCTCACCTGCTTTCCTGTTTGACCTGATCTGTGTGCTCCTGCTCTACCAGGGGGATTGGACTAGATGGTCTCTTGTGTTCCTTTCGAATCACTGACATTCTGTGATTTTGTTACCTACTGGCCCTGGATATTTCACTACAATGAAATTCTATTTTCTGTTTCAAAACTTGGTGCCAGTTTGTTGCGTTGTGTAGCTGTTTTTAGTCACCATGCTGTGAACATCCAACTACCTGCTGGCTTCTAAACTTTAGCAATATTTTTACAGGCTTTTTTCTCTCATGGTTTCTAAATGCTTTCGGTAGTCATTTGAACAGATGTCAAGTAGCAGGTGAATAGCAGCAGGCTAAAAACTATTCCATTTGTTGTCTGAAAGACAATGCGACCCAGAGGAATTGACAGCAAAAGCTTATTGCAAAATCTAATCAGGGGAATTGAAATAGACTTGTCTTTGTCTAACCCATGCCAACTACATAAAGGAAATAAGCACAGGCTTCCCCTGCTGAGCTGATACCTTTCACAATTCTGGACAACCAGCAGGTTTCCAAATCCAGTTAGGATTTGCCTACTGCTTGTTGCTGTTTGTTCTCCAGCTGTTAAAAGCTTGCACAGGCTAATCAGACTGCAGATTTCTACATGGGCCAATGAGCATTGAAGGATCCAGCTCATGCACCTCAGCCATGATATGGAGGAGCTGTCAGGCAAGTCACAACCTTTTAAAGTTCATTCGCTTGCAGTCTGTGATGGTGTTTTGGTTGCACAAAGTACATCTTCCAGGACCTTCAGAGCACATAGTCTTTTGGATAGCTCTCAGATGGTTTCCATACTAAAGAAGAAATCAACATTAGTTGGGCTGCAAAATCCATACACTACATCATGTAGCAACATTACTCTAAATCGGGCTTGATGTTTCTCAGATTAATGATTTTCCTTACTGCCCTTGCAAAACACTACAAGCCCTCTGCAGAGCAGCGAGCTGCATGTTTAATGGATTACAGACTTCTTTAACTGTAATAATATTATTGCTATACATGGTCCTCTTTGTCTCAAGTAAATAATGAAGTGAGCTGCTATGACAAAATGTTTAAACATTTTGTGGATGCTTCTACGCTCTATATACTATGACTTGCTTGATTTTTCTCTTTCATGTATCTGTTTCAGTCACTGATTTCATAGCCACTTCACAGCATTTAAACTAGTACAAGAAAAGAAATTATAAAGTCAAAGAAAAAAATTTTTTTCATCCTGGAAGATCCCAAACTGCTTTATAAACTGTCATTTTTCTTTGGATCATTTCTTACACTGTTGGTTCTCTGCAATAAGGATACCTAAAGTTGTTAGTGCTGCTGAATTGTTGATGTGCAAGAATCACTTTACTATTATCATCATATAGTCTCTTCTAGAATGGATGTGTTTTTTAACTATATTAGGAAAATATTTATGCTCCTTCAACAACATTTGTCATCATGAAAATTTGCAAACTGCTTTGAAAATGTTTTTAACAGCATTTAAGTTTTTATGCCCCGGAATACGTGTATATCTCACAGGAGTAAAAAAATCTATTATATATTTTCAAAACACTCATATGTAAACAGGAACTACTGTAATGGTGTCACAAAAATAATATGTATATACACAAGTGTGTTTGTGAGGTGCCACAGAAAAATGCTTATTTTCTCTACAGAGGGAAAAGGTAGGATAAGTTCATGACACATTAAAAAAACTAACACAAACTGAAAAGTTGATTTTATAGAATAGAAAACTGCTGTTACCAAAGCATCTAAAAGGTTGGTGTCATCAGAGACTAGGCAATTTTTAAACCAGTAATTTCAATCATAAACACAGTAACTCCACTGTACTTCTTCACTGATAGTACGATTACATCTTGAGAAGACAGAACTGAGGCAAATCATCAAATATAAATGGCAGCAGAATCAGACTCTGAGAATAAGCTTAATTTCTATATAGCAAAAAATTACCATATTTTCACATATATAACCTGCAGATTATTTGATGGAGAAATAAACAGTGAGGTAACCTCCTTTCGCTCCCCACTGCCTTAGCAATTGCTGCAGTCCACAAGTCTGCCATTTTATCAGGTTATTCAAAAATCTCTGATGTTAAGTGCCCTGCCTGTGACCACCAGTTCCTACTTTTTTTTCCTTTGTATAGTCTATGCAGCGAACCCAGGATGAGTCATCTAGGCACTTAGTTAAGCGTCTGTAAATGTCAAAAATAAGTTATAAGAATGTAAACATGGCATAACTTGTACTGTTTTACATGATGAAATACAGGGGACAAATATGGTTTTTCTAAGAAAACATCTACTTACTTTTTCCACTGAGCAAGGGAAGGATTAGGGAAAAAAGAAACAATTATACAGGAGCCGTGGGAAGCACAGACAGTAATATGGAGAAAGAGTGAGGAAGTAGGGAAGGACGGTTACTTGAGTGAATTATCAATGCCCATCTCCTGCAAACACAGGAAAAGGAGCATACAGAACATGCTCACCTTATCCTAACATACATTCCCCTCTTAATGCTTTAAGAAAGAGCAAAAGACAGAGAACAACACGTTAGGAATCCTTCAAGAATTATTGAATATTTTCCTTGAGTTTGTAGAACTACCAAGTGGAATAACCAGGCCACGATTTTTTCCATATATATTATAATTCATAAATGCACATGTGTGCACACGTGCAGGTATTAAGCTACAACACAATTATACTACACACATGGGTCTTAACCTGTATGGCAACTCTGACAGAAGACTGAAACAATTAGAAGAAGAAATGAAGAGCCCTTACAACTGAGCACAAGCAAAACTCAATCTTATGTTAGACAATTTTGTTTGGATAGGTCTGCTGGAACAGTTCTTAAGTCTAGTCTGCACTGGATACAGTCAGTACCAGTTACTAAGTCAAATGACCTCCTCTTTCACTGGACCTTGCCCTTGAGTGAAACTGTCAATGCCTTTTCTGTTATGAAAACTGATTTCTAGATTTCAGCCCTGTTTGCTCAAGATTTACACTTAAAATGAAAGGGGAGCTCATGAAATGGAAGGGCTATTGTTATTGCTGTCTCAGCAGTAACACAGTGCAATCCAAAGATTTTAAACCAAGATGTCAGGAACTTCTCCACCCTGCCCATTCTTAGATCACTATATTTTGTCAGAACGCAGCACTCTGGAACACTTCTAAAATATGACTGGTGACTCTGTACCTTCTCTGCCCTCTTCCAAAAAGTCCCTGTCTTTCTTGTCACCTTATTCAGAGCATTGTTTTGTTTAGTTTTCTTCCTTTGTTTCTGTTTACTTTGGTAAAAACAATCCAAAATCATTCAACATAATTTTGACCCATGGTATTGAGTTCCTTCTATTTTTATTGCATACTCTGCTCCTGAAGTATCTGTTTCCCATTTGGTCTGGTTTGTTTTTCTGGGGGGCAGTGGGGGTGGATTTGTTTTTGTATAATTTAAACTTACAGTAGCCTACTTAGGTCATTCTGTCAAATGAGATGAAGCTATGCTTTTTCAGCTCTGCATATAAAAAAGATAACCTGTTTTTTATGTTGTGTCTGTGCCTCATGCCACAGATAGTGTGGATTTGTGACATCTCACACTGAAGCTATTTCAGTGCTGCTGTTTATACAGTCTCTTAAAAACAGAATAACAGATACATAGAAATAGATAGCAATTTGTCTTTGACACAAGATTAAAGTTAATTTTGTAATGGTTGATGTAGAACGAAGATTTGTAGTTTATTTGTATCACAGAGCAGAATTACTATTTAGCACTCAAAAAAAGCATAATTTCTTTCTTTGAAAACAGTACTAAAATATGATTTAAGTCATTCCAGACAAAGAAATCACTCTGTAAGACAGTTTGTGATACCAAGAATTATGTGCTAGAAATGGTGCTGATTCACCTGAATTTGTAGGCACATTCAAATAGAGCTAAAAACAACTGAGCCAAAAAATATACCCCAATATGGCATAGCTTACTTACCAGGCAGATGTACTCTGAAAAGACATCAGGGGTGGGCTTAAAGCATCTCCTTTTAAAGTATGTACTGTCTGTGATGTTTGAGGCTGTGGCTGAGATTGAGGCTGTGTCTGTACTTGGCTTGGGTCCTGAGCAGGGTTAATCCATCGGCTCTGTCCCTGTGTCATCCACTTTCCCTGGATTCCCCACCGTGCCAGGTAAAATTTGCAAATATCATAGTTCATTGAAGAGTAATATAAAAGGTCCAGTACCAGCAAGATCACCACAAAAAAGCCATAGATCCATACTCCTAGAAGTGCACTGTAGTTGCTGTGAAAGAAAAAACATAAAAGCAAAAAGGATATCTCATTTATCAGTAATAGCAATTTTTTAGTTTATCAAGGCTAGTTGTCATTAATTATATAAATATAATATCATATATAGATGGATGGAATGAATAATTTGTTCTAAAGCACGTGCCATTATATGTTATTTATTATTTCAATCTAAATATGTGACATGAGAGGATTTTAAAACTAAGGAGCTCCTATCAAAAGTAGCAGGGCATTTATGAGAGTGAGAGTTAGCAATCTGAAAACACAATGTGATAGCTGAGATGGAGGGGTGTCCATATTGCCAAGAACATTCACTGTTGATATGTACTATAAACTACTTGTCTTAAAAGGTGTTTCTGGTACTTATTTGCTATTAATAAATTTAGGAAAGATGCACATCAACAAGATCATATTATACAATGCATTACACAGGAAGTAAAATATACAGCACATTCACAAGTAAATGTGTGTGTGTAGTTATAGTGTGTATATGAATGCCATGAAAATTATCATCTGCTGACATGGAGTTGTAAAGCTATGACAGGGGAATAATATATTAAAAAAGGAGGGGAAAAAAAGAGGAAAAATAAGTGGGTCAAGAATTTGGAGAACAAGAAGGGGAAGAAGTGCTAAAGCTCTGCTGGAGATGCAATATTATTAAAAGAAAAATCATTGTCGGATGCAAATGCAATTTGGATTGGAAACTGTGAATGGGGAGGATGAAGTCAGAACAGACAAGGAAAGAAATGGGCAAGAATGAGGTAGTTAGGGATACAGCAAAGAAAGCTAACTTGGACCTAAGAGATAAAGTGACAGTATTCATGCTAGAGACTGTAAAATTATGAGCAGGAAGAAAGGATGCTAGTAAAAAATGACATTAGGAAGACAGTCTTGGAGAAAAATATTACTCAAGTAATAGGTGGGCACCACCCACTCATCCATGCGAGCATGAATTTACACATATAAATTTACCCCCTATAGGAGAGAGGAGGATGGAGAAGTCATGAAGTCATCGTAACAAATCCTGGTTTTTATTCATCATTAATACAAATAGGATCCATTTTTCAGCTATGTGAGTTGTATTTGATCCATAGTAAGAATGAAAATATTAGAAAACCTGTCATTTCTGTTTTGGCAACAATGTGAGATGCAGGAACATTTCTTATAATCAACTTGAAGGAATTTGTTTGTATTTTAGGTATTTATTTTTACTCATCAAAATTTTGGTTAGTGAAAATTAGAGCTATTTTGAGTGCTTCAATTTAAAAGCAACAATTTATTAATCAAGCCATATGTGAGTTATCCATCTGCTCCCTCTAAATAACATCTGTTTCACACAAGTACAAACCCAAAAGATTGTTATTTTAATTAACAGATAGTGGGACAACAGCAATATCAAAAGGATCTAATGAAAAATCACAAGGAAAATTAATAAGTCTTATGCTTTGGACACACAGAAAAATTCCATTCTTCCATGTTTTCTATTTCTTAAACTATTAAGATGATAGAAAATACTAGTTTTGCTGATAGCTACTGATTATAGTAAAAATCAAAATTTCTCTACAAATTGGGAACATGTCTTAGAAAATAAAAATTGTGCACTGAATAAATCAGAAAACTGTGACTTCCTTTTTTCATTGAACTGAATGATTTGATTGTAATATTTTCATCTTGCACTCTGATTTTCCCTTACTTCTGTGTGGGTGTTTCATTTCAATTAAGAATAAAGTGTGAATTGATTCTAAATTCACTGAGATTCAAATTACAGGGGACAGTTCCTTCTTAGGAACCATAAAGTACAGCAAGTGGCTTTGGTGTGGTTATGTCTCCTCTTCCTTTCCCCATCTGGAAAGTTAGCACTGCCCTGCTAGTGTTCCTGCACCAGCTCCTCCCAATCCATCATTTTGGAGGTTTCTTTTTAGGTTAAAACAGAAGGTTTATCACTATAACACTAAAAGCACTGCTAAAGCTATGCTGCCCAGTCCTATGCTGCTGCTGGCACACCAATATAAAAGCTACTTCTGGAGTTAAAAGCTACAAGAAAATTTCCTTTTAGCTTCTTTATGAAACAAGGTAATTCATGGACCTATCAGAAAAGCTTAGTAGCTCATTATTTTAAGCTAGTTCATCTTTCACAGAAATGAGATGAGAGTACGGTATAGTCTTGATAAAGAGCCCACTTGTATAAATGGAAAGATTTGCTCTAACTTCAGGTAGCCTCCAATTTGCCTCTCTGAAAACGATAAATATTTTTACATTCCATCTTCTTCTACTCCCTGTCTACAGACTTCTCTAACATACCTACACACAAATTAAAATATAGGGGTTTTTTATTATTTATTCTTACCCATGTGATTCTTTCCATCTAATTCATTAATTTCTTGAGGTAGGTGACAAGCAGGTTAGGATCAGGCTGTATTTTTTATTTAGAAAAGTTTGCTGTTCTTTATGTGCAGTACATGAACTGAATTCATTAGGTAATTCAGGATGAAAAAACTCCAAAAAAATCAAAACAACTGTGAGTAGAGTTCTACATATGCAGAGCTTAAATGTAAGCAGATGGCCATGGAAACCATTTCTTTCCCTATTCTCCTTAAACAAGGCTGTTATTTGCAGTTGTAAAATGTTACCCCAGCAAAGTGTTCACCATTCTAGCTAACACCTTGGTACTTCTGACCCTGAGGAAATCTGTGCAGTATTTGCATATACAGTTTAAATGTGATTTCCCCACACACTTTCTCTATTATCTAAAGATAATAGAACAACCCTGTCCCAATCCTGTCTTCTGTAGAATCTATTGCTGTAGTGTCTAAGAGGTCTTCCCAGCTAAATTACATCTTTTTGCAACAGTTGGTAATGGAATTGATTTTTTTTCCCTTTCTTCTTTCTTGTAAAGATTACTTTCTGGGAGATATTTAAGCAAATGCCAGCTCTTCTGGAAGCATGCTGTACATAGAGAAATACAGTGCTATTCTGTGCTCACTTTCAGTGCAGTGTTGTAGTGTGGTGTGCAAAAGCCATTCAACCCTGAAAAGCTGGAATGAAAGATAAAACATAGCAGAAAACTGCTATAATCTATTATCAGATGAAGGACCCCTAGTATAGTGGTACTGCTGATAATCCACCAAAATATGCATAATAGAAAATTTGAATTCTATTTTAAAAAATACTTAACCGATTACACAAAGTTTTATGGAAAATACTTTGGATGGAATAATTTTCTCTCAGGCATAACCAGTATTTAATACTAAAAGAATTATTCACATTAAAAAATAATACAGACTGATAAATCTACATGAACTCTATGATAAATTGGCCCAGTAATGTGCATTTATAAAACAAATAAATTTTTTATTATAGTAAGGAAAAATGTAAATAAAACTGGTTATAGTTATATTGTGTGACTGTGTAAGACAAATGTGTTTTTTCAGATGTGCCATGAAAAAGAAGTTGCTAGTAACTTCATTAATTTTTTCCCTCAACTGCATTATAAAGCAAAAAGTTTCTTTTGATGATCATAAGAATGGCTAAGGGGAAAAATAAACCAAATAATAATACTGAATCATTCTTCCCTGAAAAATATAATGCCTTTTTTTCAGTTCATTGCTATTCTCATGTCCTAAATAATCTTCCACAGTCACAATACAATAGGTTTCATCAGAAGTTTTTTTAGTAGTGTGTAAAATTAGGTCTACACAAAGAACTGACTTTGTTACTATAAAGTGAACTCTGGATGTATTGGAACATGTGTTAACATGTGCACGTTAAATGAAGTCAGAGTGAATTAAGAAACATGCTTTTAACTGTGTTTTTAATGTAGGCATCCAGGCTTCACTTCTTTTTGCCTCTACATGGCATATTAAAATAATTAGGAAGTTTTCCACCAATCGTAGTGTGCTCAGAGTAAGATCTCTCTGCCTGTCACACTCCATTGGTGAAGTTTTACACAAAAAGCTAGTGTCTCATCATTATCCTAGCTCTGACCGTTTTATAAGAAGTGATGTTTCAGAAAGCAACAGAAAGCCAAAACTGGTTCCACTCTGACACTTCCTTAAGCTGCATCTCCAGAAACCTTTTATTGTGTTCAGAGCAATTTCTTGTAACAAAAGATGAGCATATCAATAATATCCACAGGAGATGCTGAAGACATAGTATGCACATAGCTCTTAATCCCGCAAAGACTACAGAGTTATCTCTTTCACCATCACACCTGATTGAGGTGACCTCTTACAAGAAAAAAAAGTAAGTGAAAATCAATATATTTACATTATCCTCTAAATATTTTCATTACAGAACAAATACTATTCATAGAATATCAAAAAACCATTTTCCCATTGAAGAACTGCTCATAATATGAACAGCCCTTTACTTATTTCTTTAACACCCGCAAAATTAGACTTGATGCAAATTCTACATCTATCCAAGGTTCATAGTTCTCTAGGCAGAGAGATATGAGGAGCGCTTGTTAAAGAAGATGACAGTTCGCTGACTCCACAAGCTGATTGATGCTGGATACAGCTGCAAACCATGAGTTAAAGGAGCCAACATCAGTATTCCAGCACAGCATTCTAGCAGCCTTGCACCTGCTTCTGTAGGAATGAATGACAGCACACCAACTGACTTTTGCACCACAGAAGAAACACTAAAATCCCTGTTGTAAACAAAATTTAATAGACTGGAATTCCAGTCATCCTTATCTGCCTTTTACTTGCCTTGGAGGGGCTGAGTAAAAGTGTAAAACTGCAGATGTATCAGAATAAGACCTTGGGGGTTTACATTAGCTGAAAGTTGTCCTCTTCAACAAGAGAAATCATGCAGATTAAGTGACGAGGAGACAGACCAAAAGTGAAGATTTTGTCATGGTAAACGGGTAATCAGTAAGAAAGACCTACTGCTACTTGTTGGTTCTTTGAAAAAAATGTTACTGACATTTATACTACAGGAAAGGCCATAGAAGTACATGGAAGTATACTCCACAATGTTTGTATACAGAGAAATACTTTCTGTTTCTTGAGTTTAGTGTCATCAGAAATTCAAGACAATCCATTTGGGTTGATGTGGAAAATGTCAGCTTGCTCCCTCTCTCCCCTACAGACAGCTTTGAGGTTTATTTTGGATCAGTCTGGGGTTGGGGGAGAGACTTTTGCAACTTTTTTTGCAACTTTTAAACATAACTTTATATTTCTTAGATTTATATGCAACTTTTGTATATATGTGTATAAACTACAACGCCATTTTATTTAGAAGTTATGTAACAGCAAAAAAACCTTTTAGTGATGTTTTTCTGTACATGCTATAATTCCAATTTCTTCCATCACCTACAGACTCTGTTATCAGACCAGGAACAGCTTAATGAAGAGTACTTTAATACTAATTTACTTACTTATGCATATATCCATCTCCATTTCCTGTTAAGTTCATCTGCATAACAGTCTGAAATTCTGTCTCATTGCAGCAGTATTTAAAAACTGTGTTGTTATGGTGACAGCAAAAGATGTAAGATTTATTGTCTGAGAGACGCGGGCAGTGAAAACCAAAGTGGTAGCGACCTTTGTAGTCTGTATATGGCTCGCAGACCCGAAAATGTGCAGACAACACTGTAAAACAAAGAACAATATTGGCTTTGTGAGTCACTTGTGTTATCTCTGTTATGCATTATAATTTTGCATTGGTGAAATTACCATTTCAGAACTTTCAACAAATAACCTTCAGTATTAAAATATTAAAATTATCTGAGTCTACTTGTATTTTGACTTTCATTGTTACTATGTTTCTGATTACTATTGCTTCTTCTAAGGGAAGAAATGCCCTCCATGTCAGGAAGCACAAAAATATTTGGGGAAGAATTTACATCCTGCCATCCTAAATATATGGATTTGCATAAATACCAAACAATATTCATTTGAATCTCCTGGGTATGACTTCATAAAAATAAATATCTTTGTAAAAGCTGCAATAAAGCTCAATGGCACTTAATTTATAATCTCTGTTCTTGACAGAGAATACAATTTTTTGATAAGCATTATTCTGCCAGAAATAGTAAGTACAAAACAGTACAACAGATCTGAACATCTGAATTTGCAGATAGAACTAATGGAAATACAGCTATTCCTGGGCAGCCTTGCATTTCTCCTTTATTGAATTCTCATGTAAAGTGTTAATTATGTCTCTGAGAGCATTTATTTAATAGGAGTATGTTCACACCAATTTCACTATCACTTTTCCTGGGGAAACAAAAAAAAAAAAAAAGAAAACCCCCAAAATGCTTTCCTTAATATATATTCTTTGAAAGCAGACTTGAGGCTGATTGCTGTCTGGAAGAGGTACAGAGTGGTTACGTCCACATGATAAGGCTGTGGGCAGATGCAAGTTCTCTGACCATGCTATATGCTCACTTGTAAAGAGCCCTGAACTAGAAGATGCACAATCATTTCTAATCAACCATGCAGAGTGACATGATATAGATCCCTTCTAGTATGGTCACAAGCAACTTTCTGGTTGATCTGAAAAGTCTTCTAAGAGACAATGTCTGACTCCAAATATTGCCAACATTTGAACAGATTTATCATTTGAGGTAATGTAGGCCTTAGCTCATCAACTATGATTACATGTACTGTAAAGACTCTCCAGAGACCTAACAGTCTAAAGAAAGTGAAATATAAAAGTCCAAAGTTCATGAATACGCTTAGCAGTAAAATATTCTGATTACAGAACAGAGGCTCAGCAATGCTGTGGGTAGCTGTGCTTCCTTACATAACATGAATTAATAAAGGATATATACATTAGACTGATAGAGGTAACACTTGTAACTTGGTATTTCTGTATCAGTTTACCAGTACAAGAGGTTACAGATAATGACAAGCACGTATTTACCTGAATTGTACTGTGTATCTCCATACATAGTCCCTTTCGATCTGCAATTGCATCTGTGCCCCTTATCCATCTAATACACATTTCTTTTTGTGTCGCATAAAATCTCTACTCCTAATACTTTTATTTCTAAGTTTTATGAAACATATTATTTTCAAAAGTATCTCTCTCACTTTTTGTAGGTCCAATTACATTGAGTCCCTCAAGGATCAGTACTGGGACTAGTACTATTTAATATTTTCATCAATGATTTAGATGAGGGACTAGAGTGCACTGTCAGCAAGTTTGCTGATGACATTCTTTTGTAGATTAATTCAGTCAGGAACTGAAAGTGCTAGAACAATATAGGTATACAAATAGGAGAAAGTGAATTAATATCTTTCCCTGCCTGGAAAAAAATTGTGTTTCAAATCTTTCTTTAGACTTAGGTTTCAAAACGTCTGTAACTCTTCCAACAAATCCTCATGATTAAATTCTTTTGCAAAATCCACAAAGCATGAAATTGCATAAGCATATATTTGTTTGAACAAGTGCTTACTTCCTTGCAGCTCCCCTCAATTAGCATAGCAATAATGCTGTGATTAAGTTTTGAAAAAACTCACTGGCTGCATCTGAATGGACCCCTGGAGGTCATCTGGTCCAGTCCTTCTGCTCAAGCATGGCTACCTAGAGCCCATTGCACAGAATCATGTCTAGACTTGTGATTACCTCCAAGGATAGAGAGTCTACAATCTTCCCAGGCAACCTGTGGAAGTGCTCATTCACTCTCACAATGAAAATCTGTTTTCAGAATGTTCAGAGGGAATCTTCTCTGTTTCAGTTTCGCACATGCCTCTGGTCCTGCCACTGAGCACCAACCAAAAGAGCCTGGATCAGTTTTCTTTATATTCCTCTGTGAGGTACAACATCCCTCTAAGCCTTCTATTCCTTAGACCAAACAGCTCTCTCCCTTAGACCAAACAGCTCTCTCAGTCTTGTCTCACGTGACAGATTCACATTCATCATTCAGTGGCCCTTTCCTAACTCACTCTAGTAGCTCTATCTCTGTACAAAGAAGCCCAGAAATGGACACAGCATTCCAGGTATGGCCTCTATAGTGCTGAGCTGTGCCCTGCTGGTAGCACATCTACTGACGGATCCACAATGGCAAAGAGCCTTCCAGCCAGTACATTGGCCATTTCTCCCACTCCTGTATCAACAGGAGGCTTGCTGATGTTTCATCATTTTAGATTTAATTCTATCATTCATTTTTGGGAAAGTTAAATCTAGAAAAGAATAGAAGAGGCATGTGGCATAAGAGAATTTTTAAAATTTAACAGAAGTTTTAATTGTTTGATTTCTGCCCAGAATAGGAGAATGATTCGTTACTTAAATACAGGTCCAGTGCCAGCTAAAATTTCCTTAGCCTACTCTGTCTGGTCTGTACCTTTCAGTGCAAATGCAGGGCTCTTGTAGGTCTACTGCACACAGGGATGACCTGAGGCAAGTCAAATAGCATTAGCATGGTTAGGCAAGGTTCCTAAGTATTTTGCAAATGTATGATATCATCTTGCAAGGGTGCATTACATGTATTACAACATGTGTAGTTCCACTAGTCATCTTTACTAGGAACAAGGTAGTCCATAGCTGATGTCAACAAACAAAACAATAAATCTTATTATTGGACCCAATAAGTGCAAGTGAAAAGGTAGTATTCATAGCATAACACCGCACTTCCAATAGTCAGGTTTATCAACAGAACTTTCCATTACTCACAAGAAGAGCACCCATCTAATCTTTCTCTGATAAACGGACAGCTTCTGATACTTCAAAGGAAAATACATGTGTTATATCAAAAAAGATGTTCAATAAACCTTCTAATTAGAAATATATATTTACATTCTTTTCTTTTACAGGTTGCTTATGTCCTCAACATTTGTTTAAGGAATGTTCTCACAGACTTGGACCGTGTTCTCCCTTCCTACCCAGCTGAAGGATAACTTGCACTGAACCAACAGATTTCTAATCAGAATTAGATGGCTTAATGTATGTACTGTATCGGCTGTAGAGAAAATAAAACTGATCTGGACCGATCAGTTGGACAATTCTCAGTTTTTAGCCATCTTGACTTTGTCTTAGCTGGATTATTCATACTTTGAGTATACCAGCTGTTTCTAATAAATAAAATTTTCTTCTTTGATATCAGCAAAGTCTCTAATAACAACATAAGTTTTGTTTATCTGCATTATCAACAAAAGTTTTTCCAAAATGCACCTATAGTGTCTTTTGTGGCTAAAAATGTATTAACTGATTTTTCCTTTTAAAACTTACATTATTAAACTATTTACCAGATAGTAATTTTTGAAGACTACAGCACAGGTTATTTCAAGTTTAATACATATTAATTGCTAGAATTAGCTTTGCAAGTAACAGGATAGCAAAAATGCAATTTTTCATGTTATCACTGCAACTTAGATTAAGGTGAATTACACTCATGCTAAGCTATTACAAGTGAACAGCAGCCATGAAAAACTATTCTGGATTCGTATATATATTTAGCATGTTATAAGAATTTAAGAGTTTCTTATGTTTCAAACACATACTTCCATGCTTCAGAAATTATTCAGTGCTCTTGGAGAGACTCTGCACTCTATGCACGCCCTAAGAAGTTTATCTTGCTTGTCACTGTCAAGCAGTTTACTTAACAGCACATGTGAAGATGTCCCCACTCCCTAGACATATCCCTTTCTCATTGTAAAAGGAAAACAAACCTCAAATTTGGCAAGGAAAACTTGGGGAAGTTCAACCCCAGAACGAAGGGAAAATGAGACAAGATCAGGTCAGAGGGGGAGCGATGTCTGTCATAAAATGCAGTCCTAAGCAAATCCTTAAATAGGAAAATGCATGTCAGTGATTTAAATGAATACACAAATTAGATCATGACATGATGACTGAACTACAGTCAGAAGGGGGTTAAACCTGGTAGCTAGCTAAGTACCACACAGCTGCTTGCTCACTTCTCCTGGTAGGAAAGGTGAGAGGATCAGAAGGGCAAAGCAAGAAAATTCATGGGTTGAGGAAAAGATTTTTTAATAAATAAAATAAAAAAAACAACTGAATAATGACAAAAAAAACCCCAACAGACAAGTGATGCTAAAGCAATCCCCTCCTACCAGTAGGCTGATGCCCAGACCATCCCTGAGCATTTTTTTGACAAACTCACACCCCAGTTTTATTTCTGAGCATTCCATCATATATATGGAATATCGCTTTGGACAGCTGGGGTCAGCTGCGCTCCCTACCATGCTCTTGCTCATCCCAGTCCAGTGTGTTACTAACACTGGTTTTGTCATTGGTCTGAAAACCAGATCCATGCAGGCTGCAGAGAATAAAATTATCCCCATCCCAGTCAGACCTAGTACACAGTAAAAAACTTTACCAATTTCTTGCAGTCTGTCTAATTGTACTTAATAGTTTTGCTTCTCCTAGAATCAGAGATCCAATGAACAAAGAATGTTTTGTTTTTTTCTTAAATCTTTAAATTTCTACAGAATTACTTCAGATGAAAGTATTGTACATGAAAATTCTTAAGTTGTTTGTTGCAAATATGGCAGGTGTTTTTGAAGTGGAGTTGCATGTGCAAGTTCTCATACTACTTTTGAAAAGTGTTGTTGAACAGATAAGTGACAGAGAGGCTCCTGTCTGCATTTCTACATTTTGGGAGTAGAATAGCCTGTTGCTGTGGAACACTGTGGGCACTTCAAATGACAGATATAAGATCATTTTAGCTGCTCTACCTTAAATAGTAAACAGCCATCATACATCAAACAGTTAGTTCCCTATCTGTTCACAGTTAGAGATCTGTGTAATGTGGATTAAATTTTTAATTTAGCTAATAAATTTTTAAAGCACCCAGGTATTCACAGCGTCTGGTCTCTACAAGATATTCATGCAGATCCAGAGAAATATTCACATGTATGCAATTTACTTAGGATAATGCAAATCATTTAAGATCCTCTGATAATTTTGCCCTATAGAAGTTCATTTCCCATTTCAAAGAAAAAAAACCTGTAATGCGCAAATAATCTGTCCATTTTTGCTTCTTAGTATAAACCATGCTGCCATCTCTGATTTTATAAATTAATTTCAATCCATTAAATACCAACACTTGCCACAAAGGAAGTGGATATTTTTCTGGTATGACTCTATGATGATCCTCCCTTTATTATGCATTTCTTGTGTGGCCAGTGTAACTAGTAACTAGTAAGTGCTCACAAATCCTAAAATGGCATGCCACTGCTATCTTGATAGTATTGAAATAAAATCCAACTGAAGTTTCAACAGTCTCAGTCCAATTGTGTCCTGTTTTTAAATGGAGCAATAGCCTATCAACTAAAGCCTTTCTTTCCAGTGTTATTTATCCCTGGCATGACAGCATTTTGCCCACATTAGGGAACTGCATCTCCTTCCCAACCAAACACCTAGGGCTGCAAAACTGCATCCTCATTCTGAGTGGTGATCTTGGTATCTGACCACAACTCTGCTCCTTCTTGCTTTTTCTAACACAATAAAGTCCAGTCTCTGTTACTTGTGCCCCTTCTTACATTCCACCCATACAGCAATTGTTAAGTGCAATATCAAAGACTTAAAAGTAAAGCATGGCCTAGACAGAGGTCTGCAAATCTAGGGAAACTCAAAAGGAGCCTTGTCATTAGGTTTTTTTTAATTTCAGTTAAGTTTATGAATGATGATCCCATAATTCCAGTGAGATCAACATCCTTATTTTCTCCTGTAATTCTCACTGTATAAAGATATTAAGTTTCCTTTGTGAAAACTGAACTGTCTTGGACAAAAGAAATACACATTCACACTGGGTGCAAAATAATAAATTTCATCCTCTAAAATGCATGTGAGTTAACAATTACCCAAACCTACTCCTACAGATGTCAATAGCAGAATTCTCCAAGGAGCAGAATTAGATAGGCATTAAAGGACTGTGCTGATTTCAAATTAAGCCTGTACTCCTCATGCTAAAAATGGATATCTGATACTAAAAAACTAATAGCTAAAAAGCAACAAGAAGATAAGGTACACATTTACAATGAAAACAGATTGTGATGTTGAGATCTAAATTGTAAGAAGTAAAAGCTATACATAAGTAGTTTTAAAAAAAACATTGTACTTGAGAGGCATACACTGTCTATCTGTGGGTTTGAAGGAATAAATATATATCTATACCAGTAGTTGACTACTTCTGTTTTCACATGTGGTGTAATCAGTGTTTCATTCAGTTTGAACATGGGCATTTATATATGATCTTGAGGAAAACGGTTAGATAATTGTAATCTCAGGAGGTCTCCAGAAGTCCTCTATAAAGGGTGGCAAAGGTATGAAAACAAAAATCAACAGACAAGACTGGAGCAGCTGTGAATGTTTTGTGATGTTTGATCACTGGAAGGTGTTTAGTGAAGGCTTCATGAATAACTGCCTTAACTCGTGCAGTTGGGAAAACAGTCTTCTAAAATGACTTCAACCTGTAAAACCACAAAGAAGCTGCTACAGCTGTCTGATTCTAGTAGACAGGAGGAGGGTTAGGTAATTAGAGATGCAGCACCAGAAGTAGGGGGAAAAGTGGAAGGAATCTGAAGGAATTTAAGATTAGACAGATAAGTTATTTAATTGATAAAATTATATATTTGTTACCAAAAGGGCTGTGTTAATTATAGCTAAACAAAAAACTACCATTTGCAAGAATCTACTTGAACACTTGCAAAGAAAAAGACTGCAGGCAACAAAACACACACTTGAATTCATTGATATGGATCTAACATTAAATATACTAAACATTACACAAATAGCAACAACTCTTACTGGAGCACAAGGATACTTGTAAGACAGATAATCCTGGTAACTTTTTAAATATGGCCGTTAGGGATGTAATGTAAAAAAAGGGAATAAAGAGCAGTGACGGAAAAAAACTTAATGGATTAACAAGTGGTTCAAGGATGTATGATAAAACAGGTAACTGCAAGTTAAAAGCTTATAGAACAAATCTATTTGAACTGAGATTTAAATTTTTTTAATAAAATATTAATTCAGAATCACAGAAAATCTTCATGTCATAAATATTTCCTGAAGAACAAAGCCAAATAATAATCATAGCATTCAACTTTTTCTCAGTCTAACAACTGACAGATTTTTTCACAAATCCCTTTGGTGTCCTAGTAGCAAACATCTAGGGTAGATGTACTAATTTTTCATCAAGAGAAGAATCTCTGGAACCACGTTGTGGTCCACTCAAGTCTTTAGAATGTAGGAAAACAACATAAGATTTGTATACTGTGTTATCATGCATTTTTCTTTTTAACATAAGACAACCTACATTGTATCTAACATGCACCCATCTTAAGAATATCTGAGGTTCCAAGTTCAATCCTTCACATTCTTACTTATTCTTGTGAGCACATATAAAACCACACAACTGGAACTAAACTTCCTCTGCTTTATTCTTTTACATAAGCTGAAAATCTAGCAGACCAAAAGAGGAGCTTTTTTTCTTTTAAATTTTCAGCCTGCTTTATGATGTCAGTGTCCCACCACCTTTTCCTTATTAAAATGAATTTTCCAGAGCATTTCAAATTCTAGTGTCCAGTTCTTAAAATACAGAGACTTTATTTATTTGTTATGCAATTAAAATCCATTTGATCTTGCTTGTTTTGCAAGTAATTTTTCCTTGTGAGACACATCAGTGAAAGATAAATTCAAATTATAAAAGTTACCTGCTGACAAGAGTAATGAAAGCAGAACCATCAGCACATTCAAGGACTGTTGACCACAACTTGTCATCATTGGCATTCATTGGTCCATTAGAGAATTACCTGTTAGACAAGATGCAACATCATGGTTAAGGTTCTGTTTCATCTGTTTCATTGTTCAAACTTTTACTCCTCCACAAAGCTTGGATAAAATAAGATGGCTTCACACACACACACTTCTGGACTTAGAAGTGAAATAAATTATCTTTTCTATTATTTCATTAAAATTCCTTTCTCATTTCAACCATGGGTATATACAGTTATTCATATACTTTTTACCAACCCAGAGTAGAGTTGAATCATATAAATCCTTTATTGGATATTCACATCAGCCCACATCAGCTGAATGTATCCTACATTCAGCAAAACTGTGCTTGTTTTACTGTCATAAGAATGGGCTGTTATATTATGCTTATAAGGGCTAAAGGGATATAAACCATTAAAAAATACTAAATTGACTGCTTTTCAGTCTGTTTTACCCCATTAGAGGATGCAGTCATTCAGAAAGTGGTTTGACCAACTGAGATGGCTGTAAACATTTCCAAGAAATGCTTTTTCACTAGAATCAGAACATTTAATGGGATTATTGTTTCTTGTGTTCTTAGAAATGATGTGCGATGTGATGCATTTTTGCTCCCAGTCATCATTAAAAGGCAATCCTAGTTTTTTGCAGAGCTGTCCCACAACTGGTTGGGTTCAAACACATCTTGTATCCACATTGATTCAACATCATCAGCTGCAATTGTTACAACTCAAGCAGAGGCTCTATCCCAGTGCAAGTGTTTTCATCAACAGCAGCAGGTTGAACATCTGGTACCCTATCCTGTTGTCACTGCTAATGCAGATTGATGCTGGATGTATAAGATCTTCAGCTTCTTCAAGGACCTTGAACTCACGTGGACATTAGAGAATGAAGAAGAGGTAATTTATTGCTTTGTATGGTACCACTGGAAGCCTGGGCTATAAACCAGAAAGCCTTGGATATGCTACTGAAAGGTAATGGTTTGAGTCCTATTCTTGGGTTGGAAAAAAAATTGTCCTAAGGTCTTTATAGAGGAGCAACTTGGGGGAAGTGCTTACTAATGAGTGGATTGTATATAAGTGTGTGAAAACCCCAATAAATCGAAGCTTGCTTAATATCAATCATATTGATTGTCTGCATCTTCCCACACGCGGCAAAGGATTCATATAAAAAATTACACTGTCCACTTGTTACAGTGCAGGAATAATACAATGTCAAATACGTATGAAAACAGTGCTATATCCTATCAATACTAACAGGTTTACTAATAGCCAACAGTTTACTAATAGGTGTGTACTAATAGGTAAACAAAATTAAAATCCCAAGACACTTATACTTGCATGTAACAAAAGGGGAAGGGATGAAAATCAACATTATCATGAATAACTGAATTCCAAGGAACATATGTGGGTGCAGGAAGGAAGATACAATGCTGTCTAAAAGTATTTGGGGACAAAAGATTTCTCACTAACAAAGAATGCACAAGCAAATTCTTTAAAGCAGTCACGTAGATATAGAACAACACTGTAGCTTTTGTACAATAAATCATGTTAGTTTGTACTTTTATCTGCAAGCACAATTAATGCCCAAATCACTGTATTTGTAGTTTGGAAATTAGTCAGTTTTAAGGGGAAAACAATTAGAAACCAAAACACCATGAGCAAACCCAAAAAAATGTAGAAAACTATGAATGCTAATTCAGAATATTTCGCTAAGCATCAATCCCATTTGAAAAAACCATTTTTCAGAAAACCTTTTTTTCAGAACAGATATATCAATTAAAATACCAAGCAGACTTAAAGATAGAATTTAATAAAATAGGATTATACTGAATACAAGGCAGACGTTAATAAAGAAAAACTGATACAAACAACAAGCTAATGTCAATATTGACAGCCATAAAAGGAAAAAAGATATTTTTTCCTGAATAAATCAAAGCTGCAGGAACACTGATAGTCATTCATTACTAGAGGGAATTCTTGGCTTTAGTAACAGTTAATTAAAAGAGATCAATAAGCACTTCTGTTGTGTATCAGAGAAGAGATAGATGTTTGGTATAGCTGAGACTATTAAATATTTCCATATCAAGAATAATTTAGGATGACATTAATGAGTTGATACTAAGGTCTGCAATTCTCTGTAATTTGTATCCAGTTATTTTAGAAGAGCTGGCTGGGGGACACACATACTCTTTTTTCAGTTTGTTGTAAAGCTATGGCAGCTTTCAAAGGTCATTAAAAAACCTAAAGTAATTTTTAGAAGTAAATGTAATAAACCAGGTAATAAACAGCTTGGATGATGTGGATATACAGGAAATTAATGGAATGGTTAACACCGAATCCAATTAATGAAAAATTAAGGAGCGTAATACTGTAGTCTTATGTTAAAGTAAGTAGTATTTCTATCAGTGTTGTTGTTGATGGAAGTAGGTTAGAGATACTAATAATATAGTAGATTTCTGTGAAGTATGTCACTTACTACCACATAATTTGTCCAGGCAGTGTAAATTATGGGAAAAAAAAAAAAGTATAAATTATAAAAGTCTAACTCAGGCTGGAAAGAAGATGCATGTTTTTTGAAAAGTACAGTCTTGCTAGTAATTTGGTATATACAGCTTTAATAAGTATTGTATGTAGGAATCTAGAAGCTTTACCAGGAGATGATTTATTCAATTATGTCCAATGGAACTGGCAACAATAAAACTGGAGTTTTAATCCAAGTCTTGTGATGATCGTATTTTACTAAGTGTCAGCTGGGAAGATCAGACTGAGAGACTAGAATACTAGAGCCCCACAGTGAAAAGCAGGAGAGGGACAGAACCTGTGTATATTTACACCTGTATATATTTGTGACGATAGGGAAATGTTCTGATTTTGTAACTACTGCTTCAGTGATCATTAAATTGAATGTGACCACCTTAAGGATGACAGAGATACAAGTAGCAGTTCAGTGCTTGACTATTTTGAATCTTTATTTTTACATACTGCTGTTTGACTAAAGCAATCATATTTGGTGCAGTATCAAAAGGATGTCTCTCATTGATTAAAGTCTAATTAGACAGGGAGAGGAGAGATGGGCAGGAGAAGGTGCCTAGGTTGTACAAAGCATTTCCTTGTGCTAGGCCACAGAATAGAGATGATAGAAACACGGCAATTAGCAGTAAACATGTTGAATATTTTTTTATGATTTTTATTAGTCAAGACTGACAGGGCATTTTAAAATTAGAGAACTGCATTTGAGGGAACAAGGAAAGGCAGATTTTGTTGTAGTTTCCTCTTTTTTTATACATAAAATTTGAGATCCTGGAGTCCAAGAAATTGTGTTTTCTTTATTGTTCTACACATCAAGAATTAGAAAGGTGGCTTAATGCACAAGTTATAATTTTTGACACATAATTTTAAACTTATTTGTGATCACTGCAGAGGGAAGGAGAATCCACATCCTTTTTTATATGTTATTTGAGATCCCTAGCTTCACACCACCTTCTCCCCTCTGCTAGCAATCACAAGTATCTCTGCAGCTACATCATAAACTAAAGAAATGGTTGTGAAATCAGTTTTAGTGGCTTTTTTTTCCCTTCTGCGTTTGAACATGTCTACTGTGAAATAGAGGCAATGGGTCTTACTCATGTTTTTTTAGTGCTTTGCTATCTTTTCATGGAGCAAGTATTAGGATAAGAATATTGCTTCCCCTTGCACAAGATGCAACAAAGAATGATTCAAAGAAAGCAGCATTCAAAAGAGCTGTAATGTTACAGCCAAGGAGAAGAGACATTAATATGAGGTGTATGGGGTTTTGTTTCTGACAACAAAGAGCCTGCATTTGCACTGTGAATTCTGATCTCATCACCACTACAGAAACTGAAATCATTTGCCTTTAACCTCCTTCCTAACCACAGACTCTAGACGCAGAGACCCAATATACCTGTCATATCATTATGCCAGATTTTGTTCTGTACTCACATAGCAGCACATTTCAGATCTTACTCTCCTGCTTTGTACATTGCTTTGATTATCCTTACAGTTTTATCTAGCTGTCTTTTCTTGAAGGAAATCTGAATCATGGGCAAGAAAAGCTGCCAAGAGATTGCCAAGAGTGGCAAGATTTTTATGCTGAAATAGACTTCTCATCACTTTGAAGGAAAAGCTCTGTTTTGAAGAGGTATTTGAAAATCTTTGTCCATTTTGAGATTTTTGGTTATAAGAAAGAACAAAAGGAACAAACAAAATAATTGACTATACGCATCAGCTCCACCTCACAAGTTAGCTCTTTGTGTAGAATAACAGAAAGTAAGGCAATTCAGAAGATCATTTAATTCATCTTTCTGTCACAGGATTAAGTACATCTAAAACATTCTTAGCAGAACTTCAAAGAATAGAGAATGGAGAATGATTTACCTACAGATACACTGATTACACCTTTCTTTGCATCAGTAATTAATACATACAAAGTGTCTATCACTCAGCCCTTTCCTAGGCTAACAACGTTTCATAGTATGTCCTTAAAAAAACCCTTATTTGCTATACCTCCCATGCCTCTTTTTAAAACTGGCTCAACCTTGTATGTGTGATTTTAATGACATTTCAGTTTCAGTTGTTTACATTTTCCTAGTACCCTAGTAAATACCTCAATAGCTGCCAACTCTTCAAAGGTAAATAAAATGACAGCATTACCAAAGTTCAGAAAGCCACAGAGCTTCTGCCAATTCTCATATTTAATCAATAGATATGTATCGCTCTTAACACCAAGATAGGTACATCTCCATACAGTGGAAAAAAATATAACCACATGTGACATAATTGAGGATGACTCTCTCTTTTCACACTTCACATCCAGTACATCTTCCAATGTTACTGAATATCAGTGATCCGGACTATGAAATCATGCCACACCAGTAGTTGCAGTGATGGGCTTCTCTTCCTCCTTCCATTCTCTTAGAAAATGGGTAACTTTCACAGATATCATAGAATCATAGAATAGTTCAGGTTGGAAAGGACCTTAAAGATCATCGAATTTCAATCCCCCTGCCATAGGCAGGGATGCCTCCCACTAGATCAGGCTGCTCAGTGCCTTGTCCAGTCTGGTCTCGATCACCTCCAGAGAGGGGGCATCCACAACCTCTCTGGGCAACCTGTTCCAGTGTTTCAACACCCTCACCGTAAAGAATTTCTTTCTTATGTCAAGTCTAAATCTACCCCCTTCCAATTTACATCCATTGCCTTTGGTCCTCCCATCAGATATCTTAGTAAATGTCTTACCCCTGCCTTTCTGTAGCACCCCCTCAGGTACTGATAAGTTACTATAAGGTCACCCAGAGCCTTCTCTTCTCCAGGCGGAACGATGCCAACTTCTTCAGCCTGTCTTCATAGGGCAGTTGCTCCAGCCCTTTGACCATCTTTGTGGCCCTCCTCTGGACCCGCTCCAACAGCTCAATGTCCTTCTTGTGTTGAGGGCTCCAGAACTGGATGTTCCAGGTGGGGCCTCACCAGCGCTGAGTAGAGGGGCAAAATCACCTCTCTTGACCTGCTGGTCACACTCCTCTTGATGCAACCCAGGATTTGGTAGGCCTGCTTGGCTGTGAGTGCACACTGCTGGCTCATGTTGAGTTTGTCATCAACTGACACCCCCAAGTCTTTCTCTACAGAGCTGCACTCAAGCCACTCTCCACCCAGCCTGTATCTGTGCTTGGGATTGCTTTGACCCAGGTACAGGACCTTGCACTTGGCCTTGCTGAACTTCATGAGGTTGGCTTGGTCCCATCTCTCTAGTCTGTCAAGGGGTCCCTCTGGATGGCATCCCTTCCTTCAGGTGTATCAACTACACCACACAGCTTGGTATCATATGATCAAATGATACCTAGAATAGCTCTGGTTTCCATTATCTCTTATTCCACAGTGTCCTTCTAGAAATCATCCTCACTAAATGCATACATGTTAGCTTTGCTGTACTTCCTACATGGTTGGGATGATGTCCTCTCAACCTTTTAGCTCATCATTAGTTCTACTGTGGCAGCAGTAAGAGGATGAGCAGTGTAGCTAAGACAATCACAGTAGTCGAGAAAGCTGTTTAAAATTAGGTGGGAAAGAGAAGACTGTGATCAAAACCTATCTTCTAGTCCAGCTCTATTCACTTTTCACATTAAAATAGGCTTAAAATAGCATCTAGCATGAGTTTCTGAATGCTGCTACAATGAAACTATAGTCTATTACAAAGGCAGCAATGTAACTGGCATGAATGAAAACCTGATTGTTAAGAAAACACGTGGTTTCACGCTGCAAAAACCTCAAGAAAATTTTCATGAAAAACAGACAACAGTTTTCAGTTAACAATTGTTGTTTTTGAAATGATTGGAATAGCCTATGAAAAGGAACTGCAGGTAGAAAACCTTTTGGATTACACTACAGCATTAAATTGCTCTGTGTCTTTTCCCTAACACCATCTTTCTAAACATATGCTTGAAGTTAAGCACATGTAAATCTCTACATAGCCAGAATTAAATCATTGCAGTTAGGGTTTTTGTATTGCTAGAGACAAATAAATTTAAATTACACTAACTTGGTCTTTTCCCCTTATTTTATAAATTTTAAAATTCAGAATTTTGACTTTGTTTTATTTCAAACTCCTTCATATTAATTATTTCCTCCAGCTATTCTAGAAAAAAAATTATGAAGAGACAATATGCATGAAAAATTAAACATACTAGGTACAGCCTGAATACCATCTTGTGAATTTCAAGCTGTCTATAGCTGTTACTAATAGGACAAAACCAAGAAACATGCACATTTAGATCCACCAACTGTCAGAACTGCTGATTAATCTCCGACCTCATTTTACCCCTTGCCCTTTCCACCAACATATATATTCAGCCACCGTGACCTGTCCCACACCTACAACCTGAGAGACATATGAAATGCATGCAAGCTAGAAATGGATTTTGGAAGATCCTACCCTGATTATGCAGTACATTGCAGAATGTGATTAAGTAGTTAAAAGATTCCTTTATTACAATATAAATACTTTTTTTGCGAATCAGTGATACATTCAGACCTTTTAATCACAAAATTTTACTAATGAGAACCATCCCTAAGATAGCACATAATTGTTAAAGACAGACAAATCATTCACTATATCTGTAGCAAAAACTAAAGCTATTACAGATATAACTATAATGTAGCTGCAGTGAAAATAAATTTTAAATACTCAAATTCTTCTTAGTGCAATTCCTTACATTTGGTTTATTCCCTGTCCTCCAACTGGCCTTTCACTTCATTCCTTAGAATTCATTTTTGGGAAAAATACCTACATTACATTGGAGAGACAGTTCAGTACATAAAAAATAGCAGCTACAAATGCAATTATTTACTGACACTGATAACTAGCTTAAGCTATAAGTTGTGGCAACTTTCTCACATCTCATAAGCAAAATTCCTTCTGCAGCCAATAGCTGCAACCTTTACTAACACCACTTAGTTCTGTAAAGAGACTGAAATATTCATATATTCTAATTTGGATGTACTGTATCAGCATGAGTGTAGGCAGCTGACAAAAATTTGTTGTAGTCATCCAGAATCTTTATTTTATAATGAACCAAACTCAGTTTAGATGTATACCTGCAAGACTGAGTCAAGCAAGACAGCAGAGTGATTTTGTGAAGCCTTCTTCTAAGATTAACCAGCTGTGTAAATTCAAACAAGTGTTTCAGTAATGAATTAATAAATAAATCTAATAAAATTAAATTATCAAGTCTGGTCTATTATTGGAGCAAAGATTTGAAACAACTGAATTCGGAATCTGAAATTATGACTGTATCCCACGAGGCAAGACTGATAAGGAAACATACTGAATTTTGTAATAATTTCTGAAGAGACCTTGAGAGCAAGACAGGATTAAATTTAAAGTGATTACAAATCTCTATTGTTAATCAGGTTATTATTTCAGCCTTTAAGAAATGCAAAGCTCTTCTCTAGGGAAACCTAAGCTTGTGTTTTTGAGCTACTTGCAGTACAGAAACACAGAAAATGGGCTTTGTTTTCAAATATAATAATTTGCAAGTATGAAATTAATGATGTAAATTCTACTACTTTATTTGAAACTGTTTGTCCATGCAATTTTAAAGTTATTGAGAAACAAAAGCAGTTATGAAGGTAAGATCAAAGGCTTTTTAAAAGGAATATTTTAAAAACCTTCCAAATCTAATACACAAATATTGCCCACATTGCTTGTATTACAGTATACCTCTAAAACTTGAGCTTATGCGTATCTATAAAAATGGTGGTAAATATGGCCAGTGTATTTTTATTGTCCGCCTGAGAAAAAAACTATTGACAATTTATCCACTGAAAAATAGTGTGTGTAATCATCAACAGGTTGTTGACGCAGAACTACCTATAGCCTTTGTGGGAATATTTTGATACATATCCCTTTCCAAATAGCATTTTCTGAAAAATAAGCATTCCTGTGATAAGCCTGCTGACACCTAAATTTCACTTCATTCTCACATTCTTGAACATCATTAATCATTATCTCTGTCTAAACAGATTGGTATCTAACCTTACATCACTTTGAGTTTGTAATACAGTTCCAAAAATTATTTGAAAAAAAATGAAAAGCAAGCTATGCAAAAGTTGAAGTGGATTCAGAAAAAAAGGATTAACTTAAATGTCTCAAATTCAAAGCAGTCTTGGGATGTTTTTTTCTCTTTCCATGACTTTAAAAGTATATTTCCTTCTACAAAAATGAATTATTACTCCATTCCTTTAGAATCTAACTAAATATCCCAATGTATGAGTACCAAGTTGTACTTTAACTCTGGATAACCAGCAGGCATCAATCCTTGAAAAGTTATTGCATTAAGCAAGTCCCATCTTACAGCAGTAGGCTCAGGTTTTCTAAAAAGCATGAAACAGTTTTCTGGACAGCAGGTATTGAAAAGACGTGATCCTGCTCCAAAATATCACTGTGCTATTTAACACATTTTAAAACTGGGGCAAATTGCAATGGGGAAAACAGCTAATTTTGCTAACACAGATACCTAAGTCAGAAGGGGGTGCAATGTCTGATCAATGTAGCAGTGCTGGAAGATAATGCCAGTTGTGCTTAAACTAGCAGTAATACTTTTTTCCCTTTCATGAGGGTCAATTTACTATGCCAACAGAATGTGTATCTTATCTGACATAGATGGGTCTGCACTGCAAGTATTTTGGCAGTATAATTTCGACTTTCCACTGTAATGACATCGTACCTGTGCATCT
>VZTY01028191.1:0-69161 GCA_013400935.1 Turnix velox
CAGCTGGGGCGCGGCGGGAGCTGAGCTCTGTTCAGCGGGGCTCGCCCCGCATCGTATCGTATCACATCGACCCGCCACCGACCTGCCCCGCAGCAGCCCCGGAGATGAAGAGAGTTTTCACGCTGCCCCTCTGGCTCTGGCTCGGCATTGTCTCGGAGGCAGGTGAGAGACGCACACATGCGGGTTTGCCCGCACCTGCAGTGGGGATGGGGCTACCCCGGCGGGACGGGATGAGACGGGACTGGTCTCGGTGCCCCTCATCCTGGACTGGGATGTGCCGTCACCCGCTGCTCTCTGCTCCGGGATCCCCCATCCCCAACGGTGACTGCCGCTGCTAGTCCCTCGGTCCCCCAGCCCTCCCCGCTGTCCCCTTTCCCCGACGGGGACCGGCGCTCCCCACCTTGGAGTCTCCATTCCCCAGTAGGGACCAACTAAGCCCTTTAGAGGTGTGTCCCGGTCCCGACACAGCTCTCCCCGGGGTCTCCCGGTCCCGACGGGTACCAGCAAAACCCCTTGTGGGGTTTTCTCAGCCCCTTCGCATCTCACCACAAGGTCCCGAAGGGTACTTCGAGGAGTTCCCCACGCCCGTCCCAGGCTCCTCCATCCCCGACAGCCTGCCCCGGGGTTCCCCATCCCCAACGCAGCCTTCCCCGATGCCTTTATTCCCCGGTGGGGACCGATACATCCCACCCCGGGCTCCGCCAGCCCCAAAACAGCCTGTCCCGCGATCCCCCATCTCTGACGGGGACATGCCCTGGTATCTCAGGCTGTGACAGCGGCCTCGCAGCGAGGGAACGGGACGGGACGTGGGATTCGTGGCCGCGGGGGTGACCCCACACCGTGCCCCGAGTGCCCTCACTGCAAGTGGAGAGAAACCTCACGGGACTCTTGCGGGAGGGATTTCTCGGTGTGGGGAAGGGCAGCCCGGAGGTCGGTTCCCTGCTCTCTTTATTTATTTTTTCATGCCCAGAGTCATTAATTTGCGAGCGCTGGGGAGGGAGGTGATGGTCCCCGTGATGTCCTCCAGCCTGCCTCCCCCTGCCCAGCACCTCCTGGGGAAATGTTTTCCCTTCCCATAGCGATTCTGGGGCAAAAAAAATATAAAAGAGAAAAAAGGCTGTTGGGAAAAGCGTTAAAGCCCCCTGCGGCTCGGGTGAGGTGGATGTGGGGTCCCAGCAGAGATGGGGCTGCAGTGGTCCCTGCAGAGAGCAGAGTAAAGCTGGGTGGGCACTGCCCAGCAGTGGGGACAGGGCACCAGTTGCACCAGTTTTCCCCAGGGAAGCTCCTGCTGGCTTGGCTAAAGCGTTTACAGCCCAGATGGGGGAGAGACCGACAGAAGTGAGGGACACAGGGAACCTGTGATGTGGGGAGATGAATTTTGGGAGCAGAAATAGAATTTTTTCTCTAGCCTTAGTTGAGTGACTCACTGTCACTGGCGGTGTTTGCTGCCATCATTGAAGTGAGCTCATAGAAGGGCTCATGGGAGAGCTGTGGCATGGCTAGATCACCAGCAGCAGCAATATCAACCTTTATCTGTCCCAAAATGCACCTGAGATCTCTGCTGCCATGGGACTGGAGAACCCAGCAGGCTGCTGGGGCTGGGTGGGGGGCTGTGGGAGGCAGGGACCTGCTGCTGGTGGCATCAAGGCAGGAGCTGCAGCCACTTAGAGCTCTCTTGTTAGTGATTTGTAAAGCCTGGTGTGGCTGTTCTCGGGTTCATTTCCTGGAGGTGTCGGGGAGGCTGTGATGTTTGGGCCTCATCAGCACAGGGCTTTGAAGCTCTCCAGCACTGCCTGACTAGTGGAGCCAGGAGGGGCTGTGAGGAGCTCAGGTGGGGGACCTTACACTGGAGATTTGCTGCTGTTTTTCTTCTGTTCCACCTGAGACCAATTTTCAGCCTGTGGAGGTTCCACATGTCCCTCATTAACCAATAATCCTGGCTGGGTGTGAATATGTTGCTCCCCGTGAAAGCAGAGGATGGGTGTTGTGAGGCTTTTCTACCTGGGAAAGGCTGGAGTATTAATCCCAGGACTATGAAAGGTCTGTTCTGATTTAGAGTCCTGCTTGTTCCTGCAGCCCAGAACCTGGTTTAACAGCCCAGAGCTAGGAGGGGATGTGTAAGAGGAGCATGTAGGGTCTTCCTACATCCCAGCTCCATCCAGGATGGAGAGGAGCTGTGGAGCTGCCCTTCACAGGTGGTGTGATATAGGGGGGAGGAGGGGAGAGAGGAGGAGGTGGAGGCTCATCCCCAGCATCCCAGCACATAAAGTCACACTTCCACAGAATCACAGAATGGTTTGGGTTGAAAGGGACCTTAAAGATCATCTAGTTCCAACCCCCTTGCCATGGGCAGGGCCACCTCCCACTAGACCAGGTTGCTCAGTGCCTCATCCAGCCTGGACTTCTGGACAAAGATGATGATGATAGCACATGTGCCCTGAGCTGCCTTACTGGCCACTCCAGGGCCAAAATAACCCCGTTGTTGACTCCAGCTTGTTGTTTTCATGAGCATCTGCCCTTTGCTTGTGTAGGACCGGAGCCCATGACGTTGTTGGCTGCTGCTGCCTTGCCCCCCTCTAAGATCTCCAGGCTGGGTGCTCAGACAGCCCAATTCTGACTGTGCCAGCAGCAACTTTGGCCTTTGCAGCTGGGATTTGAAGCAGTTGCTTTATAGAGAGTAATAAATGTGGGCCATTTTCAGCAACACCCTTTCCATGCAAAAGCCCCAGTGAGCTCACAATGAGCCCCTGCTCTGGCTTAACTCTGTCTCTCGTTGGTGATGAATCAGAGCCAGGGCCTCCAAGGAGGGGATGGGTGGTGGGAGGGATGCATCCCATGGTCTCCAGAGCAGGGGGCAACCGTGTCCTCCCACTCTCTTCTCAGGGAGGATTTTGAATTTGGCTTGGGGACGCCAGCCCTCAGCTTGCTGCCTGCACAAACAGCCACGAGGTGTTTGTTGCTGAGCTCAATCTGACGTCTTTCTTGGTCAAAGGGACACTCCCCCAGCAGCACAATGTCCCCAGCCAGTGTGGGCCAGGCAGAGAAGGTTTCCTCTGGCATGTCCCACCCCACTCTGCTGCCTCTCTCTCATGGGCTCAGCCCACGTGGGATCGCTGTCCCCCCGGGTGTCCCTTGGCCCCTCATTAGTGGGGTGTTTTCCAGGCCAGGCGTGGGAAGAGCAGGTGATCCCAATCATCCAGGAGGGAACAGGCTGTTCTTGGCATCCTGGGGCAGTTCCTGGAGAGGGAAAGGGAGAACAGGATCCCACAGGAACGGCGGTGGGAGGGGGCTGTGACCAGGCAGCAGTTCCCCCAACACTTTCTTGGGACATTTGTGGAGCTCAGGAGGTGGCTTTGCAGTAAGAGGGAGATCTTGCTGGGTCTCCAGGTCTGCCTGGCTCTCAATAGGTTGGGGGGGAAACAATGTGAACCCTGGAGAGAGCACCTAACTTGCCCACCTTCTCCCCAACCACTTATACTGGTGCAGAACAGGCATTTCCACCTGAACATCACATCTTTATTTTGAGGCTGCTGGACTGAGGCATCCCTAATCACTGAGGGCAATGTGGGGGGTTGTCTTACCCCCAGTTTGTGTTGTGTCTGTGTATTTAAACGCAGTGGGAGGAGTAAATTTGGGAAGATTAGGATCTCGGGGGGTCCTGCAGGTGTGAGGGGAAGCAGAAAGCCCTGTGGTGGCTGCATCCCTGCAGATGTGCTGCCCAAGGAGAGTAGTGGCCATGGTTATTTCCATGAGAGGAATGACTGGACTTTGCAGGGATCTTCTTGTGGGAAAGTTGGGCTGGAGCACTCTGATGGAGAGCTGCAAAATCAGGGCTCTCCTGGAGGAGGCAGCTCCCTCTCTGGGAGGATGAAGAGCTTGTTCCATGTCACCCTGCAGTGGTGGAGCTCATCACCATGGGTCTTTGAATCTCCACCTGGCCAAGGAGCAGTGGGAAGCTGGGCACAGGGTCCCCAGAGGGGACCAAGGGAAGGGATCATGATTGCCTGAGCACACCAGCATGTGCTGGGGAACCTAGAGCTGAGCCTTGCCCTGAGTCAGAGCTGGGATTGTCTTTTGTCCTTCATTAAGAAAAGAAATACTGCTGCAGCTGCACTGGCATCTAGTGACTGGTTAAATGAATTCCAGGGTTTTTTATTGCCTCTGGCTATCCTGGACCTTTGTTTCTTGTTTCACGTTGTTGAAGGAGAGGGTTAGCCTGGTCCCAGGGGGTCTTTTTTCTCTCTGGTCAAAACAGTTCTGATGTTTTCGGCACACATTTGTGTTGCTGCCCATCTGTGGTGCCTCATTGTTAGGGCCAGAACAGTGGAAGTGGAGATGGCCTGTGGTCAAGTCGGGGAGGAGGCACAAGCCCTGGAGCCCAGGTTTTGCTGAGCAGCCACAGGCAAAAATCTCTCCCTCTCTAGGTGCAAGTTCAGCAGAAGGAGGGTGAAAACCTGACCCCGCAGCCTGTGGAGAAACTCCCACTGAGTTTTATAAGCTGAGGATATTAAGGGGTGGGGGGGAGTTTCTCCTGGAGCTGTTTCCCTGCTGAGGTAGCAGAAACAGGTTTCAGCCGGTGACTTGTATTTCACCTTACAACTTCTCCCACATGTGGATTGTTTTCCTTGAGATTTTCTGAACCCCCCCCACCCCCAACCTCCTTCATCCCTCCTTGCAGGATGGGCTTTGCCAGCCAAAGCTGGAGGTGCTGCGGGATGGACATCATGTGCTGAGGGAGGATCAGTTCAAGGGATCAGGAAAAGACTCCAAACTGAGGAAATGCAGAGAATGGGGTGGTGGAGAAAGGCAAGAAATAATCTGATTAGATGCTGTGGTTGCTTCTCTGAGTAGCTGCATCTCCCCTGCCCTGCTGCTGTGCACTGAAAGGCAGCAAGGACCCCCCAGAAATGAAGATGACAAAGGGCTTGCAGACCCTTCTGATCTTTATCCCCCATTACTGGTGGACAAAGTGAGTAGAGAAGATGGAGATGAGATTTTTTATTTTTTTTTTACCTGTCTTCAGCAGCCAGTCCAGAGCTGGTTACAACTTCTGGCACAGCCTGGAAAACCACAGTGTGGTTGCAGAGGGAAAAGTGAGACAATAAACCCATCCTCTACTCCTGGCCTTGGTGCCTGCAAAAAAGGAAGTGTTTGAGTAGCTCAGTGGTGCTTTCAGAACCTGCTGCTGCCCCTCTTCTCAGCTCTGGTGAGGCCCCATCTGGAGTATTGTGTCCAGTTCTGGAGCTCTCAACGTAAGAAGGACATGGAGCTGTTGGAATGGGTCCAGAGGAGGGCCATGAAGATGATCAAAGGGCTGGAGCACCTCCCTTATGAGGTCAGGCTGAAGGAGTTGGAGTTATTCAACCTGGAGAGGAGAAGCCCTGTGGGGAACCTCATAGTAGCTTAACAGTACCTCAAGGGGGCCTACAGAAAGACAAGGTTAGGACTTTTTAATAGGATATGAGATGGCAGGAGTAGGCATAATGAATGTAAATTGGAAGAGGGGAGATTCAGGCTAAAATAAGAAAGAAGTTCTTTCCTGTGAGAGTGGTGAGACACTGGAACAGGTTGCCCAGAGATGTTGTGGATCCCCCCTCCCTGAAGTTGTCTAAGGCCAGGCTGGACAAGGCACTGAGCAACCTGATCTAGTGGGAGGTGTCCCTGCCTATGGAAGGGGGGTTGGAACTCAATGATCTTTAAGGTCCCTTCCAATCCAAACTATTCTGTGATTCTATATGATGTGTAGCCACCCACTTGCAAGTGGATGTGGAAGGGTTAAGCCTTCTCCTGGCTGTTGGTGTTGACTGGACAAAAGCCAAGTTAGTCCACCTACCTTGATCTGTGATGGTAGAGTTGGTGATGCTGTGCCCATGTGCCAGCCCATACAGGACAGCCAGGCCATCCATCCAGTTAGGCTCCAGGGACCAGAACATCCTCCCTGAGGGAAGGGTTAAGCGCAGTGGAGAGGTGCCCATGCCAGGCTGGGTGTCCAGGTTCTCCCTTGGTGGAGGTCAGTGGTGGTTCATGGGAAAGGAAAAATTGGCAGCTGGGCCGGATGTCCCTGCATTTCCCCTCTTCCTGCAGCCGCCTGAACGACGTTCCTTATTTAGCTTTCCTGACGGACAGGAGGAATCTGATGGCGGAAACTGTCACTGCCTGATAACAGCTCAGGGACCCCTTTTTATGATGGGCGGCACGGCAGGGGATGGGGCAGCACTGCTCCTGGCCAGGAGGGGACAGCTGGGCAGCCACAGCTGCCCTTTGCACCCTCCAGCAGGGAGGGAATAGCTCCGGCAGCCCTTCTCTTCATGCTGCTTCGTGTGAAGAACCTCTCAGTGCCATTTGGAAGACACTAGAAGCCAAGAAGTGATGTGTATTTCACAGAATCACAATAGCAGGGATTAGAGGGAACCTCAAGATCCAATCCTTCTGCCAGAGCAGGAGCATCTAGACCAGGTCACACAGGAAGGCATCCAGGTGGGGTTTGAATGTTTCTAGAGATGGAGAGTCCAGAACCTCTCTGGCAGCCTGTGCCACTGTTCTCACCCTCACTGTGAAAAAGTTTTTTCTTCTATTTCTGTGGAACCTTCTGTGTTCCAGCTTGCACACATTGCCCTGTGTCCTATCATTGGATGTCTCTAAGAAGAGCCTGGCTCCATCCTCCTGACACTCACCCTTTTCATATTTATCAACATAAGTGAGGTCACCCCTCAGTCTCCTCCAAGCTAAAGAGACACAGATTCCTCAGCTTTTCTTCATATTTATTGTGGGCTTTTTCTTCTTTTTTTTTTTTGGTGAGGAAACTGGTGGACAGGGCCACATATGGGGAGATGGGAAGTGTGGAGCAAAGCCACCCTGCCAAGGTTTGGGACTAGTTAAGACTTTCCACTTACTGGAAAGTAGGATGTGAAGGGCAGGTAGGACTGAGGTGCATCAACAGGAGCTGGGAGTGATGGCCACTGCTGGGAGGTGAGTGCACACATCAGAACTGGGCCCAGCTTCCATGCAAGGATGCTCTGACAGAGCAGGTAAATACTCTAAAAAGGATGTTACTGAGTGTTTTATTGTCCCCAACTTCTTCTCCCTAGAAGGTAGCATCTTTGCTAGTGTCTGACCCTTTCTCATGTGTGTGCCTGTGGTGACCAGCTAATAAACCACCACAGGTCCTGAAGTACAGCCTCCGTTTCAATATATCCATTGATTTTTATCTTGCATCTGTGGAGGCCACCAGGCTGCTCCCATACCAGTAAGAGCATTGTTTCCATGGCAATTAATGTATTTAAAGAGGGCAGAATGCACAGCATGACTCTGTCTTTTTAAGGGGCAAGCCCTACGCAAGGCAACCCCTGTCCCTGGAGTGGACATGGGACACTTAGTGTCACTCTGTGCTGCCTTTTGTGTTGGGATGTAGAGGCCTCACAGCTCTGAGATCACTTGTCCTCTACCTCTCAAAGACTTTTGTCTCCCCTGGGGCTGTTAGAGCTGCAGGTTCCATGTCTGACCATCTTAGCTTTAGCTGAGCATTATTGAAAATCTCCCTGCAAGGCTGGGATCTCAGCAGGAGCCTGTGGGGGATGTTTCTGTGCTCTCTGAGCCCTCTTCTATGTGCTCAGGTCATCCTTGAGTTGCAGGGTTGAGGTTTGGGTCATTCAGCTCTGGACTTAATATTTCTCACTTCAGCTAAGTCCAAACTCCTTCTGTGTTTGCTTTTTGTCATCAAGCAGAAGAGTTGGGGATAGTGGTGTGCAGGGAAGTGTTGCATTTGTATGTGTATCAGTGCCATGGAGGTGTGCAGAGCTGGTGGACATGGGAAAGAAGAAGGAGAGCTCAGTGTGCATTTAGAATCACAGAATGGTTTGGGTTGGAAGGGACCTTAAAGATCATCTAGTTCCAACCCCTCTGCCATAGGCAGGGACACCTCCCACTAGACCAGGTTGCTCAATGACTCATCCAGCCTGGCCTTAAACACCTCCAGGGAGGGGTCATTCACAGCTTCTCATCTGAGATGACTGTGCTGGAGATATGGTACCCATGGGGGAATAACAGGGCTTTGCATCCTTGTGGGTATTCTGAGAGAGGAGAGGAAAAAGCAGGAAAACTCCCAGTGTAAGTTATTTGTTTATAATTGTGTGTGTTTCTTATGGAGTCACTTCCTAGCGTGATGCATAGTCGCCACTGCAGGGAGGTGAGTTAACTTCCTCCTGCCACTTCCTGGGCAGGAGCCATCTCACCCAGTCCCCTCATGAAAGCCCAGTGTTACAGCCAAAGGCATTTGCTCCACAGCCAGTGGGAGAAGAGGCAGAGAAAGGCTTTCCTTGGAGGTGCACCATCCCATCCTCAAAGAGTTGTGGAGCTAATAGCCTTGGGGAATGTCCCCAGGTGGTGGCTGAGGCATCTCCCAGCTGCATGGTGTCCCCAGGACTGTCAGTGCCCCTCTGCTGCATTGAATTTAGTCCTGCAAGTTCATCCTCTTCTTCAGCAGTCAGCCCAGTTCCCTGCACTGTGGCAGCTTGCATTCTGGCAAAGGGCAAAATGAAAGAGCAGCATCAACCAAAACAACTGGTGGCCCCAGACTCAGGAGATGAGGCCAGGACGGAGTGGGATCAGGCAGAGTGAGCAGTAGACAAAGGAAGGAAGTTTTAATTACTGGGCCAAATACTGAAGTCCTTCAGTTTTGTTTAGGCCAATGCCTCAATGACTTCACTGGAGACTGGTCTGAGTAAAGAGAGAAGAAAAGGCTTTGGGATCTGGCCCCTGAGTAGTTGTGTCACGTGGGAAGCTTAGAAAGAATTTGCAAGCTCATGTTAACTTCTCTGAGATGCCAGAGAGCAGTGCCCATGGCAGCCAGATCCTTGCTGTTTCCACAGATTTGTTAAAGGTCTATTTGCATGTCCATGAGACCTAAGGGGGGAGTTTGGGGTGCTGGATCATCTTTCTGAATTAGGAGGTACTCTGTGGCACTTGATGCCACAGAGAAATCTGTGAAAGGTTTCAAGAGCTATACCCAAAAAACTACAAAAGAAGGGCTGTATAACAGGCTGGGAAGGTCTCCATTGGCTTCCTCATGTGTGGAAGGTCCCATGTTGTCTTGGGAAGAGTGTCTGTGTGTACTGGCAGTGAGGCTGTCAGTGCTGACTAGCTCTGGGCTTGTCATAGGATCATAGAATGGTTTGGATTGGAAGGGACCTTAAAGATCATCTTGTCCCAACCCCCCTGCCATGAGCAGGGACATCTCTCACTAGGAGGGGGAACTGTGAGTTGTTTTCCCCATTTCTGAAATACTGGTGTCTGCTAAGGAGATGGATGTTACATTTACTGACCTAAGAAAAATAAATACTGACAAGAGTGAGGGTCAAGTCAACAGTTCCCATGGGCAACAGTAAATCTTGGTATTTGCTAAGGAAAGAAGGTTGGGCACGAACTGCAGTTTATACTCAGATTAAGGAACTGCCAGCTCAGAGTGATGGCAGCAAGCAAACTTCTCATCCAGCAGAGGTGACGGCATCCAGTGCCCACACAAATCCATCACTCACACCCTGGGTTGTCCTGGCCTGAGCAGAGTCCCCAGCGAGGAGTAATTTGCTCTAAGTGGCCATCATCCCTTCATCACTCTGCAGTGCTCAGCCCTAGGGAAGCAAAGGGCAGAGGTTTAATGATGTGTCCCAAAAGCCCGGGGGTCGGCTGCAGTGTGGGATGTTCCCGAGAGAGATGTGTGTGCATTCACACCAAGAAACTCTCCATGGCTGCTTGGCCAGCAGCGTGAGGTCCTCGTGGTGGAATGAAAGATGGGGGAAGCAACCAGAGTTACCCAATGAGGCCTTTGAAAAGCAATTTAGCTAATGTGGCATGTGAATGGGCTTGGTTAGCTGGATGATGCCCCAATAATCAGGTCCTGGGCTGCTGTCTAGAAGAGCTGGCTCCAGCATTACCGCCTGAGGTGAGACTGAATCAGGACATACCCCATTCTTCATCTCCTCCCCATGCCATGAGGTCCCAGTACACAAGGTAAGGGGACTTACTGAATATCCCAGACTCCCCAGTCAGGGTAGGCAGGCTCAGATACCAGTGTGTCCCCTTTTTGTGATGTCATTTTTGCAGTTGGTGAGGTAGATCCAACATATTTGTATGCCTGTGTGCTACAAGAACTAATGGAGGTAACCAGAAAGCTTGTAGTAGCTTGATGTCCCCAGTTTTGAACACGTGAGGATGGGTCTTGATGTCACCACAACCTCCTGCATTAAGGAGGAACTTTTCCAACACTGGTCACACCAGACCCAGCCCAAGATGCAGCGCCTGGTGTTGCCCCTCCACAACCTTTGGTGTTTCTCAATATTTATGGCTGCTCTTCACCCTTGGCTGCTTAGACAAACAAAGCCTAGTGCAGCCCCCAGCAGTTAATCCCTGGCTCTCCAACCTCTCAGCAATAACAAGGCCTGGGTGGCATTTCAAAGAATGCACTGGGGGAGAGAGCCAGGATCCATCTTTTATATGGTGGTGGAAATACAAACCTGCCTTGAAGATAAGCAACGTTGACTGGGCTAAGCTCCTGAGGTTATAGTGGTGATGGAAGGCAGGAGATTCCATGCAGTGTTGGCCCCACAGTAACCTTTACCAAAAGAAAAACACTTCTTAATACAATCATAGATTTTAAAAAAAAACAAACCAGGGCCCCATGTAAACCCATGGTGGCATGAAGAGAGAGGTGCACGTGGTGAAATGGCCTGAACAGCAGACTGAAGAACTCTGGCCCCCAGACCAGCTGTGCTGGAAATGGGATCTGATCTCAGCCCCATGGTTCAGAGTGGTGACAAAATGGCCCTGCTGCCAAACAGTTTCTCCTGCCTCTGTGGTTCAAGCCAATGTAGAATCCTAAAATGGTTTGGGTTGGAAGGGACCTTAAAGATCATCGAGTTCCAAGCCCCACTGCCATGGGCAGGGACATCTCCCACTACACCAGGTTGCTCAATGCCTCATCCAGCCTGGCCGTAAACACCTCCAGAGAGGGGGCATCCACAGCCTTTCCAGGCTGTTCCAGTGTCTCACCCTCATAGTAAACAACTTCTTTCTTATCTCCAGCCTGAATCTCCCTTCTTCCAGTTTACATCCATTCCTCCTAGTCCTGCCATCACATATCCTATTAACAAGTCTCACCCCAGCCTTTCTGTAGACCCCTTCAGGTATTGATAAGTCACTATAAGGTCCCCCCCTGAGCCTTCTCTTCTCCAGGCAGAACAACCCCAACTTCTTCAGCCTGTCCTCTTAAAGACAGTGCTCCAGCCCTTTGTTCACACCTTGGCTTTCCTGTGGGGCCAGGAAGGCTGTTGTCAGCCTCACCTACAGCTCTGAGCACCAGGTACTCAGTGGTGACCCAAGAGGGACATCCAAGGAAGTGGTGTGTTGGCTTTATAGCAGCATTTCCCAGTTGGTCCTTGTGCTCCTTTGGTGGAAGTCATTAGCATGTGTAAGTGCTTCCTTCCTCTTGTGTCTGCTTGCGTGCTCTCCCCCGCAGGGCTGCGTGGCAAGGGAAGCACCTTTGAATGGGAAAACAACAGTCAGCTTCTAACGGGACGGTAAATGGGTGCTTGTGAAATTTTGGTAACCATCTGGCAAGCTATTTTTAAAAAGCAGCAGAAGATGTTTCAGCTTTCTGCCCTTTGAAAGGCACCAACCAGCGTCTGGTGGTGCCACTTAGGCTGGTTGTTTGATGGTAGGAGTTGTGCTGTGATGCACAAAGTGTGACATTTCCAACTCTGCCTTTCTTGGAAGGGAATGAAATGAGTTTCATAGACGTGTTGAGGGGTGTTGTGTGGAGGTGGAGAGACAAATCTGTGCAGATGTTAAACAGCCAGCTAATCTCCAGTGACGCGAGTGCCCTGTTACACTTTGGCTCTTGGAGATGATGATGATGATTATCATCTCCTGCTGCAGCGGGTTCTGGCTTGTGGTCACAGCTCTGTGCCAAGACAAACCAGGAGCATGTGCATTTCTAACTTGTCATGGATGCCCCAGGCAGCCCCGTGGGACCAGTTCCCTCACAGTGCCCCCAGTCTCTCCATTTTCACGCAGCAGGGAGCAGATGGGATCACTGACCCAGGGGTGAGGAGCAGCCTAGCAAAGTTCTGCGTGGGGTGAGAGCTTTGCTGTGCTCTCCAGAGCCCATCCCTCTTGGGGATCCTGCAGAGAGAACAGAGAAAGATGAATTTTCTGGGTATTTTTGAACAACATCAGTGAAGGCTCCGTGTTTGGCTGCTCTCAAGGAGGGCAGAAAGCCAAGCTGTTCAGTGTTTTCCAGGAGGGCTGAAATTTCTTCTCCCTTGAGGTGCTGTAGATGTGTTTACCCCTGGGAGCTGCACTTCTTGTCCCTCCTGCGCAGCTGCCGGGAGGTTTTCTTAGATCTGCGGCGAGAGCTCGGAGCTCTTCCAAGCAACCCCGTTCTGCTTGCGCACGTCTGACCTCGTACCTGAGGTTTCCTTCCTCTGCTGCTACCTCTGATGACTAATTCTCCCTTGAAGATCCTGTGATCTTCATGCCCACCCCGCTGGAGGCAGCAGAAGGGGCTGTGCAGATGTGAGAGCACACGTGCCGCCATGCACGGAGGAGGGTCCATGTTCTCCTGCTCCCCAGACAGCAGCTCACTCTCATGCCCACGATCACCCTTTTTCCCTTTTTTTTTTTTTCTTTTAAAATTATTATTATTTTTAGATTATCCTCGATGCTTGAAAACCCTGCTTTGATGATCAGGAAGTTTAAGTCCTTCCTGTGCTGTGCTTGCGCTTCCTACTTTCTGGGTCCATCTAAAGCAGCCTTTTCATGTCACGTTGTCTCTGGGATAAATCCATTTTCTTTCTTCCCTATTATCTTTCATTAGAAGGAATAAAGATTCTTCCTTTCTTGCTTGGCTGTTCTTTTTCCAAGCCAAAACAGCTCAGTTCCTGCTGCCCTGCCCCTTGTGGCTCAGGCAGGGATGGAGATAGAAAGAGGCTACACGGGCTCATGGAGAGCTTGGAGTAGATGGGGAATTGCATCCAGGTTTTCCAATGCCAAGGTAATCATCTAATTGTATAACTGGGGCAGTTTGGGGTTTTTTCCCCCCACCACTTACCCTGTTCATCAGCTTGTCTGGCACTCAGGAGCTGGAGATCAACTTGAGGATGGGTCATGCTGCAGAGGGGAACAAGCTCTGCCAGCTCCAGGGCAGCTGCTTGGTTTGAGAGCTCTGAGTTGATTTCCATTCACAGCCAAGTAGCCAGTCTTATGCCAAAGCCTCGCTCAGCTTGAGCTCCATCTTCCCCCAACAGGATGTCTCTCTTGCTTCAACACGAGCTTCATTTGAGCTTCTGGGAAAGGCTTGTGATGGAGCCTTATGTAGATAGTGGTGTCCAAAGCAAGGGTCTTATCTCTGCTGCTTCTCAGGCTTTTCCCTTCATCCACATCCCTGCAGCAAAGCCCCAGCACAGCAGCTGGTCCTGACTCTGATCAAGCTGTCACCAGCCTCCGTGTGAGCACCTGGGGCTCTGGGAAAGGGGATGATGCCCTGGTGTGGACAAGGAGCTTCTGCCCTTATGCACACCTACTGTTTTGGCAATGAATGGCTTAGAGGCTCCTAGACCTGGCTGTGATATTCAGATCACTTGTGACTTGTCCTCTAGGAGCTTATCTACCTTTCTGGGAATATCACTGTGACTGTCACATCAGTTCAACTGAATTGCATAAAAGGATACTTAGAATAGAATCATAGAATGGCTTGGGTTGGAAGGGACCTTAAAGATTATCTAGTTCCACTCCCCCAGCCATAAGCAGGGACACCTCCCACTAGATCAGGTAGCTCAGAGCCTTCATTATCAACCTGTCAGCTACACTGGGTACAGCATGAGAAAGAGTGGACTACCCTTCAGTTGTTTACCCTTTGTCACTGTATGTACTTTCATTTCTTCTGAGTGGCCAAAGATGTCTCTTTAGTGTCCCATGGGTTTGTACCCACTGCTGCCAGAGGCACTTCATCCCAGTAAAGCCCCTGAGATTACAGCTGGATAGACACAGGGTGGGATTAAACTCAGGTTTAACTGCTCAGGCAACTCCTGAGCAGTCTCAAATAGGTTAACTGGAGGTGGCAACCAGAAGCTTCTCCCAAGGTGCTTGGCCAGAGATCCCAGATTCCCCTAGGGTCCATGGAGGAATGTCCCTCGCCCATCCTTCGTGCTGGGAGGTGCCAGATTTGTGACCAATGCTCACTTCATATCAGCTGTGGACCATTCATCAGTTCCTTCATGTGAGAGATGTAACAAACACTACTGACTTCTTCTACTGGTCCCCTAAAGCCATCCCATCCCTCTGCTCTTCTCTGCACTGTGTTAATCACACCCTGAGGGAGCAGAGAATGTGAGCAGGGCAAGATTTTAAATCAAGTGAATTAAAACAGGAGAAGAACTGACACGGCAGCCCTCTAAGATGTGGGAGGATAATTTTAATTGAGTTTTGCAAGGGTTTAGCCATGCAGTTAATAGGTGCCACTGGGAGAGGGGTGGCTGTGTGTGCTAAGCAGGGTGGCAGGGCCATGGCAGTGGGAGCTGCCAGAGGCATTTTGGCAGCTCTGAGGATTTCACAGAATGTCAGGGATTGGAAGAAGGGACCTGGACAGATCATCTAGTTTCAATCCCCCTGCTGGAGCAGGAACACCTAGACCAGGTCACACAGGAAGGCATCCAGGTGGTGGATTTTGAATGTCTCCAGAGAAGGAGACTCCACACCCTCTCTGTGCAGCCTGTTCCAGTGTTCTGTCACCCTCACCGTGAAAAAGATTTTTTTCTTATATTTCTGTGCAAATTCTGCCACTCAGAGGGTGACTCCTGTGGACAGAATAGGTCTTGTTCCTGCCTGAAGGTGCTGGGCTCCCTTCTCTCTCCCCTCTGCATCCCGCCTGAGCCCGAGCTGCCCTCCAAAACGTCAGGGAGAGGAAGCAATCCCTGGCTTGTTAGTTTCTACAAGGAAATAAAACATACAGATGGCTTCGAGCATCCTCTATCTCAAAGGCAGGAAAAGGATTCTCTCCGGGGCAGGAGAAGGCAGCCAACAAACCCAGAGCCATTCAGGGAATGGGGGGGGTGTGGGGGGAAAGAAGCAAACAAAGCCAGGTCTGGCCAGTCCATGGGCAGCAGCAGCAGCAGCAGCAGAGGGTGGGTCGGCAGCTCTCGCTGAAGGGGAAACGAGCTCTCTGATGTGCGGGAGCATCCCTGCAGCAAACAGCCGGCTCCCCAGGGACACGGGGAGGCTGCTGACAGCAGAGATCCTGGAGGAGGTCTGCAGGGTGGCCCCGGCTGACCCTCTGCCCCAGGCCGGACATGTGGCTACCTGACAGAGGCTAAGTTTGGCTCAGGACGGAGCCTCTCGGGGAGGATGGAGCAGGGAGCGAGAGGAGGGGGGAGAGCAGGGAGAGGAAAGACGGCAGGAGACAGAAATGCAAACATGGCCTGACAGCGGTGGGGCAGGGACAGGGGGAGGGGAGGAGGAGGAAAAAGCAGGGTAAACCTGGCAGGATGGAGCAGGAAACAGGGCTGGAGCGAGGCAGGGAGATGGGGAGATAGTGCTTCCTGAGGGGGGGGGGAGAGAGGCAGACAGATAAATGGATGCGAATTGGAAGAGGGGAGATTTAATCTGCGTAGGAGAAAGAAGTTCTTTGCTGTGAGGGTGGTGGAAGAGGTTGCCCAGAGAGGTTGTGGATGCCAATCCCTGGAGGTGTTTCAGGCCAGGCTGGATGAGGCATTGAGCAACCTGGTGTCGTGGGAGGTGTCCCTGCCCTGCCCATGGCAAGGAGGTTGGAACTAGATGATCTTTAAAGTCCCTTCCAACCCAAACCATTGTATGATTCTATGAGACACTCACAGATGGGTGCTTGTTGACCTCTCTGAGGGATTTTTTGGATGGTGTGGTGGTAGGTCCCAAGGGTGGCTGTGCCCATCCCGTTCAGACCCCCTAAAACAGGTGACATCGTGGAGGGTTGCTGGATGTAGCCATGCTGTGATGCTTCAGGGCAGCTGCCTTGTGAAATACCCTGATTTGTTCCCTTCCCAAGGCCACCAAAGAATGAGGATTGATAGACACAAAGGTCACTTTGCTCCTCAGGAAACCCCAGCTCTCTTGAAAGTGTCTCCTGTTTTTGAGCTTCTCACCTGATGAGGCTGCTGCCTTAGGAGCCCCAAAGCTGAAGGAGCTCAGACATCTCCTAATTTTCTTTCCCCTTCAGTGCAGGTCCTTGTAAGACTTTTGTGCCTTGCCAGAAAAGAACTAATTAAAATTAATATCAATGAGGAGGCTCAAATAGACCTTCTAGGATGTGTGCATTGAGGCTGGAGTAACCTTTTGGAGGCTATGGGGATGTATGGCTGGATCCATGATCTCTGGGTGTGTGGCCATGATGCCATGGTGTCTCAGGGCAAAGTTAATGTCTTGTTATACTTTGGTGTAGGACAGGATGGATGATGATGATCGCCTCTGTGAGTATTGACTGAGTTCCTCTAATTATGAAACCCTTGTGTCTCCTGAAAGAGGTCGCCTGCCTTTGTTGCAGCAAAGAAATATCTGATGCTTTGGGAATATCCTCACAAAATGGTGAGGGCACAGATCCACCATGCTTTGATTTTATGACATTTCAGTCTTTAAGGTGCAGAGATTAAAGTCTCTCCAGGCCATTGGAGTGTTGCCTCATCAGCAGCATGTTTGCTGTGAAAGAGAGGGAAAGGTGTTTCCTCAAACTTGAACAAGATGCTGGTGTGTGGAGGTGCATGGCTGGGACACTGATGTTGCTGTAGGGCACTGGGGAGTTCAATCTACACACAGGAGCTCAGCCCCTGCATTAAACCCTTCTGGGACAGGTCTAAAGTGATAGGCAACCACAAAGGAACCCCATAAAAAATGGGAACTGCTTCCTTTGGCACACCCTCTCCATTTCACACCTCTCCATTTTTCTGCTGAGAGAATCTGCCCCATTTTGGTGTCAATTCCTGCCCTGGTTTGAGGCTCATCCTGCCCAGTGTCAGGCTGGAGAGAAAACACTTGATGTTTCTTCCTCATGTTGTGCATGTTGACCAGAACCTGGCATTCATTTCTCAGCCTTGTGTGACATCTCACCTCTCTGTAAAACAAGCCTTCCTCCCTGCTGGCAAGCACTGTGAGGAGGAAGAGGAGGAGCTGACAGGCCTACATCCAAAATCCTCCTGCTGCTCTGCCAGCTGCCTGCTCTTTGTGTGACATGACACTCATGCTTTGCCACTCCAACCTGCAGCTGGATGCTTTCCCCATGTATGAGGAGTCTGTTCCTTGGGAGAACTTCATAGGTGGGAAGCTGCCCCACTTTGTCCATGGACTTCTTGTGTGTCTGCAGGTATCTGTGGGTCCCCCAAGTGCCAGGACTGGGCACCAGCACAGGGCAGGTGACCAAGAGGTAGGAAGATTGCACCTGCAATGCTGGGGTGAGTCCCTACAGAGCAAGGGGAAAAGGTGCACATGGGGTTTCACCAGCAAATGCTGCAAATCTGGGCAAGCTCTGTGTGGAACACAGGAGGAGAAGTCTGCAGAAAGGGCAGAACAAGATTTCTCCTCCCTCTGCCCCAGCTTATTGCTGCTCTTCTGCATCAAAAAGTGTTTGTTGCCAGCAAGGCACTGGAATTTTATTGTTGGCTTTCCAGGAGAAGGTCTTTGTTCATATAGTCACTCTGATGTGTGATTGCTAATCCTGCTAGTAAGAGAAGAGCCCCACCACTAATTTTTCAGCTAGCAGGGGCAGCTCAGGGCAGCCAAGGTTCCTGGCTAGGGGTAAAATGCAAGAGAAATGGGAGATTCTTTGCAAAATGAGCCACATCAGGGTCTGTCATAGCTCTGGGCTCTAAACTACCCCAGGACTTTCAATGTGTTGTTGAGTTCTGGCCAGAAACAGGCCACAGCAGCTGCCTGAACCCAGCAGGTCAGAAGATGCTCACAGTCCACACTTGGGACGTGAGTAAAATCAGGAGCTTCATCCTGGAGCATCAAGCTGGGGATTGGGTCACCTGGCACAAAGCTGCTAGAACTCTTTTTTCTAGAAAATCCCCAAATCTCAGGTTTCTGGCTTACTTTGTCATTGACTAGGAATGTTCATGGACTAGGAATTTTTGCCTGAATACAGCAGAAATAGGGCAGCAGAACAGTCAGAGTGGCTTTGCTGGGAGAATTGTAGAATCATAGAATGGTTTGAGTGGGAAGGAACCTTAAAGATCATCTAGTTCTACCCCCCCCTGCCATAGGCAGGGACACCTCCCACTACACCAGGTTGCTCAATGCCTCATCCAGACTCGCCTTAAACACCTCCAGAGAGGGGGCATCCACAACCTCTCTGGGCAACCTGTTCCTGTGTCTCACCACCCTCACAGGAAAGAACTTCTTTCTTATCTCCAGCCTAAATCTCCCCTCTTCCAATTTGCATCCATTACTTCTAGTCCTGCCATCCCAGAACCTATTAAAAAGTCCTACCCCAGCCTTTCTGTAGCCCCCCTTCAGGTATTCATTCACTAAGAGATTCCCCCTGAGCCTTCTTTTCCTCCTGCAGTCTTGCAAGAGATGTGTAACAGGTACCACAAGTCCTTTGGACAACCTGTTCCAGAGAAGGACACTTTTGTTCTCCTTCCAGTCTATCTTCTGCCCCAGTACACACTGGGGTGGGTGTCTGGGTTGGGCTGTATATGTGAGGTGTGGGGAGACAAATGGAGATATGAAGCTTTGTGTGGACCAGTTTTGCTCTGTGAGTGCTACTTTGCAGCTCTGAAGCAGCAAGTGTGGTGGCAGGAGCATGAGCTGTGCTTGTTAGCTGAGGACACGTGGTGGCAGTGGCCAGAGTGCTACAGGCCAGCACCAGGGAAGGAAGTTGGGGAGAAGGAGGGAGTGTGAACAAAAATCCCTCTCCGGAAAGGAGCCCCATTAATCAGTCAGCAGGGGCCGACTCAGCAGAGAAGGGAGGGAAGGGGAAGCAGAGAGGGGCTGAGGTGGTGTGAGGGGGCTTGGAGGGAGGATCTGATGTAGGGCTTCCTGCAAGTGGAAGCAGAGACTGAAGAACAGGCACTGTGTCATGCCCATGCCATGCTGGCATCTCCAAATACATGCAGCCTTGGCATAGGTTTCCAAAGCATACAATCTCTGCAGTGGCATTTCCAGTGCTGAAGTTGCTCTGCANTCTTCCAATTTGCATCCATTACTTCTAGTCCTGCCATCCCAGAACCTATTAAAAAGTCCTACCCCAGCCTTTCTGTAGCCCCCCTTCAGGTATTCATTCACTAAGAGATTCCCCCTGAGCCTTCTTTTCCTCCTGCAGTCTTGCAAGAGATGTGTAACAGGTACCACAAGTCCTTTGGACAACCTGTTCCAGAGAAGGACACTTTTGTTCTCCTTCCAGTCTATCTTCTGCCCCAGTACACACTGGGGTGGGTGTCTGGGTTGGGCTGTATATGTGAGGTGTGGGGAGACAAATGGAGATATGAAGCTTTGTGTGGACCAGTTTTGCTCTGTGAGTGCTACTTTGCAGCTCTGAAGCAGCAAGTGTGGTGGCAGGAGCATGAGCTGTGCTTGTTAGCTGAGGACACGTGGTGGCAGTGGCCAGAGTGCTACAGGCCAGCACCAGGGAAGGAAGTTGGGGAGAAGGAGGGAGTGTGAACAAAAATCCCTCTCCGGAAAGGAGCCCCATTAATCAGTCAGCAGGGGCCGACTCAGCAGAGAAGGGAGGGAAGGGGAAGCAGAGAGGGGCTGAGGTGGTGTGAGGGGGCTTGGAGGGAGGATCTGATGTAGGGCTTCCTGCAAGTGGAAGCAGAGACTGAAGAACAGGCACTGTGTCATGCCCATGCCATGCTGGCATCTCCAAATACATGCAGCCTTGGCATAGGTTTCCAAAGCATACAATCTCTGCAGTGGCATTTCCAGTGCTGAAGTTGCTCTGCAGTGGTTTGGCCATCTGCAGCCAAAGGACAAGATGACCCAACAAGGCAATAGGTGCAAGCTGGAACACAAGAGGTTCCACAGAAATATGAGAAAATCTTTTTCACAATGAGGTGATGGAACACTGGAACTGGCTGCTCAGAGGGGGTGTGGAGTCTCCTCCCTGGAGACTTTCAAAACCCACCCAAATGCCTTCCTGTGTGACCTGGTCTGGATGTTCATGTCCCCCAGCAGGGGGATTGGACTAGATGATCTTTTGAGGTCCTTTCCAGCCCCTGACATTCTGTGATTGTGAGACACCTCAGAGTGGGTTGCACTTTCCAAGGTGAGTCCTGGAATGCAGGTTCCCAGCCCTTTCCTGCCAAGAGCAGGGTGCAGAAAGAGGTGCAGGGAGCTGGTGGAGAGAGCAAATGGAAGAGCCACCATCAATAAAGAGAAGAGCCCTTGGTGCAGCCGGGCCCCTTCCAGAGCCATGTGCTGAGAGATCAAGGCAAGAAAAACTGAAAATAGACAAGGTGTGAGTGGCTGCGGGATCTTGCTTCCTCTCCCCTCAACCCATCAATCCCCCTTCTGTTTATTTTAATATCCCGCTGCCAACTTGCTTGGAAACCATCTTGAAAAAACACAGCTCTCCGGGGCTGCCACATGCCTTTTTAATTACATTAATGCTCTCCCTGTGCAAGGGCAAGAGTTGGTGTGTGCACAAGAGAGTGGGGTCTGCATGGAGGGCTGAGGAGATAAAGCATGGCTGGGGTTGGAGGTGGGGAAGGAGGAACTTGGAGGAGAGGAGACACTCCATGCTCTGGAGACATCTCCCTCACACCCTGGGATTTGCCAGAGACACAAACCATCTGTGCATCATTTAGCAGGGGTTTAATGGCCAAACCCAGCAGTGCACGGGAGAGTGAGACATGAGAGAGACCCACAGCAAGGCACATGCTCCATCTGGGAGGGAAAGAGGTCAACATGAGGTGGATCTGTCTGGCAAGTGTGCAGAGGGATGGAGAATTTTTCTAGGGAAAGCTGATGGCCTTGAAGATGCTCTTGTGGGCTGGGAATGGCACTGAGCATCTCTGAATGCCATGGGTGGCTGAGGGCACCAGCACGCTGAGGTGCCAGCCCTGGAATCACAGAATATCAGGGATTGGAAGGGACCTTGAGAGATCATCTAGTCCAATCCTCCTGCCAGAGTAGGAACACCTAGACCAGGTCACACAGGAAGGCATCCAGAGGGGTTTTGAATGTCTCCAGAGAAGGAGACTCCACAACCTCTCTGGACAACCTGTCCCAGTGTTCTGTTACCCTCACTGTGAAAAAGCTCTGAAGCATCAGAGGAGGCAGTGACCCAGTGACCCAGTGCCTGATAGACAGGACAGGCCAAAGGAGTTGGGGTTTTTCAACCTGGAGAAGAGAAGGCTCAGAGAGGACCTCACAGTAGCTTATCAATACCTGAAGGAGGCTACAGAAAGGCTGGGGTAGGACTTTTTAATAGGGTCTAGGATGGCAGGACTAGGAGTAACGGATGCAAATTGGAAGAGGAGAAGTTTAGACTGGATAGAAGAAAGAAGTTCTTTCCTGTGAGGGTGGTGAGACACTGGAACAGGTTGCCCAAAGAGGTTGTGGATGCCCCCACCCTGGAGGTGTTTAAGGCCAGGCTGGATGAGGCGCTGAGCAACCTGGTGTAATGGCAGGGGTTTGGAACTAGATGATCTTTAAGGTTCCTTCCAACACAAACCATTCTATGATTCTACATCGGGAGTCCTCGGAGCTTCGCCAGCCCATGGCCATCAAAGAGGCTGGATGGCCCTGAGGGCCAGCCCAGCACTGGCTGCCAGCAGCCAGAGTGTCCCCGGCCCCGCGCCATGGTGCTTTTGGGGAGAGCAGAGGTTCCTTTTCCTGTTGTAGTGGTGGAGGCCCATGGACAGGATGCATCTGCAGGAATCCCACAGCCTCAACCTGCACAGATCGTACTTTTTCTTTCTTCCCCTCCACCCCCAGGCATTGATTACTAGCAGGTCACCAGGCAGCACATGAAGGGAGGCAGGGGGTTATTTCTGCCTCAGTCCTGCTTCCCCCCAAGCCCTGCACTGGGGCAGATGTGGTGCGTGGCATCTTGTAAGGTTTTTAATAAACCTCATTTTTATCAGGGAGAATCAAGCAAGGGAGACAGGTCTAGGGTGAGACCCCCTTCGATGCCTGTCACAGCCTACCCTCGGGATGGCTGTGCCAGCATTTTGGGGATTAACTTTCTGCTTGTAGCCCAGGACACCAACAGGATGAGAGGGTCTGGTGGCCCCAGCCAGCCCCGTGGTGAACTGCACGTCCCACATTTTGGGCTGAGCTGGGGGGGGGGGGTCAGTACCCCCAGCAGCTCAGTGGGACGATGGACTGTCAGGCTGTGGCCATCTGGAGAGTGGTGTTTGCACTGGGTTTAAGCGTGTCCGGCATTAATAGGAAATGCAGCTTAGTGCTCAGATTCCTCCCTCACTCCCCTCTCCCTTCTTGTTGGTTTTTTTTTGGTTTTTTTTTTAATAAACCTCATTACATTTTGAAGGGATTTCACCAAAAATGCGCTCATTTATTTTCACAGCCCCAGGGCAACATTTTTGTGTGGGACATCTGACGTGCCCTCCTTCAGGGAAGGGGAGGTTGGAGGCATGGAGCAGGGTGTCCTCCATGGGGGCTGAGTGCTGCTTGGTCCCAGGGGCTGCAGTGACACTGACACAACACATGTGTTGAATGATCACAGAATCACAGAATATCAGGGATTGGAAGGGACCTCAAGAGATCATCTAGTCCAATCCCCCTGCTGGAACAGGAACACCTAGACCAGGTCACACAGGAAGGCATCCAGGCAAGTTCTGAATGTCTCCAGAGGAGGAGACTCCACACCCTCTCTGGGCAGCCTGTGCCTCTGTTCTGCCACCCTCACTGTGAAAACGTTTTTTCTTGCATTTCTGTGGAACCTCCTGTGTTCCACCTTGCACCCATTGCTCCTCCTTGTCCTATCATTGAAGGTCAATGAGAAGAGCCTGTTTCCGTCCTCCTGACACTCACTCTTTCCATATATATAGACATAAGTGAGGTCACCCCTCAGTCTCCTCATCTGCAGTCTAAAGAGACCCAGCTCCCTCAGCCTTTCCTCAGAAGGGAGATGCTCCAGTCTCTTCATCATCTTCATGGCTTTGCAATGATGAACAATGGCTCCTGCTGCTGTTGTTGTTGATTCCCCACTGGGCAGTTGGTGGGATGGAGGTATCTGTAGTAGGGACTGTGGGGATCTGAACATCCCCAGAGGTGGACCAGGGCTGTTGCTGCCTCAGAAAAGTGAGGGAAGAGGAGGCAGGAGATGGCAGGGTGGGGGAGAAGATGGCCCTTCTATTTCTATTGCCATGGGGGCAGCTGCAGGGATGGAGTCTTCAGAGCCATGCACAGGCAGGAAGGAAGTGGAGAACAATCAGGGAGATGAAGGCTGATGGCCCTGGTTTGGCCATGGTGCTGGTGCTGTTTGGCATGTCCCTCTGTCCCTCCATTGCCACATCTCCCTCAGTGACCTCTCAGTGGTGGAGGTAGGCCATGGACACCCCGGCTTCTCTGGGGTTCCTCACACCATCCCTCGGATTCCTTGTGCTGGAGAGGCTGGTGGTTATTTGGTGTCTTCTGAGGCAGGGTTCCCCGTGGAGAAACATTCATTTCATGGCTCTACCACAGGGTTTCCAAGGCTGATGGCCTTCAGGCAATGGTTTTGTAGGAAAGGGGGCACATGGTGTGCTTGCTGCTTGTGAAATTCATGGAAACCCCATGTCCTCAAGACCTCTCCTTTTCTGCCAGATCTCCCTGAAACTGCTACATGGGTTGGAGTGCTACAAGAGAAGGAGGCATGCACAGAATGCAGCTGCAAAAACCTCATGTTTTTGTAGAAAATTCAGCTAGCAATGTATTTTAACCTTCTTTTCCTTCTCTACCTGAGTCACAGCTTCACATTTCGCAACTTTTCTCCTTTTTTTTTTTTCCTTCTATTTCTGGATAGTTTACTTGGTTGTTTGGGTTTTTTCTTTTCTTTCTTTGCAGTCATCAAGACTTTTCTTGTGAATTATCTCACATCTCCAGAAGCTGGAGTTTTAAGATAAAGATCATGGAGTAATGACAGTCAACAGCAAGGTGCTAATGAAAAAAACAAGGGGTACCTCTCTCTGAGGGTAACCAGTACTTCGAGATGTTTTGTCCATGAGGAGCTCATGGAGGGTGCGTGTCTGGCATGCCAGAGATGGCAGTCACACAAGAAGTAGGACTCTCCCAGACAAAATCTGGGAGAAATCAGTGATAATGTTTAACTGCCTGTCCTTGAGCCTGGATAATTTCACTCCTGGAATGTCCAGCTGCAGTGCAGGGAAGGGGGCTGTGGTAATCCCCCAGAGTTTGGTCATGTTCAGGTGACTGTCCGTGTTTGAAGTGAATGCCCTGCAGAGTGAAGAGAATTAAGTGAATGCCTGCTGCCTTCTGAGAGCATCTCTGTGCAAACACCAGAGTCTTGCATTTGTGGTATCTGAGTGCCCTTGATTTGTCCCCCTGATTACAAAAAATTCCACGTGTATAGAAAAATCTCCTGCCAGACTCCCTCTGCTTATCAGATAAGAACATTTCAGAGCATTCATCCAGGTGAGCTCAATCTCAGACACCTGAGGTGGAATGGCCACACCTGGATTCCCTGATTTCTGGTCTTCCCATGCTTTTTCTGGCCTTCATCTGTTGCTCTTTCTGGCTCCAGGGGCCCTGGAGCTGCTGCTGAGGAGCAGACTGCTACAAGATGTTTCCTTCAAGAGGTTTTGTCCCTCTCCAGGCTCATGAAGCCAGCCTAGATGCTGCCCATGCTGGTGGGTCCAGAGTAGTGGATGTCTGCATTGTCCCCTCTCTCCTTTCTCCCCACAGATCTGGTGAGCAGCTATTCTATGACCCCTCCCACTCTTAGCATCATCGAGGAGGAGCATGTCATCAACGCCAAGGACACGCTGACCATCACCTGCAGGTAAGGCATGAGGGTCTGCTTAGACTGCTCTGACCTGGTCACTGTTGAAGGACTAGACAGTGGAGAACCCACTGGGGAGATCTTGGCTGCAGTACACCTGCAAATTAGCACAACTGACTAGAAATCTGACACGTTCACCAAGTGTGAATTCATCTAGTTAATTAATTGAAAAAGAAGCTGGAGACATGGCAGGGGAGATGCTGATAACCTGCTGTAGTCTTACAGGCAGAAGGAAGCCAGAGAAACATTTGCATGATCTGATAGCTTCCTCGTGAGGTTTTCAGGGAAACTGCCTTCTTAGCTCTCCTTGTCCTTCTCTGATCTTGCTTATTGTCACCTCATCAGAGGCTGGTTGGTTTGTAGGTCTGGCTGCTAAATCTGGCAGCTAATTTTGGGGGAACACTAAGAAATAGCCATGGGAGAAGGCAAGTTGTGGTTGGAAGAGGGCTCCAGCTTTTCTAGGAAGCTACATGGGGGTGAAGAGGAGGTCCCAGCTGGGGTTGTGAGAGGAGCCAGAGAAGCTCTGGTCATTTTGGAGACAGTGGCTCTAAGAAGGTGACATGCCTGATCTGATGTGCACCATGCTGGGACCCTTGGCTGTACACGTTCTCAGCTACCCCCTATCTTAGGAAGAAAAAAAAGCCAAACAAGTGTGAGAGGTCAATTTTCCTGGCATAGCTGGAGTTTCCCTTCAGCAGCTGAAGGCAAACTCATGCTTGGGTTGGGATCTGAGTGTGAGGGCCCAAGTGGGGTATGAATTCAGCCTGAGGCTCAGACAGGGGTTTCACAGTGTTATATATAACCATGGAGCAATGACTGCAAACACTTGGCTGGCATTGTGTTCGTGGCTTGTCACAAACATATTTAACTTTCCCTGGAACAGATGGCATTGCATTTACTCAGTGAAAATCACTTCATGGGCAGGGGAGAGGGACTGAGGAGAGGTTGTTGATGCCTGTCCTGAACTGATTTCACTTGTTCTGGGAAGCTGAGAGGCTGTGGGCTCCTTCATATGGTGAGCCAAGGTGTGTGTTAGGTTGTAGGAAACCTGTGAGTTCACAGAATAATGGAATGTCAGGGCTTGGAAGGGACCTCAAGAGATCATCTAGTCCATTCACCCAGCTGGAGCAGGAACACCTAGATCAGGTCACAGTTGGAGGACTGTTGTCAGCCATATACCTGTTGTGGGGGTCAGAGAGGAATAGAGGAGAATCTGGGGGGTTCCAGTGCTCTGCCATGGTAGTTTCCTTTATAGAGGAATGTGGAAGCTGTCACTCTCTGTTGAAACCTTGGAAGAGGGGAGATTCAGTGGGATCTTTCCAAATTAGTTTATAATCAGGTCATTGAATCATAGAAAGATTTGGGTTGGAAGGGACCTTAAAGATCATCGAGTTCCAACCCCTATGGCAGCTACACCTCTCACTAGACCAGGTTGCTCAATTCCTCATCCAGCCTGGCCTTTAACACCTGCAGAGAGGGGACATCCACAACCTCTCTGGGCAACCTGTTCCAGTGTCTCACCACCCTCACACTAAAGAATTTCTATCTTATATCCAGCCTGAATCTCCCCTCTTCCTCAGCTTTGGCATGGAGAAGGAGGCAAAAAGTGGTTTCAGGACTGTTGCTGGTAGATTGAGCCAAGGCTAAAAGGACATGCTGAAGTTAGAGGTGTGGTTAACAAAATTGTCTACTGCAGTCAAGCATGAACATACCTTCTTAGCACCATTGAAGCAGAAAGTCTCCTGTACTGGGAAGGGCAAGGTTGCCCTTTCCTTGTGCACTTGTTATGTATCAATTAAAATGAAGGAAGATCACACGAAGTGGGGAGAGAAATCATGTTATTTCCAGAGTAGATTCTGCACAGCCTGCCCTTACAGGGAACATCACACAAGCTACAGAGGTTCTCCATGCTCCCTGTTTCCTGCTGCAGTGCCAAGGTTTGTCTTTCAGGCTCACTAGGTGGCATCCATGCAGTGTGGTGGCATGGAGAAGGATGTGCCAAGATAAGGATGTGCCCCTTAAGGACTGTGCATTGTCCTTCTCACCATCCACAGCTAGATCTCAGCATCTCCTGTGTGGCTCACAGGTTCCACTTCTCCCTCTGAGCTCCCAAGCCTTTATTTGTCTAATGTCTTGAGGAGAGGATTCTGACTGTGAGACACTAGTACTTCGTTTGAAGGAAAAGTAAATCTTTCCTGGTCCCTGGATCTCTAATTACACCCAGCTGCTTCTCCAGCCTCTTCTCTGGACTATGGCCCACCCTAGGAAGACCTGGCTTGTGTTAATGGGAGCTGAAGGGAAAAACATGCAGACCACCAAGAGAACAGGGAAAGGAGAGGATGGTGGGGCAGGGTAGGGCAGAAACAAATATGAAATCGAATCCAGGATCCAGGATTCCCTGCTAAGCATTGTGTTTGGAGGTGGCTTCAGTTTGACCCTGGCCTTCCCTCGAGAACAATGTCCTCTGGCTGCTCTTTGAGCTGCTCTTGAGCCAGGGCTGTGTCCCTACTTGAAGCAGTGCTGCAGCAGAAAGCTGAGCTCAAAACCCCCCATATGAGACCGTCTGGAGACCTTTCAAGCTTCACCCACTGAGCGTGAGAGTCGTGCAATTGAGTGCACTCTCAGGCTCCTTCACAGCAGCCTGGATCTCACACACCAGCCCCCCTCCTGCTCCACAGCCCACCCAGCCTCAGTGGTGACCAGAGTCCAGGCCAGACCATAAGTGATGTCTCTGAAACTGGACAAGTTTAAGAGACTCAAAGAGATCCTGGTGAGAGCACATCTGGAGTGCTGTGTCCAGTTCTGGGGCCTTCAGTTGCAGAAGGGACAGGGAACTGCTTGAGAGAGTCCAGCACAGAGCCACAAAGATGATGAAGGGATTGGAGCATCTCCCTTCTGAGGAAAGGCTGAGGGAGCTGGATCTCTTTAGCTTGGAGAAGAGGGGTGACCTCATTAATGTCTATAAATATGGAAAGGGTGAGTATCAGGAGGATGGAGCCAGGCTCTTCTCAGTGACCTCTAATGATAAGACAAGGGGCAATGGATGGAAGATGGAACACAGGAGGTTCCATAGAAATATAAGAAAAAACTTTTTCATGTTGAGGGTGACAGTGGCACAGGCTGTGAATGGCACAGGCTGCCCAGAGAGGGTGTGGAGTCTCCTACTCTGGAGACAGTCAGAACCTGCCTGGATGACTTCCTGTGTAACCTGGACTAGGTGATCCTGCTCCAGCAGGGGGATTGGACTAGATGATCTCTTGAGGTCCCTTCCAATCTCAGACATTCTGTGATTCTGTGAAAGAGAAAGCACAGCCACAGGAACCTGCTGGGTATCTGTTTTTGCAAATGATGCTACGTATGGGCACATTATCCCTGTCACCCTGGAGAAGTGCAGACAGAGCAAGGGACTGGTGCTGTAGCATCCCCCACAATACAGATCTATCTAGCCACAGCTGGCTGACAGCTCCAGAGATGTTTTGATCCAAGCATGTGTCAGAGCAGGGCAGAGGGACTGATGCCCACAGGGGACAGTGCATCTTTTATGAGCTTTGACCCCGAGAAGGAAAGAGAATATTGTGAATCTCTGCATTCATGCCCTGGGCAGCAAGCACTGGAGAAAAGCAGAGAAACTGTGCTTTTTGGCTCAAGAAGATTGGAACAGAGCCCACAGCACAACAGTAGCAACCTCCAGAGGGATCAACTCAGTCCTGGTCCACCCCCAGCCATCCTTGGTCCCATCCTGCAGGTGCTGAGGACTCAGGTGAAGAGAGAGCATCACCCAGCCGTGCTATTTGGAAAAATGAAGAGCAAGATTGTCTTTTGCTGCCTGGTGACTGATTCACAGATGCTTGCAGATGCCCAAGCCCTACTCTGGCAGAGGAAGCATTTGATCACCAGAGCTCTCTTGGCTGTTGTGGAGGAAATGAGCACTGTGGCAGGGCTGAAGAAGCATGAGGATAAGGCAATTCCCCACCATGACTAGCAATAATAGATGTAAATTGGAAGAGGGGAGATTCAGGCTAGATATATGAAAGAAATTCCTCATCACGAGGGTGGTGAAACAATGGAAGAGGTTGCCCAGAGAGGTTGTGGATGCCCCCTCTCTGGGGATGTTTAAGGCCAGGCTGGACAAGACACTGAGCAACCTGGTCTAGTGGGGGTTGGAACTAGATGGTCTCTAAGGTCCCTTCCAACCCAAACCATTCTATGACTGCTCTGGAGAAAAGAACACACAGCACCTGCAGCTACTTCCTACACATGTGTGACTGCTGCAAACATCCTCTGTGGTGCTGAGAAGGGATTGGTCTTATCCCAGCTAAGCCACAAAGACACAGCCAGCTTTGCCCATCATACCACGCCTGGGAGCTTCAAAGAGGATTGAAGAGAAGTGGTGCCAATTGCAACATCTCCCTTGAAGAGCATCTGTCCTGAAAAAATTTAGGGAAAACAGCTGTGGAGAAGCCCACGGTGCATCAGTTTCCAGCTGGCATCAGCAGGCGCTGTCACCCAGAGGCACATTATCACAGAGCTGGAAGAAAACAACTTGGGAACAAATCTTCAAAGGTGATAGAGGGGGGGAGGGAGCAACCCAAAAGTTCTGCCTGGATCTTTCCCTAAATGCAGAGGATAGATTCAGAAATAAACCCCAGTGAGCCTGACATGACCTCATCCCTGCCATCACCTTGTCATCTTAACACATGAGCAATGCTAACTTGGATGCATGCTGGTGCCTACACCTCCTGTGTCCCCAGTAGATCTGGTGGTGCAGCTCAGGGTGCAAGGAGTCATGGAATAGTTTGGGTTGGAAGGGACCTCAAGATCATTTAGTTCCAACCCCCCTGGCATAGGTAGGGACACCTTCCAGGGAGGGGGCATCCACAACCTCTCTGGACAACCTGTTCCACTGTCTCACCACCTTCACAGTAAAGAACTTCTTTCTTCTATCCAGTCTAAATCTCCTCTCTTACAATTTGCATCCATTACTCCTGGTCCTGCCATCACATATCCTATTAAAAAGTCCTACCCAACCTTTCTGTAAGCCCCCTTCAAATATTGAGAAGCTACTATGAGATCCCCCCCGAGCCTTAACTTCTCCAGGCTGAACAACTCCAACTTCTTCAGCCTGTCCTCATTACGGAGTTGCTCCAGCCCTCTCAACATCTTCGTGCCCCTCCTCTGGACCCTCTCCAACAGCTCAATGTCCTTCTTATGCTGGGGGCTCCAGAACTGGACACAATACTCCAGGTGAGGTCTTGCTTTAGTTGAGAGCTGCCTGCAGGCTGGTGGCAGGTCTCTTTGTGCTGGCCCATCCTTGTTTATACAAATATGTGTCACTCAGCTTCTGGTTAACAAAACAAGTGGATCTGATAATGCTTGAAAATCCCAGTGGGTAAACAAACAGTAAGTGGAAATGCTGGAGCCTTGTACAATTACTCTCCTCCACACAGAGCTCCAAAAATGCCTGAGCAAAGGCAAAGAGCTTTGGGGCTGTTTGGCATTTCAGCTGTGGGGTGGGAGCAGGGACAGCCTCATGGTCTGTTCCCAGTGCAGCAGAGCAGTGGGCATGGTTTATTCCAGAGAGTGTTAATCCTTTGTTCATCAGATTTACTTTTTTTTTTTTTTCCCTGTGCATGCTTAGGGAGCAAAAACAAATCTAAATTCAAGTCATATTTTTATTGAAGTGTTTATGAGACTCTGATCCTTTGGAAAAGCCTGTTGTGATACATGGACACAAGCTGCCAGGGCTGTGCTTCCAGTCCAGCCTTGGGCACTGATAGCACCCTTAGTGAATGCAGGAGTTTGAGGAGGGTCAGAGTGGCCTCATGGCTGTCCCCAGGGCACATCACTGCCTCCAGAGACCTTTTGCTGGGTGATGAGGGAAGAGTGCAGCCTCCAGCCGGGTGTGGGGGTGTCCTTGGGGCATGAGAGGCTTCCACAGTAAGGACTTGAAGGGGAAGAAGAGAAGCATGAGGGCTGCAGGGCCCCACTAGGAATAATGGATGTAAGTTGGAAGAGGGTAGATTGAGGCTAGATATAAGAAAGAAATTCTTTACTGTAAGAGTAGTGAGCACTAGAAGAGGTTGCCCAGAGAGGATGTGGATGCCCCCTCTCTGGTGGTGTTTAAGGGCAGGCTGTACAAGGCACTGAGCAACCTGATCTGGTAGGAGTTGTCCCTGCCTATGGCAGGGGGGTTGGAACTAGGTGATCTTGAAGGTCCCTTCCAACCCAAACTATTCTAACTCACCCACAGAGGGAGGTGGCAGAGAGCAGTGTGCAGGAAGATAAATCATCTGGTGAAGGCAAGCACAAAAGGGGCAGAACTATCACCCACTCTTGGACAGAAATCCTGTCCTCTTTGTGTCTGAGCCATTGTGCCCTGCCTCTGGTGGCACCTTATCTTTCTTCTTCCTTGCTGTCCCTTGCTGTTTGGATCCAGCTATTGCTGACAGTCACAGTCTGGCTGGGCTTAAAATCATCTGCCCACAGAGCTACCCTGGTAGGACCCTGCCAGAGAAGCCTCATTGTGCCATCATACTCATTCCCAGTTTGCATAATGGATGAGCCCAGTTTTCCCTTAATAGAGCAAATGGTGCCGACAAAGGGCCATTTTTACCCCCACAGCTGTCTCTGGTGAGGGCTTCTTTTTTCTTTCCCCCTTTATTTTTTTCTTTTTTTCCTTTTTTCACATTAATAAGTGACTTCCAGCTCTGCTGGCAAACTTCCAAGTGGGGACTAGGCCTTGCTCTGAAAGGGGCTCTGATTTTACAGAAGGAAACTTCCAACACAGAATAAAAGCTTGTTTTGTTTGTAGTAAACAAGCAGAGCCACAGCCAGCTATGGCAGCATGTGTGTACATGTGTGTATCCAAGCCCTCTGCTCTGGAGGTCCCCAGCTATATATAAATACACCCAAGAACACTCTCTCCGGGGGTTTCTTGCAGCTCCTGGACTTTTCTGTTTGTCATCAGGCTGCTGGGGAACAGTGTGTGCTGTTGTTCCCTGGTAGGGGCATCTTTAGCACGATATCTCTGCAGAGATGGGAAGGGGCAGCAGCCTGGGTGGAAGGGGCTGCAGAGCTGTGCAGGTCACAGGAACCCCCTCCCACAGCAGCAGGGATGGAAACACAGCTTGGCAGCTGGACAGAAGGTGATCAGCTGAGCCTCCCCTTGTTTTCTCTTTGTTCTTTTTCATCCCTGACTCTCTCCCCAGCTTCCTCCTTTCTCATTTTCTATCCAGTCTGCTTTCCTTCCCTCATTCTCTTTTTCACTCCATTCGTCACACCACAAAGCCCCAGCCAGCAGCTCCACTGAGCCAAGGGAACTCATCACATCTCTGTGTTTCCCTAATAGCTCTAGGCTCCTTTAATAACAAGATGGAATAAAGAATACATGAAGTCTTTTGGCTTTCTGTTCTAGTATCAACACCAATAGGACAAAGTCATGAGAAGGGGAGACCTGATTGTGAGCTCTGATATCTCAGAGCCTGGTTTGGCTGGAGTGGTGGCCTAGGGAAGGAAATGTGCCTGTGATAGCAGATAGTAAAGCTGCTTGACATCTTCCCCAGCTGTTTTTCTCCTTGAAGGTGGCCATGCCTCTAGGCCATAGAGGTGGCAGCTGGCTGGGCCACATGCAGATGTTCCCATACAAGGCAATTGTCCTGATTTCATAGAATCAAAGAATCATAAAATGGTTTGGGTTGGAAGGGACCTTAAAGATCATCCAGTTCCACCCTCCCTGCCATGGGCAGGGACATCTCTCATAACCTTGGTGGAGACGATCACCAGCTACACATAAAACCAGCAAACCAGTCTTGAGCAGCCCAGCAGACTGGTAGACCCCATGAACAACCATCCAGTCCAACTGGGCACAAAGCAGGGAAAGACTGAGGCTGCCCAGAGGGTTCCAGCAGAGCTTAAAGTCAAACTGAGAAGAGGGAGAGCAGAATAAAGTAAATTTGAGGTAAAACAGAACCAATTTTCTTTGCAGTAAGCTAAACTTCTACTATGTCCACCCTGCTTAGCCCAAAGCTAACTCTCCTCTTTGCTCTTATCTAGAGGCCAGCATCCCTTGGAGTGGTCGTGGCCCGGAGGCAAGGTGGCCCCTGCTGTTAAGGAGAAGGAAACAGAGTTGGTGGCCTCAACAGCCCCCAGCAGTGGCTGGGCAATTCGAGAAGAAGACTGTGAGGGGACTGGTTTGAAGCCATACTGCAAAGTCCTGGTGCTGACAGAGGCCCAAGCCAACGACACGGGTTACTACCACTGCTATTACAAGTACATCAATGCCAAAATCGAGGGCACCACAGCAGTCAGTGCCTACGTCTTTGTGAGAGGTAAGAACCTGCCAGCAGCATGTATCTTCAGGCTCAGAGAGCTCAGGGGGCAACCCATTCACTAGCATAATAGAGAATCATTGAATCAGAATAGTTTGGGTTGGAAGAGACCTTAAAGATCTTCTAGTTCCAACCCCCCTGCCACGGGCAGGGACACCTCACAGTAGATCAGGTTGCTCAGTGTCTTGTCTAGCCTGGCCTTAAACACTGTGGAGAGGAAACTTGTGGAACTTCTTGGAAACTTCTGTGGAAGAAAACTTGTGGAAAGAGGGCATCCACAAGCTCTCTGGGCAACCTCTTCCAGTGTTTCACCACCCTGACCATAAAGAATTTCCTTCTTACATTCAGCCTGAATCTCTCCTCTTCCAATTTACATCCATTATTCCTAGTCCTTCCATCACATAGCCTATTAAAATTCCTACACCAGCCTTTCTGTAGGCCCCCTTGAAATATTGAGAAGCTACTATGAGGTCCCCCCTGAGCCTTCTCTTCACCAGGCTGAACAACCCCAACTCCTTCAGTCTGTTCTCTTAAGGAAGTTGCTCCAGCCCTTCAGTAATTTTCATAGCCCTCCTCTGGACCCACTCCAACAGCTCAATGTCCTTCTCATGTTGAGGGCTCCAGAACCGGACAGAATTAAAAAGCCTGATGTTCCCCTCAGCCTCATGGGGCAGAGCTTGGACGATGCAAGCTCAGGGCTGGCTCCCTGCACTTCCAGAGAACCAATATCCGTCCACTTCTGGGGGATTGAGGCAGCTCCTGGGATTCAATTACGTCCCAGCCCGGGGGGCATCACTCCAGCCAGGCTGGAATGCAGGAATTTAAGGAGTGAGAGCCAGCCTCAGTGACGCTTCACTGCTAAAAAAAGCACAAGAGTTAGCTTGTGGGCAGCTGGAGGTTCTCTGAGATGCTGGTGTCTAGGGATGATAATGTTCTGTAAAGCTGAGACTGAGAGAGAGAGAGAGAGAAAGAGAGGAGGAGTGGTACAAATGCGCCATGTGCAGCTTCATCCAGGCTGGATGGTCCTGGAGCTGCTCCACCTTGGCAGGCCCAGATGCTCCTCTCCACACTGTCTGAGCAGGGACTGCCCGCGTGGGCAGGGTTATAAGACATATTTTGGAAGAGGAAGGTTGTCCACTGGGCTTGAAACTAGAACTTGAGCTCAGCAAGAGTGGCTGCAGGGCCAATGCTCAGCTTCTCCATGCCCCAGGGGCTCCTCCTCCACTGTCTCCCCCACTGTTTGCAGCACTCTCCAGCAAGATAAATGAGCACTGTCCCCTGGAAACAGTTGGCTAAGCTATTTCTCTTTCCACCCCCATTTATTAGTTGGTGCAGTTGTCATGAGCCAGGCAGGTCATGACACACAAGATGCATTTTTCAGAACTCCCAGGGCAAAGCCAGATTTGCCTCTGCAGCTATGCAGGGAAAAATGCAGGGGCAAACCAGAAAAGCTGGGCAGCTGTTGGAGAAGAACTGGGGATCTGTTTGGGTGACTCCTCTCTCTTATCATCTGCTTTGTTGCCCATCCTAAAGCATGATGAAAAACTTAACATGACCCACCAGTGTGTGCTTGCAGCCCAGAAAGCCAACCAAGTCCTGGACTGTATCAAGAGAAGTGTGGCCAGCAGGTCAAGGGAGATGATTTTGCCCTTCTACTCTGCTCTGGTGGGAGCCCAACTGGAGTTACTGTGTCCAGTTCTGGAGCCCTCAACATAAGAAGGACATTGAGCTGTTGGAGCAGGTCCAGAGGAGAGCCACAAAGATGATGAGAGGGCTGGAGCACCTCCCTTCTGAGGACAGGCTGAAGGAGTTGGGGTTGTTCAGCCTGGAGAAGAGAAGGCTCGGGGGGGGTCTCAGAGTAGCTTCTCAATACCTGAAGGGGGCTACAGCAAGGCTGGGGTAGGACTTTTTAATAGGATATGTGATAGCAGGACTAGGAATAATGGACATAAATTGGAAGAGGGGAGATTCAGGCTGGATATAAGAAAGAAGTTGTTTACAGTGAGGGTGGTGAAACACAGGTACAGGTTGCTCAGAGAGGTTGTGGATGCCCCCTCTCTGGAGGTGTTTAAGGCCAGGCTGCATGAGGCAATAAGCAGCCTGTTCTAGTGGGAGGTGTCCCTGTCCATGGCAGGGGGATTGGAACTAGGTGATCTTTAAGGTTCCTTCCAACACAAACCCAATGATATGATTCTATGAAGGATCTTTCCCAGGTCTCCAGCATGGTGTTGGGTGTTCAGACAACTCTAGAATGTTGTATTGGGATGGAGGTAGAGAGCTTCTTACATGTGCTAAAAATAAGTATAACCTAACAAGCTAAGAGCCTCATTTCTAAGGGCCTCATTTTCTGTGTGGTCCAGCAAATGCTCCTTTCTTTGACCCCTTGTCAACCTTCTCTCACCTCCAGCCTCATCTGCAGGTGGGTAATGGCTCTCCTGCTTACCAGAAAGCAGCAAGTGTGCACGTGTGGTGTAGCTTAGGGACAATAAATCCCACCCTGTCAGGGCCCATGGGACTCTTAGTGGCTGTGGACAGAGTGTGTGCAACAGATCCAGCCAACACCTCTCAGCATTGCTGTGCACATGGCTGCACAGGACATTTCATACTCGTTCCAATCAGGCTGTGCCCTGTTATGGCTATCAAACATCCAAAAAACACCCCAGAATCCCCCTTTTCCAGACAGCACAAGCTTTCAGGCAGAAGGGACTTGTCAGGAAAACCCAGGCATACAGTAACTGTAGCCATTACAGAACATCCAGATAAAGCCTGTTCCTGCTGAATGTGAAACTGTCCCTCGAGAGCTCAGAAGGGCTGATGTAAGTGTTGGGGATATTTAGAAACAGCATGATCAGACCACAGATTTATCCATCAGCCTCATTCCTCAAGTTAAGAGCTTGGTGGAATTGCCAGGAACAAAATATCTCTGCTTAGCTGGGGAAAAAATGGGTTCTTCTGAATTTTACCTTCAGTTCAGTTCTCAAATGCACTTTCCAAGTTGTATGTCTCATTTCTCATGTGTCTGGTAAGGTGTGTATTTTATTATAGATAGTGCTGTAAACACACAGGATGTCTCATCAGGATGGAATAGGATACACACTGTCCCTATCTCATAAGATTTAGCATATATTAATGAAGAAGATGTTAAATTATTCCCATTCGACTCATTAAAATGGCCTTACAGAAAAATATGGGATGTGGTCAGGGAAGGGAGTTGGTGTATGAATCTCAGACTCTTTGGCAGCAGGACCAGCCCAGTAAATCAGTTAGTTTTTGGCTGCCATCTGAGCTCTGAAGAGACCTCTTAGTCTCTTCCCTCAGGCAGTTGTGCACCTCCTTCCTCTTGGGTGCCCACAGCTAAGTGGGGTAATGAGGAACATGCTTACACTTGGAAACAAATCTGTGATGTCCTGAGGCAGCACAAACACCCCAGGAAATACAAGAATTCTCTGGGCAACCTGTATTTTCCTAAGAGCTGACCACCACGTTTCCTGTGCATGGTTTGTTTCCCCTAAGGTGTAAAAAAACTTCACCCAAGGTAGGTCTTTGCAGCATGACTGTCACCAAAGCAACAGCTTAGAAGATCAAAAACTAAAGGATTTACTTCATGCATTTAACAGTGGGAGTATTCTGGGTTGTATTGAGTTGGGAATTTCCAAGTGGGTTGTACTGAGTTGGGCCCAAAGTGATTTGACCAGTAGGATCCCCAAATGGAGATCATTATCAAATTCATCTTTGACTTGTCACTTTAGATGGGCAGCTTTAGGGGCTGGGTAGCAGAGGGAAAGACTCTCAGGTTGCACAAACAGATGTCCTCATGCTGTAGGCCCTGTAAGTCAATGGTTTAGCTGCAATATAGGTAAATAAAGAGTAGCCTTTAAAGCCACTGGGATAATTTGTTCTGATTCCAGCACACCAGAATGCATTAGATCTCCTCTAGTAGGTCCCTGGGGCAGCCCCACCACCTCCTTCATCTAGGGGAAAGTTTAAATTGGCAAAACCAATCATCACCCTGTGCTGAATGGACATTTCCAGAGACATCACTCCGACAGGGGAAAGAGGGTGGCAGCAGCAGGCATCAGAGACACTAAGGATGAGTCTCTATTCAGAGCATCCCATGAGGTGTGTCCCCATGGAAATGGGCATGCACTATTTCAGAAGAAGCCATCTATCAGCAAGGCACTGCCAGGTGACACCAAGCAGTTATCTGATATATTTTCTTCCAATTTTGTCTTCATTCCATTTAGTCTGCCTGAGTGCTCTGTTTGGGTCAAGAAAATGAGTGAGGAGGTGCCTCATGTACAGCTTTCAAGTGTATCTGAGAAAGAGCTAGAAATGGGGTCTGTGCTGCCCTGTTAGCCTGTCATCTCTTTGAGGTCAGGTGACACTCTGCATCTGAATGGTGCTTGGCATGATGGGTCAGGGCCACAGCACATCTCCTCTCCCATCATGGAGCCCAGCTTGGTCTTGTCTCATCTGACACAGGCAACAATCACACTGAGCAGGACAGGAGAGCCCTTTCTTCAGAGGCTTTGCTTCTTGTTGCTGGCTCCACGTGGAATCCAGTGGCCTCACTAAGTTGTTTTGCTGATGAAATTTGGGTGGTTTTGTTCTTCCTGTCAATATTTGTGCATGGGAGGCAGTGGGGTGGCAGCTCTGGAAAAAGCTCAGCTCATCTGTTTATCTGCCAGCCAGGATGGCTGCAGGATGACATCTGCATACCATTCTGCTGTGGATCACTTCCCGGGAAGGTCTCAGAGCTGCAGGCAGGACAGCACAGCCCCACACTGTCCCTGCCATGGGGCCACACACAGTCACCAGCTGGGCAGGAGCTGAGCCCAGGGTGAGACCTTCTGCTTTCACAAAGCATCAAACCTTGAGGCAGCCAGGAAAGGGGAAGTCACTTCCAGCACAGCCTGAATGTCACACAAGTGCCTCTCTGCTGGTGTGGTCTTTGCTGCAGTGTAGCCCATCTTGGCCACTCCCTTTGCATTCCCAAACTCCAGGTGTCTCCTCTGGCTGTAAGGCATTGCAGATGAGGTTGTCCAGCTCAACACCACACCCTCTGGCAAGCTCATGCTATGTTAAAAAAAGCCAGAATGCATCCTTCTCCTTCTGGTTTATCCCTTTTTCCAGTTCTTTCCTTATCTCTGTTTATTGTTCTTCTCCTTGAATCTCTTCTTCAGATTTTGAACAACCATTTATCAACAAGCCAGAGACCCTCCTCATCAGCAAGAAAGAGAACACTTGGGTACCGTGTCTCGTGTCCATCCCAGACCTTAACGTCACACTGATCTCGGTGAGAACTCGGACAGGGGGAGAGGCTGGACCAACATGTACTGCATCTGTTCTGCATTTGTAATTGCCTGAGTGGAAGTGGGACAGGAGCTGCCAGGAATGGAAAATGCACGGGATAAGTTTTCCATGGAAAGTACAAGCCACTGGCTTCCTCGTTTTATTTGCTGGTGGAAGCTGTGCTGTCCAGTTCCCTTGGGCAGACCCCATGGGTTTCCTGCCAACCTCACTTCTTTTCTCTGGAGTTCTGTGAAAAAAAAAAAAACCAAAAAAAACCCCAAGACTTAGCTTTCATCCCATTTCCCCACAGCATCCCCTCTTTGCTGGTCTCTCTGATCTACAAACCCTCCAAGTGGTCATGCCCACAAAGGAGGAGGCTGCAGCTCTGGGGTCAATGACTAAAAACAACTCTGTTATCAGTTTGCTTGTGCCTTTTTTTTTTCTTTTTTTTTTCTTTTTTTTTTTTCCATACATCCTTCCAGGATGAGTGTTACTATTGTACAAAAGCCTCCAGGGACACTCTGGGGGCCAGGGGCCTTTCCCTTACCCGGGAAGGACACTACCCAAGGTCAGCACTCATCCCGGTGGGGCTGATGTTTGGGACATCAGCATCAGTTTCCTTAGCTATTACTAGAAGTTTCCATTCCTGGAAGTCTCTGGCCCACTCTGTGGACGGGTGCTTTTGGTGCAGGATATGGCTGCTCTAGGGTTTAGGGGAGGCTGCAATTCCTAGATGACAAACCATCAAGGGGAGAAGGCAGTAGGCCAACATGATGCTGCATCATTTCTTCCCACAAAAGAGATGTGTTAGCCATCATAAAGCCTGGTAAAGGTGAAGTGGGAATGTTGTTACCCTCTTATTTCAGGTGTAAAAATGTTGTTTGTTTGGTTGTTTTTTTTCCCCAGCAAAATTCCCACATCCAGCCTGATGGGAAAAGCACTTTCTGGGACAACAAGAAGGGAGTGCAGGTACCCACACGCTTGATCAAGGACTCCTTGTTTGTCCAATGTGAGACTGTCATCAACAAGAAACTCTACAAATCCAATTTCTTCATCATCCATATAGCAGGTGAATATTTGGAAAGGTGCAAGGTGGGAAAGTGTGGATGGCTCTGATGTCTATCTCTGTGGATCATGGGGTTGTTATGGTCCTCTCTAGTTACAAAGCATGGTGCTTTTATTTCCTTTGTTGCATGCCAGATGTAGACCAAGCAGCAGGATGTTATACCCAAGTTCCTGTAACTGCAGTCTGAGCCAAAGAGTTAACAGATCAGAAATGTCTTTCTCTTCCCTCTTCTGCACCAGGGAGTGAACTGTATGACATCCAGCTGTATCCCAAGAAAGCCATGGAGCTGCTAGTGGGAGAGAAGCTGGTCTTGAACTGCACAGTGTGCGCCGAGTTCAACTCTGGTGTCCGTTTCCAGTGGACTTACCCTGGCAAACAGGTACTGGCAAACAGAGTGGCTGCTCCTGCACTGAGCCACTTCCCTCTGAGTCACCCCCTCCTGTCCCTGCATTGTTCCTCTTTGCATCATTGGCAGGGCTCTGCTTTGTGATCCCAACCATGCCCTAGATAAATCTTTCATAGAATCATAGAATGATTTGTGTTGGCAGGGACACCTCCCACTAGCCCAGGTTGCTCAATGCCTCATCCAGTCTGACCTTAAACACCTCCAGGGAGGGGACATCCACAACCTCTCTGGGAAACCTGTTCCAGTGTCTCACCACCTTCACAGTAAAGAAATACTTTCTTCTCTCCAGCCTAAATCTCTCTTCTTCCAATTTGCATCCATTACTCTATCAGAGGGCTTTCCCATTTTTCTCTCCTGGGAGAAGGAAGGGAGAAGGAAGACTCCTTTTCCTGGCAGAAAGCACTACTTGCCAAGATGTTGTTACTCTAGGACTTTCCTGGCTTTTTTTTTTTCCATCAGTGATAATCCAGAGCAAGCATCCTTGGCTTAAAAGGAGCTTCTAGTTACCAGGACCCTGTGAGGAGGTCCCTTTCTCACTGTGGTTTTCCCATGTTGTAGCCTCTGGCTCTAGTGAGCAGGAAGATAGAAGAGTCCCTTTGGGTCATCACTGTTCACATAGCTACAGGGATCCCAGCCTGACTACAGAGCGAAGCATGTGCTAAACCCCAGCCTCAGGTGGTCAAGTTGCCTTTCCATCCCTGAGATAGCAGTCAGGGGTGGAAATGCCTGTCCAGGGAAAGGCAAGCACTGAGCAGCAAGTGGTGCAGAGGGGAGGAGCCCATCTGCACCCCCCATCCCCTTAATGTCTCTCATCCCCTTCTCTGTCACCTCCCACAGTCGCAGCGGGCAGTGATAGAGCCCGAGCGCCGGTCCCTGCAGACACACACAGAGCTCTCCAGTATCCTGACCCTCCACAATGTCAGCCAGGAGGACCTGGGCAAGTACACCTGCACTGCCACCAATGGGGCCCAGATGTTGGAGGAGAGCAATGATGTCATCGTGCACGGTAAGAGACCTTCCTCTTCCTCAAAGAGTCACAGTTGGAACTGAGCTGCAGGTGGGGCAGTCTCCAGAGGGCTGAGGAAGCACTTGGTGCAAGGCTCAGCAGAGGGGCTCCTGCACCTCCACCCCACTCTAGTGAGATCCATCCATCCTGCTTTAGTGGGATCCATCCTTTCTCCAGTCCCTCATCTCTTCCGCACCCCAGCTCCTGCACTGGGGGCAGAATCAAACTCTGCAACATTCCAAGATGTGTCCAGCAGGTCAAGGGAGATGATTTTGCCCTTCTATTGGGCTCTGGTGAGAGCCCAACTGGAGTTACTGTGTCCAGTTCTGGAGCCCTCAACCAGGAGAAGGACATTGAGCTGTTGGAGTGGGTTCAGAGGAGGGTCACAGAAGGGAGAACCTCCCTTCTGAGGACAGGCTGAAGAAGTTGGGGTTGTTCAGTCTGGAGAGGAGAAGCTTCTCAGTATCTGAAGGGGGCTACAGAAAGGGCAGGGGTATGACTTTTTAATAGGGTCTAGGATGGCAGGACTAGGAGTAATGGATGCAAATTGGAAGAGGGGAGATTTAGGCTGGAGATAAGAAAGAAGTTGTTTACTGTGAGGGTGGTGAGACACTGGAAGAGGTTGTCCAGAGAGGTTGTGGATGCTTCCTCTCTGGAGGTGTTTAAGGCCAGGCTGGATGAGGCACTGAGCATCCTGATGTAGTGGGAGGTGTCCCTGCCCATGGCAGGGGGGGTGGAACTCGATGATCTTTAAGTTCCCTTCCAACCCAAACCATTCTATGATTCTGTGATGATAAAAAAGAGAAGTGAAAACTAAAATTCCAGTGGGATGGCAGTAGGACACACAGGTGTCATGACCCTGCAGCAGATGTCCCTGAGGCATGGTGAGCTTGGGAGGCACCCAGACTTGGGTGCAGAAGGCACAAATAGACTGGGTGGCCATCTCCTGACAGCAGGAAGTCCTGAAGCAGCACAGTCTCCCTGTGGACCCAATGGCTCACCAGCCAGCTCTGTGGTGGCCTGTCTGCTTCTGCCTGACATCCACTCCTTCCTGCTGGGAAACAAGGATGAGGAAGAGGTGCTGAGGGTCGTATGGGCAGAGAGGACAACAGTGGATTTTGATTTTTTTTCTTCACTGTTTCAGAGAAGAAGTAATTTTTAACTGCACAGCTCCCACATGTCTTTGGTCCTTGTTGTCAGGCCCCATGGGGAGCAGCAGATTGTGGTGAAAGCCTGTCCCAGCAGAATGTGGTGACAGCCTGTCCCAAGGCTGTGCTCTGCTCTCCTCCATGCTCACCTTTTTTCTTGCAGAAAAACCTTTCATCAACGTGGAGTGGAGGAAGGGCCCAGTGATAGAAGCTACTGCAGGAGACGAAGCTGTGAAGCTTCCAGTGAAAGTTGTGGCTTACCCCCCGCCGGACTTCCAGTGGTAACTCACCTTTCTTGGCCTGAGCCACCTTGTCCTCTCCTCCTTCCCTCTACCAAGTAGAGAAGCTTCGCATGGCCTCCTTGCTAGGTCCCTGTGTAGCCAAGATTGTCCCAGGCACCACTTTTTTTTTTTACCTGTGAGAGGCATTTCTCCCACCTGCCTTGGTTCTCAGCTGCACAGCTTGAGATGGGATGAGGTGAAGCCTGGGGGAGAAGCAGCAAAGGTTGGCAGTCCTGTGCTATGTAAAGGGGACAAGTGGAGCTTCAATCTGAGCTGACTCTCTTGTCCTCCTGCAGTAGTATTACAGCTGCCCAGAGGAGCATGGTTGGGGAGGCTGTGTACTGCATTATGCTGCATTTCCACCAGAGCTGGCTGGAAGCTGGGAGCTCTGCACCTGCACACTCCTCAGGGCGGAGCTACAACATCCCCAGTCCCTCACATATCCATACAAGATAACACACAGACCCATCACTCAGGTGTAGGGAAAGCTCAAGAGTCTTCCTCTGGTCACCAGCACTAGCAAAGGGCAGCATGACTGCACTTGTGTGGGGACCAGCAAATCCCTGCCCAGCTGCCAGTGGGACATTTTGTCCCCATGGCTGCATTTTCTCTCTGCCTCCCTGCAGGTACAAGGACGGGAAGCTAATTCCCAAGCAATCTCAATCTTCAATGCAGATCAAGGATGTGTCAGAGCAGCACGCTGGGACATACACGTTGGTTCTGAGGAACAGGCTGGCAGGGCTGGAGAAGCACATCAGCCTCCAGTTGATTGTCAATGGTAAGAGAGGGCCAGGGGAGAGTGCCAGAGTCCATGTCCTCTGCCTTTGGGTTACTCTGAGCCCAAGCTCCCTATGGTGTCCTAAAGCAGTTGGCACCTACAGTATCTCTTTCCTAACTCCTGAGGGATATTCTCATTACAATGAGGCTGATCCCTCATGGCCTGGGTGATACAGCAGTTTTGTTCCTGGACAGTGTATGTCCTTGCTTAGGGGCTGGTTCACAACTGCAGTTGGACATACTGCTGAGGGTGACCCTGTCTGACATGGACTTGAGAGCAGGGCAGCTGCAACACTTCTGGATTCTGGAGCTGGAGCAGTTCCTCTGGATGGAAAGCTCCCAGAGAGTTTTCCCCTGGTAGAAACTGGTCCCTGTTGTGCAGGAATTAGCACATAAAGTTCTGAAAGGGCTCTACTGCTTGGAGACCTGTCTCCAGCAGGCCCTGTGCTGGGGCTGTCTGACAATGCTTGGAGCCCTGCAGCATCCAGAGAGTCACACTCTACAGAGAAAGGAGAAATTACATCACTTGAATCTACCTAAGTATAACTTGCTCTGCCTGGCAGGCCTGGACTCCCTGAGAGCCATGATGCTTTTGTGCCCAGTCTCTCTAAAGACAGACCTGGTGAGAGCTGTGTCTGACCTGGGGACACAGCCCACAACCACTTACTCACATTGTCACTCTTGTCATTGCAGTTCCCCCACGTATCCATGAGAAGGAAGCCTCTTCCCCAAGCATCTACTCTCGGAGAAGTCCCCAAGCCCTCACCTGCACAGTCTATGGCATCCCAGCACCAGAGGTGATCCAGTGGCAGTGGAGGCCATGGATGCCCTGTCGGATGTTCTCCCGACGTAGCCTGTAAGTGCCATTTCTCCCCACACACATCTTAGCAGGCCACCAGTCTGCTTTTGCTTCCCTTTTTGGTCCTTCATCTTTTTCTACATAATGATGGAAGGAGAAGTGCTTATAAGCAGGAAAGAAGAGCATGTAGAGAAGACATGCTTAATCTAGTGGAACTGCCAGATCTCTGCCATCTGGGAGGATAGTTTTCTAGGAGGGTATCAGTGCAGGCAACACCAACAGGTAGGCAGGAAGGGTAGGTGCCCAGTGTCTGTGCCCTGGGAAGCTAGGGCAGCACCAGGCAGGGCTACAGTGGCAATTTTAGCAGCAGCCTCACAGGAAGAAGGAAAAGGGATGCTGTGGAGTTAAAGCCAGAGTGGTCAGGGTGGAGAACATCAGGGTGCCTAGAGGAAGCCATGTCCAGCAGCCCTTTACAGGCTGTTGCCAAGACAGGAACACCAAAGAGCTGCTCTCCATTGCATGCAAGTGCACTGTAGCCCTATCAGGAAGCAGAGGGAACCATGAATTATGAGCACTGTCTCCCAAGGCCATCGTATTTCTGCCTAGCATAGCTCCAGGGGATGCAGGAGGCTTCTCTCTAGCTTCCTGTTGTTTACATAGCTCAATGATGTGCTCACCCTGCTGAGTGCTCTGCCCTGCACTGCCAGCACACACCTCTTGGGCACACACTTCACTCTGACTCCCCTGTCACCCTAAGTCCTTCCCCTCTGCATCTCCCACCCTGGATTTTAGGCAGACCCACCCATCACCCTTCCCCAACTACATTTCAGAAGCACCCTGTGGGCTGCAGCATCCCCTGTTCATCTGTTCTTAGTCCTGAGAGATGTCACCACATCCCTGTGAGATAACAGCAGTATCTCTACTTGGGATAATTTCCCTCCTGGTATTCGTTGAATCAGGGGCAACTCTCCAAGCCAGCACCCAGTCTCAACAGAGGTTTAAGACCTTGTTGCTGAGCAAATGGACATAAAGAATTGTCCCAGTCACTCATGGACTTCATCCCTGCCTTTCTCCACCCTTAGCAAGGAAGGTTGAAACTAGAGATTTGGGGCTAAAAGCACTGCCTGGGACATTGGTTCCCTGCCTCAATATTTGTCTCAGTAATGATTGTGGAGCACCTTTAGAAAGCACATTAGAGCTGGAAGACCCAGGAGATTTTGCAGAGAACGGGGGCATCAGTTTTTAAACACAAAGCAAATTTTTCTGCCTTCTGCCCAGCTGATCTTCTCTTCATCTCTCTCCTCTTTCTCCTGCTCTTCCCTGGCTACTGGATCAGCGGCAGCCGCCACCGGGCAGCCCGGCGCCATCAGCGGGACAGGATGCCAGAGTGCAAGGACTGGAAAGATGTGTCTCAGCAGGATGCTGTGAACCCCATCGAAAGCATTGACACCTGGGTGGAGTTTGTGGAGGGGAGGAACAAGGTGAGGCCCATCCCAGAACAAGGAGCAACTGGGGACAAGCAACCTGGGAGGGATCCTTTGCAATTAGGAAGTTTGCAAAAAGTGGCCTAAAGATAAGTGTGGCAGAGGCAGATCTGGGAAGGGATTCACACCTCTGCTTCTAAAGTAAGCCATCTAAAGTTCCCATCTCTGAGGCTCTGCAGTACCAGGCAGCTCCAGGGCATGGGAGAGCTGTCATCTTTGAGAAATCACCCTGTGTCCAGAGAGGATCCTGCTGGAGCTGACTGCACACTGATCACTGCTGAACACATAGCAACACAATGGGGGGGAGAGGAGAAAGGTGTGCTGTGGTGCCTCCCGTGGTGATTTCTTAGTGGGATTTCTAGTGGGAGGTGTCCCTGCCCATGGCAGGGGGGCTTGGAACTAGATGATCTTTAAGGTCCCTTCCAACCCAAACCATTCTATGATTCTATGACTCTTAGGGCCTTGTTGGGGAGAGCCAAACCAGGCAGAGCAACCTGGGCAACGAGGAAAGGAGAATGGGATTCACAGACTGACTGTGAAATCTCTGGTATATGTGTAGGGGTGCATTTCATCTGGCTGTCCCCATCCCAGAGGGGTGAGGATGCTTTGGGGATGCTGGTGTCCATCCACTACCTATTTGTGAGTGAGAGCACTTGTGCCTCACACAGCCCATCTTCTCCATCACAGCATTTCCTCTCTGAGAGGAACATCTCTCCCTCATTGCAGTGTGTGACCTGCAAACAGACACTGCTGGCTGCCTGTTTCTTCCAGTCTCTCTGGTAGCCACTAGTGTCAGGTCTGCCCCATGACGGGGTTCCTGTTCCCGCTGGTGTCAGGCACCAGGCACTCACAGGGGGATGCAGAACAAACAAATGGGCCCCTGTTTCCGAAAGTCACTTCCTGTTTTCCTACACACCTCCAAAGGCACTTCCCGTCCCCTGGCCTGGCGTTCATCACTGCCAAAAGGGTGGAAGGGGCAGATGCTGCTCCTCCCAGAGCAGCTGAAGGGATCAGTGTCCCCTGAGGAGGTGAGCAGGAATGGTGGAAGCTCCTGGGTGAGAAGACCTTTGTGTCCTCCTCCTGATGTGTCTCTTGTCTTGATCCCTTTTGATCTTTCCACTTTTTTCCTCATTCCTAATCCCTTTCGTCTTCCTCCTGTTCCTCAGCTTCTCATTCCTACTATTTGGATTTAACTGTCTTGGAGGTACAAATTTAGAGGTCAGGGAGAGGAAAGAACTCAGATCACAGAATCACAGAATGTCAGGGATTGGAAGGGACCTCAAGTGACCATCTAGTCCAATCCCCCTGCCAGAGCAGGATGCTGTCCTCAAATCTGCTTTCATTTCTCTCCTTCTCCTTTCTGTCTGTCTTCTCTTACCGTCCTCCTCTGTTTATTACTGTGTTTGGAAAGGCTAGAATCAATCTCAGGGTGTGCCATGCAGAGACATGCACTGCAGACAGCAGCATGATGTCAGATCCAGGAACCCCAACTCAAACACAAGAGTGTAGATTAGAAGGAAAATCCCTAAGAAACAGGAAAGGCAGCACACAAAAGTGCCAGCAGTAGGATCACTTCAGCTGCATTGAGTAATTTCAAGAAACGGAAAAGGCAGTGCACAAAAGTGCTAGTAAGAAGGTGACTTCAGCTGTGTTGGATATGCCCCATATGAATGACTCTTCCTTCTAATGAACACAAGCTAATGCATTGCCACTTAGAATGGAAATGCTTCCTAAATTCTATGGGATGAATAGTGAAAGGAAAATAGTTTCCCTGTAGGAATACATTTTTTGGTGGGTGTTTTAAATCTCTCTCATTGGAGGGATTTTTTTTTTTGCATGTGATTAACATGTTGTTGAAAGCAGGAGGGAGGAGGAACCTGTGGAGTGCTTGTAACACATTTGGCAGCTCATACTCCTGCAGTAGGAGCCACCAGGAAGAGGAGAGCAGCCTGGCTCCCCAACTGCCTTGCCTGGCTTTTTTGGAGGCAGCATCTCCAGAGCCTGTGCTTCCAGGACAGCAGCCTGGCTGTTTGCCCAGTCTCAGTCATGGGGAGGGAGGAGGAAGCTTTTAGGACCATGTCTATATACACTTGGAATTTAAAAGGAGAAGATGACAGCTCTTTATGAAGTGGTAAGAGCTGGAGTGAAAGCACTCCAGGTTTGATTTCCCCTTATGGATAAAAGAAGTGCTTGCAGATCTGTAAGTACCTGTAAACTCCACTGAACTCTGGGATACAGAGTTACTTAACTGCAGAGAGCACAGGGAATCAAAGCCTTGTTGTCCTTACCCTTTCTCCCCACTGTTATAAAGCTTGGCAGGAGCTTAACCATCCTCTCAGCTCCAGCATCGTGTTCATGCATCCCTTGCTGGGCGCAAGCCTGTCCCCCTGGTGACCTGAGGGACTCAGCAAGAAATTTACTCCCATGGAGAGGCATCTGTGCTGGCTGGGCTCGGTGAAAAGGAGCAGAGATGAGGAGATGCTGCTGTTTCTAGAGCCAGTAGATGAGATTTGAAATGCATGAAGTGCTTTTGAATAAAGGGCTATTTTTACATAGCCCTTTCCCAGGTACTGCTGCCACCTGCGGCCAGGCTTGTTGTGTGCTTTGCCAGAGAGCAGCAATGTTCCTACTTCTGTTTTCTCTTGCTCTTCCTAACTCCTCCTTATGCTCTTTTTCCCCAACAGACAGTCAGCAAACTGGCCATCCAGGAAGCCAATGTCTCTGCCATGTACAAGTGCATTGCCTCCAATAAAGTGGGTCGAGATGAGAGGCTGATCTACTTCTACGTGACCAGTGAGTACTGCATTGCTTCAAGCAGAGCTCTCTGCTTGAGACAGGAAGGTCCCTAGACCTGCCGAGTCCTGTCTTTCACATTTAGCACCTTAAACAGTGGCTGGGAAGCCAGGAGGAAAGCAGAGCTATCCCAAAGCTCTGCTGGAGCTCTGCCTGGAACTCTACAGGAGGTAGCAGAGGCAGATTTTGGCAGGCAGAGCTGGAGATGAGCCGGCTCTCCATGTGCCCAGGTCCTGGAGCATCCCTGGCAGGTCCTGGCCTGGGGATGTCCTGCTGCCTCAGGCCCAGGCATCTTCCTGAGCTGGGAATGTGCCTGGTCCAAGAGCATCCTCTAGTGGCACTGCCTGACCTACTCCCAGGCAGGGTCCTGCTGGCCTGAACCCCATGGCAGGGTCCCCATGAGGTTGTGGTGGAGGGAGGAAGCCCAACACCGTGGCTGCAGTCGTGGCCCGTGAGGGGCAGAGCCTTATCTTCATACCTCTCTGAACAGACCCCAGAAGCCTGGGCTGAAGGCTCTCAAAGGTAATACCTGTGCTGTTCGAACCAGCAGATTTTTTGGAGGCAGATGAACACCAGTAACTGCTGCTCCAGTGATGCTCTGTGTGTGTGCAGTGGTCCAGCCTGGCTGTGTTACTGCCCACACGTGTGAAAGCAAGCATGAGTGCAACCTAGAATCCTGCAGCTGAGCTTAGAGAAGGAACAGCCTAATTCAGACTTCCCTGGCTCATTTAATTTATGACCCTGTCCTTCCTCATCTGGCCCTGGGATTTCAGCATATCCCTTAGCACTCACCGGGTGGAACTTCAGCTGTTGGTCCCCAGAAGTTTCCATGTCACAATTCTGCTAAAGCCTGGCTGAGGGGAGTCTCAGAGAGCTGAGCCAAACAAGACAGTTTCATTGTGTCTGGCAGCTCAGACGTGGAAACTCGTTCACATGTTCATTTCCTTCCTGAAAGCCATTCCAGACGGGTTTGAGATTGAGTCCCAGCCCTCGGAAGAGCCCATAGAGGGGCAGGACCTCCAGCTGAGCTGCAATGCAGACAACTACACCTATGAGAACCTGCAGTGGTACCGTCTGAACCTCTCCAAACTCCATGACGAGGAGGGCAACCCCCTGGTGCTGGACTGCAAGAACGTCCACCACTATGCCACTAAGATGCAGGGGGAGCTGCACTTCCAGCCCGATTCCAATGATGCCACCTTGCTGCTCACCATCCCCAACATCTCCCTGGGTGAGGAGGGAGACTATGTGTGTGAGGTGCAGAACAGGAAGACTCGGGAGAAGCACTGCCACAAGAAATACATCTCTGTGCAGGGTGAGGTTCCACAGGGCTGGTGGGAGTGACAGAGGACAGCTGATGCTCTTGATGCTATCAGCTTCCCAGTCTGTCCCTAGGGGAAGATAAACTCAAGGTGACACAGGCAAGGCGCCTGGGTTCTCAAGACACCTTTCATCGAGGGTCAGAGAACCAAAGCCCCCAAGGAACACAGATAGACTTTGATCAAACCATTTCCTGTTTTTCCCTCCTCTTCGTGCTGCATCTCCAGCCCTGGAGATCCCTCGCCTCAAGCAGAACCTGACAGACATTTGGGTGAACGTCAGTGACTCCATAGAGATGCGCTGCAAGGTGGATGGCAACCACATTCCTGAAATCAGCTGGTACAAAGACGAGAAACTGGTGGAAGAAGTGTCAGGTACAGTGGGCTGGGGGTGAATCAGAGGCATCATGCTTGGTGGCTGGAGAGCTGAACACTGCTAGGTTCTCTGGGGGTTGCCATGCCCAGACAAAGGTGCCTGTTCTCTCATTTGGCTGAACTCTGTTTCTAATCATGTTCTGTCCCAGTCTGATGTACAATCACTAGCCAAGTCTATGCTCTAGGGCCTGCTCAGTGCTGTCTGTGCATGTGCACATTCAGCTGGAGAACAGAGAGAGATAAATTGTTCATCTCTATTCTCAACTCCATGCCTGGCATCTCCGCTCATCCCACAGAAGGACCATGGGAAAGATCCAAGTACATTCCAAAGGGAAAGGAACATGTCCTAGAGCTGAAGCAGAGCTTGACACAGCAGCTGGGCTGCCTGGGCCCCATCCCCATCCAGTGTTGTCTGTGGGGGTTTCATCCCCTCCATACACTGCCTGGGGAAGGCTCTTCCAGGGTATTTCTGGGGCCAGCAGAGGGATTCTACCAGTTGGTGCAGTTTCATTCTGTCTGCAATGAACCAGCCAAAAAATAGAAGCCTTATTTTGAGCCTGACTCAGTGCTGTGCTGACTCCTCCTCCTTGAGATTGACCACCCCACCCTTTGTGCCTTTCAGGGATTGATCTGGCAGACTTCAACCAGAGGCTGAGCATTCAGAGGGTGAGGGAGGAGGATGCTGGGCTTTACCTGTGCAGCGTCTGCAACGCTAAGGGCTGTGTGAACTCCTCAGCCAGTGTCTCTGTGGAAGGTAAGAGCAGCCATGACACCCATGGGATGAAGGGGAGAAATAGGAGCATGGCCAAGATCCCATGTCTCTTCCTTACAACACCAGGCAGCAGCAGGCAGTGAAAACTCCATGGCCTTGCTGGTGGCATGGTGCCCTCAGTTCTCTGATCATGTTTTGCTCAGGAAAATACACCTCCCCAGTCTCCCTACAGCCTGAAGCAGGTGACAGGGGATGGCTGAGCTGGGGTGTAGAACAGGAATCTCTGAATCTATAATTTCCCTCCTGTCCCACAGGCTCTGATGACAGGACCAATGTGGAGATTGTCATCCTGATTGGGACCGGGGTTATCGCTGTTTTCTTCTGGATCCTCCTTATCCTCATCTTCTGTAATATCAAAAGGGTATGTGACTATCCTTTGCCCCAAGGCAGGGGAGGTGACTTTGTGGGGCTTGGGGCAACACCATTGCTATGATGTGTATGACAGCATCCTCTAAAAGGTGTTTTAGTGGTGTTTCAAGGGCAGGAAGCATAAGGGCTGTGGTAAAGGAGGTGACAGGGAATGGCCTTTGCCAGGGAAAGCAGGACAGAGTGAGCAAAGGGACTCTGTCCCCTCTGAGAGTCAGCACCCAGTGCAGGGAGGGCATCTCCTCACCCTCTGTGTTGGCTGATTCCTGCAGCCTGCCCACGCAGACATCAAGACTGGCTACCTCTCCATCATCATGGACCCTGGTGAAGTGCCCTTGGAGGAGCAGTGTGAGTACCTGCCCTATGATTCCAGCAAGTGGGAGTTCCCCCGAGACCGCCTGCGTCTAGGTGAGCTGCAGCAGGGCTTCCCACCAGCCCTTCAAACTTTCAAGTTTCTTACACATCTCTCTGTGTTTAATGGCTTCTCTCTGCCTCAGGCTTGCCATCTTCTTCCCTAGACTGTCCCTAAAGGTGTGCTGTGCCTGGGGAATCCCTTTGGGTCTAACTATGGATATATGTGAGCCAGATATAAGCCCAGACTCATATCTGAGACCAGGAGACCTCTGGGCATGCTTTAAAACTCATGCTCATATTCTCCAGCTGGCAGTCTGATCACAACAGCCCAGTCCACAGCAAGCACCCCAAGTCCAGGACCATTATCCTTCATTATTCAGCATTCATTACCCTCTTAGTGATCAATCTGGTTGCCATCTCTTCTGGCTGCCTGGGAGGGTTAAAAGGGCTGCAGACTACCTTTGAGGCAGAGCACTGACATTAGCCCTGACTGCCCTTCTGCAAGGTGTCACATTTACCTTTCCCACATGCCCTGCTTGAGGGCAACAAATAGCCCCTCACTTCTGCAGGGCCATTTCCTTCCTCTGCTTTGTCCATGCCAGCTCTGTCTCAGTTCCTCCCATCATCCTTTCTCCTATTCTTACTGACAGAGCAAGCAGCCACCTGGGAAGGGCACAAGTTCCATTCTTTCCTTTTCCTTTACGACCATTTTTCTTTCTTTTCCCCATGGTTTCCTGTTAAGTATGTTGTTTTTTCATCCCATTCTGCCTGTGTTGCACCTGCCTTCCTTCACACTGCCTCTTTTCTTACCCATAGGTAAGGTGCTGGGTCACGGTGCCTTTGGGAAGGTGGTGGAAGCATCAGCATTTGGCATCAATAAAAGTAACAGCTGTGAGACTGTAGCAGTCAAGATGCTAAAAGGTATGTGGTTGGAGAAGCAGAATATAGTCTGAGTGGACAGCATCTTGGGGGATGTTTTATCTCTCTCACAAGCATTCCTGGATGCTTCTGCCTGAGCCAGCCCTGAGCTAGGGAAAAGGAGCTGGAGGCAGCCTTTTAATTTATGGCTTTTGGGCCTCATCACATTTGATTCTCTTGATCTTCCCTCATGGGAGCTTTAGCTCCATTTAGCTGCACTAGGAGGAAAGTGGCAGAATAGACAACAGGGATTTGGGCAACTCAGCTATCAAGGAATTTTAGCTGTCTGCAATGGCAAAGAATCATAGAATAGTTTGGGCTGGAAGGGACCTTCAAGATCATCTAGTTCCAACCCCCTGCCATGGGCAGGGACACCTCCCACTACACCAGGATGCCCAGTGCCTCATCCAGCCTGGCCTTAAACACCTGCAGAGAGGGGCATCCACAACCTCTCTGGATAACCTGATCCACTGTCCCATCACCCTCACAGGAAAGAACTTCTTTCTTCTCTCCAGCCTAAATCTCCCCTCTTCCAGTTTGCGTCCATTACTCCTAGTCCTGCCATCATATATCCTGTTAACAGTCCTACCCCAGCCTTTCTGTAGGGCCCCTTCAGGTACTGAGAAGCTACTATGAGGTCCCCCCTGAGCCTTCTCTTCTCCAGGCTGAACAACCCCAACTCCTTCAGCCTGTCCTCATAAGGGAGTTTCTCCAGCCCTCTGATCATCCTCGTGGCCTTCCTCTAGACCTGCTCCAACATCTCAATGTCCTTCTTATATTGAGGGCTCCAGAACTGGACACAATACTCCAGGAATGAGATCTGCCCCAGAGGACAAATAAGAATCCAGAGCCCCTCTTTGGCAGGTCACTGAAGGAGTGTTGCTCCCAGTTGCCTTCTTCCAAATGTGCCTGTTTATGGACCATGCTCACAGCGTGGTAAGGAAACAGGCCACAGCTCTTAACTAGCTCTAAGGGCTGACTTGGCTCTGCACCCAAAGTCTGGTCAATCCAGAGTGAGCTTTTAAGCTTTTATGGCCATGCTTTCAAGCAGGCATCCAGAACATTATTCTGTAATTTGGTACCAAATAAAATATCAAGGCAGCCTCCAGGCAGCATGTGGAGACTGAGTGTGAGAAGCCTGGCCATGCTTTACAGTCCTTTGAGGCATGGCTGTCACCTGGCCCATCAGCTGCAGCTCAAGGGGATGCCTCTGTCTCTCAGACTGTGTTTGAAAATTCCCAAGTATGACAAAATGCATATGGGGAAGCAGAGAAGTGAGGTCCCTTGAGGGGACCAAGAGTTGATATGAATTAGGCACTTGGAGAGAAAACACAGCACAGAGAGCTGACAGGGGTACAGACCTGTGTTTGCTAATGGATAGGAATCATAAAAAGATATTCTGTGTTTGAGCTAAGACAGTTCCTATCTCCAGTCATGACCAAAAGACTCAGATCCTTTTTGTTCCTAATATCCCCTCCAGTTATTTTATGGCTTGTTATCTCTCTTTGGAGGCTGAAAGGGCTGAGATTCAAATGTGTGTATCTGCATGTAAGCCTCAAGTGATCTTTCTCCTTGCACAGCTATCACAAGGAAAAGCGTGTTGGGCACAGGTTGTGTTGTCCTTTGCACCTGCAGGGAGAACCCTCTGCACTACAGCAGGGACTCTGGCTTCTCCAGACAATGCTCTGACATTTCATATGCAAACATGCAATAACAAAATGTACTAAAGCTCTGGGGTCACAGCTTCCTCAGCAAGGCTCACTTGGATAAGAGAAGGGTGGTGAGGGAGGGTGGAAAGCTGTGAAGAAGCATCATGACATGGTCTGTATATTTCCAGAGGGAGCTACTGCAAGTGAGCACAAGGCACTGATGTCAGAGCTGAAGATTCTCATTCACATCGGGAATCACTTGAACGTGGTGAATTTGCTGGGTGCCTGTACCAAACCCAATGGTAAATATCCCAGGGCAACAAGCTCTGCCTGCTCCCAAGGACCCTGTGCCCTTTCTGCTGGCCATGTGTGTGACCACGAGGACATGTTATCGATGTGTCTGTGTGCACTCAGGGCATGTGCCACAGCTCAGTGGAGCTGCACAAAACATGAGCTGGGGAAAATTCTGATTGTCTGACACCCTTACCTCTTCCCTTGTCCTTTGGTGTCTTCTTGCCAGGACCACTAATGGTTATTGTTGAGTTCTGCAAGTATGGAAACCTCTCCAATTACCTGCGGACCAAGCGGGAAGGATTCAGTCCTTACAGGGTAAGTAACGTCCTTTGCCCCATGGGACCTGCCTGTTGTCTAGGGAAGGAAGATCTGTAGCCCTGAAAGTGATCTGACAATGGAAGAAAGGCACCCTCTGCCTAGCAGCAGATGAAGTTTTGTTTGCACTTCAGGGAAGCCATTTCTTTCTGCAGTGGAAGTCAGGTGCTTCCAGGCCAGATTTTCAGTCAAAGAAAAAAATGTGCAGCTTGTAGGGGCAGAGGTTATGGTGTATGTTGCCTTCTGAGGGTTTTTCGTTTGGTCTCCTTGCCAGGAGAAGTCTCCCAGGCTGCGTATTCAGGTCCAGTCCATCGTGGAGGCAGTAAGAGCAGACAGGAGGAGTCGTTCTGGGACTAGTGACAGCACAATCTTCAACCGCTTCCTGATGCCCAAGAGTCAGCCAGTGCAGCCCATGCAGGAAGGTAATGCTCCATACTCAGCACTGGCTCCTCACCTGGCCCACCAAAGAAAGGCCAGACCTGGCTAAGGTGGGGAAAGGGCAGGTCATGACAGTAGAGAGTTGGGACCCAGCCTTGGAGCTGATCACTCCACTGCTGACCAGGGCTATTGCAGTCATCTGTTGTCTCTTGTAATGTTCTCTGAAAGTTCAGAAGGGAAAATGAAGTCATAGAATGGTTTGGGTTGGTACCTTAAAGATCATCTAGTTCCAACCCCTTTGCCATGGGCAGGGACACCTCCCACTAGACCAGTGCCACCTCCCACTAGACCAGTGCCTCATCCAGCCTGGCCTTAAACACTTCCAGGGAGGGGGCATCCACAACCTCTCTGGGAAACCTGTTCCACTGTCTCACCATCCTCACAGGAAAGAACTCCTTTCTTCTCTCCAGCCTAAATCTCCCCTCTTACAATTTGCATCTGTTACTCCCAGTCCTGCCATCACTTATCCTGTTAAAAAGTCCTATCCCACCCTTTCTGTAGGCCCCCTTCAGGTATTGAGAAGCTACTATGAGGTCCACCCTGAGCTTTCTCTTCTCAAGGCTGAACAACCCCAACTCTCCTTCAGCCTGACCTCATAAGGGAGGTGTCCAACCTTCTCATCATCTTTGTGGTCCTTCTCTGCACCCACTCCAACCTGCTTCTTATATTGAGGGCTCCAGAACAGGACACAGTACTCCCTTTGTATTTTTTTAGCCTAAAGAAATGAGAAATGAGAGGGGGATCTCATTGGCTCCTGCCTAGGACAGGAGATGAACTTTAAAGTTCTTTCCAGTTCTGTTCCCCCCAACTCTGACTGATGTGTGATGAGCTCATTCTCCTCACACTTTAGGAGGTTCATGACATGTGCTTTCTGCCACCCAAGCAGAGAACCCTAGAAAGGAGCTGGTTACTCTAGTTAGCACTGGGGACTGGCTGTAGCTCACCCAGGGGCTGGTTGAATCTCACCATCCTGAAGACCCACAGGGAGAACAAGAAACCACTCACTAATAATTTCATTGTACTCTTGGACAGTGGATGACTTGTGGCAAAGTCCCTTGACAATGGAAGACCTGATCTGCTACAGCTTCCAAGTAGCACGTGGAATGGAGTTCTTGGCATCTCGAAAGGTAAGTTCACCCTTTCCTTCGCTGCCCTCTTCCTTTGTGCACACCTGACCAGAGAAGCCCTGGCTACAGCCACTTCACAGGTGACACACAGAGAGATTCAGTGACCTGTCTTGAACTTCTCAGGAAGTGTGAGGTAGCCCCATGTACACACATAGGAAATCACCCCTTTTTCATTTCATTCTCTCACAAACCTTTTGAAATATCTATCTGTAGGTTCTTCTCTCTGACAACATACCTCCTTTACAGCTCAGGCTTGTGAGGGGAAGGAGGTGCTCTGCACTTTCTGGTGGTCGCTCCTGTCCCTCTGATTTTGCCCTTTCCCCTTTGTGTGCCCTCAGTGCATCCACAGAGACCTGGCAGCTCGCAATATCCTGCTGTCAGAGAACAACGTGGTAAAGATCTGTGACTTTGGCCTGGCCCGGGACATCTACAAGGACCCCGACTATGTCAGGAAAGGCAGTGTGAGTACCATCTTCTCAAGCCCAATACAGATTAAGTCAACTTGAAGTGTTCAATAACTACTCTAGGGCTGGAGTAAACTGAGAAAAATGTGAAAAGTGAGGAGTGAAACCACTTGTTTAGGAACTGTTGGGGTAATGATGTATGTGCTGTCCTCCTCCATCACCAAACCTCTGTTTCCTTCCTTCTGCTCCTCAGCCTCTTGTTAACTTGTTTCTTTATACCCTTTCTTCCCTATTTCAGTGTCTCCACCCCTCCCTCTCACCAAACCAAGTCTCCATTTCTCCACAGAGTGAGGAACAAGGCCATTAGGTCTTGTTTTCTTTCAGTCCATTCCTACAAGATGGGCTGTCCTGGGACACATGCCCTCCAGAATGCTTACACCTTACCTCTTCCTCCTACAGGCCCGTCTCCCACTGAAGTGGATGGCTCCAGAGAGCATCTTTGACAAAGTCTACACTACCCAGAGTGATGTCTGGTCTTTTGGGGTCCTCCTCTGGGAAATCTTCTCTCTAGGTGAGTGCTGAGGGTCATACATTGCTGAGGGAGGCAGGACTTCTCTTTCCACATAGCAGCTTGGTGAGTGAGTCTGCTCAGGAGGCCCTGACACTGTGAAGGGTGCCTACAGAGTGATGGGAAGAGGCATCAGTGTGGGCAAAAGAAATATGGAGGCCATATCCATCCATGATGGCAGGCAGGCAAGCAGAGGCAGCCTCCTGCTCATATTGTCTCAGGTACCACCAAGGTTGGGTTGTGTGTGAGAGGCAACCACATCTCCTAGCCTTGTGGGAGAATAGGCAGCCTCAGAAAAAGGACTGGTTTCTGATCACACATTTGATGTTCTCACCTCTCTTTGAACCTCCTTTAGGGGCATCTCCATACCCTGGAGTCCAGATCAACGAGGAGTTCTGCCAGAGACTCAAAGATGGTACCAGAATGAGAGCCCCAGAGTACGCCACAGCAGAAATGTGAGTCAGAAACCTCCCAGATCCTATCATAGGTCATGGCAAGCCCCTCTGTGTGATGGTAGAGACCTCCTGATCCCATCACAGGTCCTTCTGTGGGATGCAAAGACCTTTCAGCCAGGATGTGCATAAGCCAACATTTCCTTCACAGCAGGCAGCTGCCTGGAGGGCAAACCAGATGGGTTTGAATGCAGGTCACAGCTATCTAGGAACATCAAATCCCTTGTTAGACATTGTTAGACACATTCTGGGATGGGTCTTTAAATGAACAGTGAGCTTTCAAATTCTGGAGGGTAACAGAGGTGATCAGATTAGCTCCTGGTCCACTATTATATTCTGTGCGTAATAAATTGACCCCCTTCTAGTAGGTCCACATGGCCAAAGTGCTGGTGGGTGCCAAGCTTTCCACTTCCCTCCACAGCCACTGTGTGGGTGGGAGCTGCAGAATGGGGTAGGAGGGGGATTCTGTACATAAAACTGGCATTTCTTCTTGGCAGTTACCGTATAATGCTGAGCTGCTGGCACAGCGACCCCAAAGAGAGACCAACTTTCTCTGACCTGGTGGAGATACTGGGGAACCTTCTTCAGGAAAACGTTCAGCAGGTGAAAACCTCCCTGTGTCCTTGCTCAGTTCCAGACAGCTCTCTCTTCTCCTACCTCTAGCTCCCTTCCCATGCCTTCCTTTGACTCCCAGTCCAATGCAGTACTTTTGAGAAGGCCAAGAGATAACATAGAAACTCTTAGATCAGAGCACTCTGTTTCTCAGAGGTACTGGAGAGCTCATTTTTGCTGTAGCTCTCTCATTGCTTCCTAATATATCTCCATTCCTTGCAGGGCAGATACCTTCTCAGTTGTCATTCCAATATTTCCATCCTAATCCCCAGATGATTATTTTAAATTTTTCAGCTGAGTCAAGGCCTTGGCACTTCTGCTTCCCATACACCCACATAATGAAAACCAGGACTTCACCAGGGTTTCTGAAACACTATCCTCACATCTAAATGTCAGGACTATGTGAACCAAACAACTGTTCCATTACAGCAGTCAGCTATACAAGTTTCTCTGAAACCATCAGTAATTGCTGCCACTCACCAGAACTTTTAAACTGTGATGAGCATGCAGCTCTGATTCTAACATTTTTGTGATGTTCCATTTCGCATGACAACAGCTAAAAGCTTAAATATAAGTACCTTCTCATCCTGGCATCCCTGATTTTAACCTTCCCCCCTCTGGACCCAGCACAGACATGACTAAGCCATGGTAATGTGCCCCTGGAGAATGTAGTCCATCTAGTCCATGTAGGCTAGAGAACTGTATGTGCCACAGGACTGATTGCCTCCTCACAAACACCTCCATACATGTGCAAAACCCACAGCTGCTTAATGAAAAGGGCACATAAATCTCCAGACAGACATTTTTGCCCAATGAAAACAAAAGACAAACCAGAATTTTTCCTCCCCAGCTCTGACAGCTTCTGCTTGTAGAGCCCTTTCTTGTGGGAAAGCCCTCCCCTTCTTGCAAGGCCACTCACTGTTCTTCCTACCAGGAAGGGAAGGATTACATCCCACTGAACGACTCTCACAGCTCTGAAGATGATGGTTTCTCCCAGGTGCCTTCCTCTGCTCAGCAAAACTCAGATGAAGAGGACTTTGACATGAGGATACGCTGCCACAGCCTAGCAGCAAGGTGAATCCCCTATAAAAAGGGCAGAGAGTGCCCAGCAGGCAGCCAAAAGGCTGAGCTTAAGGGAACCTGAGGGATATTGGGAGAATCCAGTAGCAACACATTGGAAAAATTTCAGATTATAAAGCCCAAATCACTTTGCTGACAAGAAACAGCCTGTGATGTATAAGCCTGCTTCCTGCCTCCAGCTACATTCCTAGAGCATCACCTCCCACTAAAGGCATCAGGTGGATGAGAAAAGAATGTGCCAGCTGGGTCCCTGCACTTCTGCTAATGCAGAAGCTTCATCTTATCTGTTTCTAACTAATCCAGACAATTAGGCGTAGGCTTCTTGTCTCCAGGGAGCTGTGGTAGTGGGATGCCTGGGATCTATGTGATATTATTCTGTTTTTCCAAAGAGGAGAGGTAATCAGGACCTAATTCTGTCAGGAAGTCTGCGTGCTCCCCACTGCAGTAGTAGTATGAGCTTAAGAGGCCTAAGGTGACCCCACTCCCCTCCCAAAATCCACCATTTTTGTCATCTGTCTCCCTTCAAACTTCGTTTTCACAGAGAGGAGACTGGGTTCTGATGTCCTGAATGTTTATTCAGGACACTGTTGAATTTACTGAACACAGTGTGCATCTGTTGGCAGATACTACAACTGTGTCTCATTCCCTGGCTGCCTGACGGGAGGAAATCAGATCAGGTGTCCATCCAGGATAAAGACATTTGAAGAGTTTCCCATGACACACACAATGTACAAGGCACATCCGGTGAGTAGCCTTTGGGTAGAGTTGAGCAGAGGGCAAAAAGATGTTCATCTGTTTCCTGACACCTTCTCTGTGAATATCATAGTAGGAAGATTGCTCCTACCTAATGTCAGTCTGTCTGTGTCATTCCTGTTCAGTCTGTCCAAGTCCTGTGCATGTTCATTTCTCCTCTTGGCACACAGGGGTATCTCTACAGCACAGTGGGAAATAGGGAGGTTAGATCTACAAGAAAGGGCTATAAAGGGCCTCAGAGAAGAGCCTGCTCTTCACCCTTCTCAGAAGGTGAATATGGCCTGGTTAACCATCCTGAAATCCAGCCAGAACTAGATAAATCCAGAGTGTTTGTCTGGAACTCACCTATCCTGTGCAGTGGGGCTGAGCTGGGCTGGTACTTATATCCTCTCTAACAGCAAAACTTAATCCATACCCTCAGTCTCAGAGGAAAATCTTGCATCTCACAGATTTGGTGGTAATACATCTTCCAGGCAGGAAGCACTCTTTCTTTTTTCCAAAAAATAGCACCCAACTTCACACATAAACCCTGCCTTTTTACATACTACTTTTAAGAAGGCACCTAAGAAAATCAGTGCCAATCACACCATAGAGCATGCTGCTAAAGTGCCCCTACTCCTTTTCCCCCATCACCAATAACATGATCTCATCACTTGAATGATTCCTCCTCCTTTCCCACTCTGATCAGTCGACAGGGATGTTACTGATAACTCCTGTTGCTTCCTTCCAGGACAATCAGACAGACAGTGGGATGGTTCTGGCATCTGAGGAATTTGAGAGGATAGAAAACCGACACAGAAAAGAAGGTGGATTCAGGTACTCCTTAAGACAAGCCAATCAGCCCCTCCTTCCTGCTGCCAGACACAGACCAGGAGGCAGCTCTTGGTGTTTCCCTGTAGGTGATATCTCTTGGGGCTCTCAGCAGCAGGAGAGCTGTGGGCCCTGAGCCAGTTAAGTCCACGCACACATCAATGAGAAGTGAAATGCATTAAGGACAGCCCTGTCTGCTGCTTCTTAGAGTTTGAAAATATAAACTGTGCCCATTCCATGAGAATGTGTCTGTTAATGTAATGAGGCACAGTGAAGTGACAGTGTTAATAGGATTCTTAATTCTTATTGATGTTCTCTGGTGAATGTGTCAGGGCTTGTTCAAGCTGCAGCAGGTGGGACAGATGGGAAACTATGTGGCTGCCACCTCCCTCCCCCAGCCCTCAGCTGGGGGTGCTGATGTGGCACAGCAGCAATGGTACAGCCTCAGGACTTTCCACATGCTGGCGCAGAGCCTGGCAGTTTGAGCTGGCACTCTCAGGGCTGTCATGGATGGTTGTGTCCTTGCCCCAGGCATGGAGACTGTGCAAAGACTTGTCCAGCTCATCTCTGCCTCATGCCAGAATTGTCTCTGTGACCAAGTGTTGACTAAGACATGTCAGCTCATGTGTAGACAAGGCCACTCCTAACCCTCTCCTTCATCTCCTCTGCCTCTCAGCGTCAGGTCAGACTGGTCTTTGCCCTTAGCCATAGCCCCGTAGCCTCTCTGCTGTTGTATCAGATTGTCTCCAGCTTTTTGTCTTTGTTCTCTTTACCCTGAGGCATTTTGCCCGGAGAGGTTGCAGATGCCCCCCCTCTGGAGGTGTTTAACGCCAGGCTGGGTGAGGCATTGAGCAACCTGGTCCAGTGGGATGTGTCCCTGCCCATGGCAGGGAGGTTGGAACTAGATCATTTTATGGTCCCTTCCAACCCAAACTATTCTATGATTCTATGTTTCCACTGTCTCCTACACTATGGGCTACCTGGCATCCCATCTCCTGGACAACACTGGCCTTAAACCTTTCCTTGAATGTGTCCTTGCCCTCACTCTTGTGGCTTCTTTCCCATCACCTGGTATTGCCAGGTGCTAAGATGGGCTTGCTGATTTCTTCCCACATCTTCATCATCTTCCGTTGTTTCCTTTCTCCCATCCTGGCTGTTGGTTTGTATCAGTTTCTGTTACTCCTGCCAGGTCTAGGAAAGGCTGGAGCAGTGTCACTTGTCTCTCCCTGCTCATTGGGGTGCCAGCCCTTCCCTGGGCTTCCTAAAAGTATCTAGAAGAGCTGTGGCCAGGTTATATGCCAGTTTTTCCCAAAACATGTGGGCTTTGCTTAGGTTTAGAGCAAGCCCTGATGCTGTGCTTCGAAATAGAGGCATAGATTCCATTCCTGACTCAGTCTCTGCCCAAAGCATTAGGTTATGGTGTTTCCTGAAGGTAGGGTCTCTCTAAGCAGAACAGAATCTTTCCAGGAGTGCTCAGACTGATCTTCTGTCTCTTTCTTCCCACAGCAATAACGGGCCCAGCCGAACTGCAGAGCTGCCAAGGGAACAGTCGGATCTGCGGGGCAGATGTCGGCCGTCCTATGGGTCCCCAGTTGGAGGCCAGACTTTTTACAACAGTGAATATGGGGAGCTGTCAGAACACTCTGAGGATGGCAGCTGCACCCCACCTGGAGAGGGGGCCAGTCCCCCCACTCTCCATGCTTCCTTCTTCTCCGAGCAGTACTAATGGCATCAGGCCCAGGAGATGCCTGCCAAGGCATCCCCTCTCACCCTCCAGACGTGTCATCAGGGTTGCTCAGAGCTTCTCCTTCAACCTGCACCCAAACTCAGCAAGGAAACGACCCTGAAGGGATGGGGAACACCAGTATCCTTGGAACTACAGCACAATGGCCCACACAGCACTTTCAGTGACAGCTTCCCTGTGCTGACACCTTGCTGATTCCTCCCTTTTTTCTCCCAGTGGCTCAGACAGATGCATTCTCCCGGCGAGTGGGTGCCTATGCTCAGCACTATGGCACCTTCTGCCTAGCATCCAGCCTCCACTCAGATCAGCTTCCCATTCAGAAAGCCCATTTCAGGTCAGATATAAATAGATCTGTCTCAGTCTCGAGCTTCTTCCTGGTGAGCAGCCTGAATGTTTTTCCTTGGATTGCTTCCTCCTCCTCTCATGATGTCAGCTGCTGAGCTGCCGAGCAGAATCAAAGAGGAGAAATCCCTGGTGGCATCTGCAGCAAAAGCAGGACGTTTCAAAGAGGTGTAAGGGAGAGATCCCAAGGGATCTTAGTAAATGTTCATGCATGCTTCATTCTGGGCAAGTGCCAGCCTCTCCCATCTCTTCAGTAAGCAACACTCCTCTCATCACTGCTGGGAGGAAAGCTGTTGATCTGCTTTATCACCAAGATTATTTTAGCCATCTCAACACAGCCAGTGGTGCCTAGGTCATCAGTGGATGGCTAGAGTCCTCCCAGTGAGATAAATAGCAGCTCTTCTTTCAGTCCTGGTGCAAGAGAGGAATTTATATACTCTGTGCTGACAGCAGGTTACTCACAGGTCAGCTGCTCTTGCCTTCCTCTTCTCCCCAAGCAGCGCTGAGATCATTTGTTGCTGGAGTGAGAAATTAAAGCAAAGCTGAATTAATTTCAGCTGGCTTCTAAACAGAGAGTGAAAATGGGTTGTTTGCTGAGAGGAAAAGGATCAAAGTGGTAGGGAGTGAAATGTTTATTTCCAAGTTACTGCAAGGGTTTTGGAAACAATGGAAGGAACAGAGCTCCAGCAATGAGGTGCCGTGGGCTGCATCCCCTTGAGTGTTTGTATCACTGAGCACATTGGGGGCAGCCTCTGGCCAAGGCTCAAGCCCCAGTTCTCCTGGATGGACAATTCTACAGAGGGAATCTTCTTGACACTGTAGTTTCCTGGCTTTAAGGAGCCATTCTGCCCAACAGGCTTCCTCTTCAGTTTCTATTGCAGAACTACCAGCATGGTGTACATGCCTCTAGGGGACTAAGAAACACTCATTTGCTGAGGAAACATCTCATCACTTGGGCCTTTTGTTTCTAAAAGATACCACGTGAATTCACAGCTCTGAGAAACCTCTGCAGCTCCTCTTCATAGATTTCTGCACTGCTGCCTCACAACTTCCCACCTACTTCTTTCCATCCTGCTCACAATCCTAGAGCTCAGTCACAGAGCCAGGATACATCAGCACCAGAGAAGCGAGTGAAGAGCCTCACCTCAACAGCTTGTCATCTTCTCTTCTCCCCCACGCCTGTGGCTGGCAGAGCTCCTTGCACCAGGGCATCTTCAGCACTGAGGAGTTTCTGCTTGTGGGCCACACCTCCATGCACAGAGCCAAGGGTTTGCTTTGGACTTTTAAAATTGTGTTTCCTGCCAGTCATACAGCTTTCCCAGACTGTATTTCTTTTCCAGCAGAGGGTTTTATGCATTTCCTCACTTGAGCCTCTGAGGCCTTAACAGATGACTTTCCCAAGTCTTAATTATAGTTCTCCACAGAAGCGTAACAGGGAGATTTACATAGCACGGGGGGAAAGCGTGTTTGTTTTTCAGATTCCCTGAGCCCGTGCAGTGTGCTTGGTGTTCTCCTCCCTTTTTGTGTCAGCAGGAAGACACAGCTGTGATTTCCATGGCAAAAAAAAAAAAAACCAACTACAAAAAACAGACCAGCTCAAACCAAACTGGCTCAGGAAGTGGAATTGGAAACTGTATATGACAAGGAATTCCCTGACTTCTACCGGTGGCCCCCAAAGTTGCCAGGAGTTTAAGCATCTTTAAGTAATTGTTCTGAGTCAGTAAGAATCCTCTGGCAGGAGATGCTGGAGAGCCAGGCCAAGGAAAGAGGATGGCCAAGGGAGTGTAGGCCAGACCACATTCTCCTTGCCCTGGTTTTTGAAGTGGTGGTTCCTTTGACAGAAGGCTGCACGTGCCCCATGCTGCTGGGCACCGGAATTCACATGGGTGGGAGGTGACAGACAGCTGAGCTAAACTCGGGCACTAGCTTGGTGCTGTGCATCCATAGGACCCAGGCTCTCCTCTTTCCAATGCCTCACAAACAGTTCTTTGCCTGGAAACACATCCCCACCTGAGAGAGACCTCAAGAAAGAGGTCTAGAAATTCAGTAATAGTTGAAAAACAAAATTCCAAAGAAGCTACAAGTCCTTGTCCATACATGATGGATGGAGACATATTCTCAAAGCCTGACACTGGTGCAGTTCTTGAGAAGAAAGGGGACAGAGGCTCAGTGCCCTGACTGGCTGTCAGCACTCCCAAGCAGCCAGGACAGCTGCACTCTGTCTCCAGTGTCAGCTGTAAATCACTCACAAAGATCCTTGTGGAGAAGGCTTACTTCATCAGAGCCATTGTTAATGATCCCCCGCTTCTCTCTGGGGAAAGCACTGGTGTGACATCTCATTTTTTTGAGCATTCAAATCATTTGACTCCACAGAAGTTTATTTTTCTCTCTTTTTCACCATCCTGATGGGGGGAAATGGAGTGTGGAATCAGATCCCCTTGTCTCTGCCACAGCAGCACTGCATGAACAATGCAGCCATGATGGGAGCAAACGCTGGCTCCTCTTCAGACACTCCTGCAGATGAAGAACAATTGTATGTGGGATGCTGAAGAGCTATTGAAACAACTGTACTTTCACTCTAAAAAGTACACTAAAATTAGAGTGTGCAAACCCGATACCCTTCCTCCCACTCGTGCTATTTCTGGCATTCATATTTTTTTTCCTACAGTGTCCAGGTAAGCATGAAATGAAGTTGATTTATTTTGGGTTGAAGATGGGAGGCAATGGTGTTGTCTGTTTCCACTGCAACAAGGGAAGATTTCAACTTTTACAACCCAGGGTTCAATAATTGTGCCTGTTCCGTTCACAGTGCACTCTCTGTTGTGATTTTGGGGGAATTTTACTGGAACTCAACATTGAAGCTAAGCTATTTATCACCATCCTCCTTTAAAATGACAATTTCTGCTCTACATGCAATCTCATATTTCCTTGCAAAGTGCTGGCACTGAAAGGACATTCCTCCCTCATGGAAGCAAAGTGTTGGGTCTCCTCCTTGCAAATACACACATGTCTCTGATGGAAAAAACAAAAACAAAAACAAACCACCTGTGTATCAAGTAACACTACATTTATATTGCAATATTTTAACCTGGTACCTGTTGTTGCTCCAGCAGCATTCAATGTTTCAGTGGGCTGCCTTTGAAGCCAGTAGGTTACAACATGGGTTATGTGTGAGTACAGAAGTGTGTCCTTTGTGTGTGTGAGTGAATGTTTTGTGGGTGAGTGTCAGGGTGTTTGCACGTGTGAAGTTTTCCTACCGGTAAGCACATGGTGAGTGTTTGTAACTCACGTTGAGTGTCTTGTCCCTGGAAGTTCAAGGTTATATATCAAACCAGTTAGAACACTGCATTTTTTTTCCCTCTCTCTCTTTCTTTCTATAGTACTTGTTATCCTCTTGTCATTAAAGAGTTTTTGTTGTAATACCTAAATGTGAAAATGAATAAAGTCATAACTGGCAGCTGCTCTCTGGTTCCTGGAGGCCATGAGTGGCACTGGGCCACCCCACTCAGGCTCAAGCAACCAACTTATTTTGGCTATAATATTTTTACTTTTGTCCTCTAGCAAACAGCTGCCTTTGGTGGCATTTACATCCAGGATAAAACTCATGATGCAGCTGGATACTCCTTGGCTAAGCTTGCTGACAAGGAGCCCCTCTGCCCCACTGCCATTTCCACGCTGGGTGGAGAGTGGCTTGAGTGCAGCCCTGAAGAGAAGGATGAAAAACTTAACATGAGCCACCAGTGTGCACTTGCAGCCCAGAAGGCCAACTGAACCCTGGTTTGTATCAAGAGAAGTGTGACCAGGGAGGTGATTTTGTCCCACTACTCGGCTCTGGGGAGACCCCACTCGGAGTATTGTGTCCAGTTCTGGAACCCTCAACATAAAAAGGACATTTTGCTGCTGGAGCTGGTCCAGAGGAGGGCCATGAAGGTAATCAGAAGGCTGGAGCACCTCCCTTCTGAGGACAGGCTGAAGGAGTTGGGGTTGTTCTGCCTGGAGAAAAGAAGGCTCAGGAGGGACCTCATAGTAGCTTCTCAGTACCTGTACCTGGGGCTTACAGAAAGGCAGGGGTAGGACTTTTTAATAGGATATGTGATGGCAGGACTAGGAGTAATGGATGCAAATTGGAAGAGGGGAGATTTAGGCTGTAGAGAAGAAAGAAATTATTTACTGTGAGGGAGGTGAGACACTGGAACAGGTTGCCCAGAGAAGTTGTGGATGCCCTCACTCTCGTGGAGAAGGTGTTTAAGGCCAGGCTGGATGAGGCATTGAGGAACTTGTGGTAGTGGGAGGTGTCCCTGCCCATGGCAGGGGGGTTGGAACTAGATGATCTTTAAGGTCCCTTCTAACCCAAACCATCCTATAATTCTATGATCTCCCACACACCCTCGACCCTTCCCCATGGCCTCGTCCCCGGGGCTCTGAGGTGCCTCAGCCCCGGGGTTCTGAGGTACCGCGGCCCTTCCAAACCCTGAGACGGGGACCGATGATGGCGGAGCTCCCACTCTCCGCCCTCCGGGACGCTTCCTTCACCTCAGCCCCCTCCGCAGCCGCCATGGCGCTACCGGCGCCCCGCAGGTGGCGCCCTCAGCCCGGCGGCGGCCACGGGAAGATGGCGGCGGGGCTTTGGGCAGCTAAAACCTGAGAGGAGAGAGAAGGGTGGGCAGAATCTGGGATGAAGGAAACGAGCTGCACCTCAAGATCCTGCTGGAGGATTTACGCCCCTAAATCCACATGTTGGATTTTGGGCCTCTCACTGTGAGAAAATGGGTCCAGAGGAGGACGATGAAGCTGGTGAGGGGTTTGTAGCACAAGCTGTGTGAGGGGCAACTGAGGGTGTTGGGATGTCCACCCCGAAGAGAAGGCGGCTGAGGGGTGACCTTCTTGCTTTCTGCAACTCCCTGGAAGGACAATGTAGCTGGGAGAGTCTCTTTTCCCCAGGAACAGGCGATGGCATGTGAGGAAACGGCCTTAAGTTGCACCAGCAGAGGTTTAGGGTGGACACTGGAGCATCTCCCTGCTGAGGGAAGGCTGAGGGAGCTGGGGCTCTTTAGCTTGGAGGAGACTGAGGGGTGACCGCACTCATGTCTATAGATATGGAAAGGGTGAGTGTCAGGAGGATGGAGCCAGGCTCTTCTCTGCCTCCAATGACAGAATTCAGAGCAATGGTTGCAACTGGAACACGGGAGGTTCCATAAAAATATAAGATAAAACTTTTTCGCCCTGTGGGTGACAGAACAGAGGCACAGGCTGCCCAGAGTGGTTGTGGAGTCTCCTTCTCTGGAGACATTCAGACCCCACCTGGACACCTTCCTGTGTGACCTGGTCTGGGTGTTCCTGCTCTGGCAGGGGGATTGGACTTTAAAGCATAGAATGGGTTGGAAGCAACCTAGAAGATCATCTGGTTCCAACCCCCCTGCCATGGGCAGAGACAATTTCCACTAGACAGGTTCTTCAGAGATGGAGAATCTGCTCTTCCTTCTCTTTAATAGCGGCAGGGGTAGAGCAGAGGAACTGAAAAACACCAGGATGGTCCTTGGTGGTTCCAAACCAGCCTCAGTAGTGCCAAGGGACCTGAATCCTAGCACCCATGGAGAAGGGGAGAAGCTGCCGCAGCTTGACCGGGGCGGACATGATGATGGCGAGAGGATAAACCCCCCTCTGAGAGCAGGGCTGGTGGATGCCCACGCCATCTTCTCTAGCCCAAGCCAAGTGGATCCATTAGATTCCCAATTAAGTGCAATTCTCCACTCATAATTCATAAACTGCAAGCCAGCAGTCTGCAAAACACTCATGGAATCATAGAATGGTTTGGGATGGAAGGGACCTTAAAGATCATTTAGTTCCAATCCTCCTGCTATGGGCAGGGACACCTCCCACTAGACCAAGCTGCTCAGTGCCTCATGATGATCTTGTCGATCTTTTGAGGCCCCTTCCAATCCCTGACATTCTGTGAGTAGGGAAAATACAAATTCTAAGATGTGTTGATGGAAAGGGTTATCACGACCGGGAACCGATGCCGGTGTGCAGCAGACAGGTGGATGCGCTGCTGAGGGACCCCGATTACATCACCCCCGGCAGCTCCGCCCCTCGGCGGGCGCGGCTTCCCCC